>JADRCH010000226.1:5671310-5726901 GCA_019843965.1 Rhynchomys soricoides | reverse complement strand
ACATTTCTAAGAGATACAATCTCACTACTAGCTACCTTGTTCTCTAACTCTTAACATCATTCCATTCCATTTTTACTCCTGACCATTAAATGAAAGAATTTTGTTTTAAATATATGTATGAAGCTAATATATATACATATATATGAATATATGCATATGATATATGCATATATAAAATGTACCTATTATGTATAAAACAACAAATATAGAAAAAAACAAAACTTAAAAAAGAGAAAAGAGACAGTTTGGAGGGAGGCAAAAGAAGAGGAATAATATAATTATATTATAATCTCAAAATTATTTAAAAATTTGATGTAAGCAAACATTTTCAACAGGAGTTTATTGCTTCTCAACTTGTTGAATAATTCTGCGATACAAAAAGATAATAGGCAAAATCATTTAAGGTGTCAATATATCTTTCTTAATGCCCATGTATATCTATTATTATCACTTTCTGACCTTGAACTGCATAAGAATTACATAAAACAGAGACATCAGAAAGAAGCAAACACAACATCTGTCTTTAATACTGCAAGATCTATGAAAGGAAGGATGAAGAAAATGTGTAGATGAGGAGCCAATAGAACTTTGGAATTCCTTAACAATCTCTTTCTAGTAATCATTGAATTGCAATGAGTGAATGCTCACAATCAAATGATAGTCTTTGAAATTAATGTTTTAAACATAAATATTTAAAGTAAAATCATGCACATACCAATTGATTTATAAATTGTGTTTTTCAAAAATATACCATTTTCTCTTTGTTCACTTGTTAATCCATTATGGATCAAGTTAATGGGGAGAGATAGTACTTTGACTTCAAAAATATTAAAAAGAAATGACTGAGGATAGGAGGTTTGGGAAAGAAGAAACGACAGAAATAGTGACAGATGTATGGATGGATTAGCAAGAGGATGATGGAGGAAGGGAGATGAAAAAGGAAAGGATGTGGGTGTGGACAGAGATATGGAAAGGGAGAGAAATAGTTATACAGTCTGTAGTGCCCAATGTAGAGCAGTCCTACTGTATAGTACTAGAATTTGGCAAAAGGATTCACAAAATAACAGATGGGTTTCAAGGAAGAAAATAAACAGCAAAATATTCTACAGAGTTATTACTGGTGTTCTTAAACATGTATTACTATGTTTAGACATTTCTGGCTATTTTTTCTATTTCTAATTTTTTCATACTTTATTTACATGTCAAATGTTTCTCCTTTTCCAGATCTTTCATTTGGAACCTCCCTATTCCCTACCCCTGCCCTGCCACTATTAAGGTATTCCCCCATCCACCCACTCTCGTCTTCCCTGCTTGACATTCTCCTATACTGGGGGTTCTAACAATCTCAGGCCCAAGGGCCTCTGCTCCCCCTGATGGCTAACAAGAACCTCCTCTGCCGCATATGTGGCCAGCACCATGGGTCCCTCCATGTGTATTTTTTGGTTGGTGATCCAGTCTCCTGGAGCATAGAGGGGTCATGCCAGTTGCTAATGTTGCTCCCTCCCTGGGGCTGCAAACTCCCTCAGCTCCTTCAGTCCCTTCTCCAACTCCTCCATCTGGGACCTCCCAATCTGCCCTACTGTTGCTGTGAAGTGACTCTTGGGTATTCAGAACTTTTGGTCTAATAACCACGTATTGGTGAGTACATACCATGTTCATATATTCGTGGCTGTGTTACATCTCTCAGGATGATATTTTCAATTTCCATCCATTTACCTGCGAATTTCATGAAATCATTCTTTTTAATAGCTGAGTAGTAGTCCATTGTGTAAATGTACCACATTTTCTGTATCCATTCCTTGGTTGAGGGACATCTGAGTTGTTTCCAGTTTCTGGCTATTATAAATATGGCTGCTATGAACATAGTGGAACATGTGTCTTTATTACATGTTGGAGCAGCTTCTGGGTATATGCCCAGGAGTGGAATAGCTGGGTCCTCAGGTAGTTTTATGTTCATTTTGATGAGTGTCTGCCAAACTGATTTCCAGAGAGGTTGTATCAGCTTGCATTCCCACCAGCAATGGAGGAGTTCTCCTCTTTCTCCACATCCTCGCCAACATCTGCTTTTCCCAGAAATTTTGATCTTAGATATTCTAACTGGCATGAAGTGGAATCTCAGGGTTGTTGTGATTTGTATTTCTCTGATGACTAAGGATGTTGAACATTTCTTTAGGTACTTCTCAGCCATTCAAGTTTCCTCAGTTGATAATTCTCTGTTTAGCTCTGTTCCCCATTTTTTTGATAGGGTTATTTGTATCTCTGGAGTCTAACTTCTTGAGTTATTTGTATACATTGGATATTAGCCGTGTATCAGAAATAGGATTGGTAAAGATCTTTTCCCAATCTGTTGGTTGCCTTTTTGTCCTAGTTTCAGTGTCCTTTGTCTTGCAGAACCTTTGTAATTATATGAGGTCCCATTTGTCGATACTTGATCTTAGAGCACTACCCACTGGTGTTCTGCTCAGGAACTTTTCCTCTGTGCCCATGTGTTTGAGAATTTTCCCCACTTTATCTTCTATGAGATTCAGTGTATCTGCTTTTATATGGAGGTCCTTGATCCACTTGGACTTGAGCTTTGTACAGGGAGATAGGAATTGATCAATTTACAATCTTCTATATGTAGACCGCCAGTTGAACCAGCACCATTTGTTGAAGATGCTGTCTTTTTTCCACGGGACAGTTTTTGCTCCTTTGTCAAAAATCATGTGACCATAAGTGTGTGGGTTCATTTCTGGGTCTCCAATTCTATTCCACTGATTTACCTGCCTGTCACTGTACCAATACCATGCAGTTTTTATCATTACTTCTCTGTAGTACAGCTTGAGATCAGATCTTTTTATTGTTGAGAATAGTTTTTACTATCCTGGGTTTTTGGTTATTCCATATGAATTTGAGAATTGCTCTTTCTAAGTCTATGAAGAATTGAGTTGGGATTTTGATGGGGATTGCATTGAATCTGTAGATTGCTTTCGGCAGGATGGCCATTTTAACTACATTAGTCCTGCCGATCCATGAGCATGGGAGAGCTTTCCATCTTCTGAGGTCTTCTTTGATTTCTTTCTTCAGAGACTTGAAATTCTTGTCATACAGATCTTTCACTTGTTTGGTTAGAGTCACACCAAGATATTTTATATTATTTGTGACAATTTGAATGGTGTCATTTGCCTAATTTCTTCGCAGCCTGATTATCCTTCAAGTATAGGAAGGCTACTGATTTGCTTGGGTTAATTTTGTATCTGGCCACTTTGCTGAAGGTGTTTATCAGCTGTAGCAGTTCTCTGGTGGAGTTTTCAGGTCACTTAAGAATATGATCATATCATCTGCAAATAGTGATATTTTGATTTCTTTCTTTCCATTTTGTATCCTTTTGACTTCCTTTTGTTGTCTGATTGCTTTAGCTAGAACTTCAAGTACTATATTGAATAAATAGAGAGAGGGCAGCCTTGCCTAGTCCCTGATTTTAGTGTGATTGCTTCGAGTTTCTCTCCATTTAGTTTGATGTTGGCCACTGGTTTGCTATATGTTGCTTTTACTATGTTTAGGTATGCTCCTTCAATACCTGATATTTCCAAGACTTTTATCATGAAGGAATGTTGAATTTTATCGAAAACTTTCTCAGCATCTAATGAAATGACCATGTGGTTTTTTTCTTTGAGTTTGTTTATGTAGTGGAGTACATTGATGGATTTCTGGGTATTGAACCATCCATGCATCCCTGGGATGAAGCCTACTTGATCATGGTGAATGATCATTTTTATGTTTTCTTGGATTTGGTTTGTGAGAGTTTTATTGTGTATTTTTGCATCAATATTCATAAGAGAAATTGGTCTGAAGTTTTCTTTTATTGTTTGGTGTTTGTGAGGTTTTGGTATCAGTGTAACTGTGTCCTTATAAATGAATTGGGTAGTGTTCCTTCTGTTTCTATTTGGTGGAATAGATAGAAGAGTATTGAAATTAAGTCCTCTTTGAAGGTCTGATAGAATTCTGCACAGAACCCACCTTGTCCTGGCCTTTTTTTTTTTTTTTTGGTTTAGAAAATTTTATTGGCTGCATCTATTTCTTTAGTGGTTATGGGACAGTTTAGATGGTTTATCTGATCCCGAGTTAACTTTGGTATTTGGTATCTGTCTAGAAACTTGTCCAATCCATCCAGATTTTCCAATTTTTTAATGTATAGGCTTTTGTAGTAAGATCAGATGATTTTTTTGAATTTCCTCATAATCTCTTGTTATACTTCCCTTTTCATTTCTAATCTTGTTAATTTGGATACTGTCTTTGTGCCCTCTCGTTAGTCTTGCTAAGGGTTTATCTATCTTGTTGATTGTCTCAAAGAACCAGTTGCTGGTTTTGTTGATTCTTTATATAGTTCTTTTAGTTTCTATTCGGTTGATTTCAGCCCTTAATTTGACTCTTTTCTGTCTTCTACTCCTCTAAGGTGTATTAGCTACACCTAATTCAGCCCTTAATTTGACCTTTTCTGTCTTCTACTCCTCTTAGGTGTATTAGCTACACCTTGTTCTTTCAGGTGTGCTGTTAAGCTGCTAGTATATGCTCTCTCCTGTTTCTTTTTGGAGGCATTCAGAGCTATGTGTTTTCTTCTTAACACTGCTATCTTTGAGTACCATAGGTTTGGTTATGTTGTACTTTTGTTTTCATTAAATTCTAGGAAGTCTTTACTTTCATTATTTCTTCCTTGACCAAGTTATCATTGAGCAGAGCATTGTTCAGCTTCCATGTATATTTGGGCTTTCTGTTGTTGTTGTTGTTACCATTGAAGACCAGCCTTATTCCATAGTGATCTGAGCGGTGCCATGGGATTATTTCAATCTTCTTTTATCTGTTGAGGTTTGTTTTGTGACCAATTATATGATCAATTTTGGAGAAGGTACCATGAGGTGCTGAGAAGAAGGTATATTCATTTGATTTACGATGAAACATTTTATAGATATCTGTTAAATCTATTTGGTTCATAACGTCTTCTAGTTTCACTGTGTCTCTGTTTAGCTTGTGTTTCCAAGATCTGTCCATTGATGAGAGTGGGTTGTTGAAGTCTCCCACTATTATTGTGTAAGGTGCAATGTGTACTTTGAGCTTTAGTAAAGTTTCTTTTATGAATGTGTGAACCCTTGCATTCAGGGCAAAGATATTCAGAATTGAGAGATCTTCTTGGTAGATTTTTCCTTTGATGAGTATGAAGTGTCCTTCCTTATCTTTTTTGATGACTTTTGGTTGAAAGTTGATTGTATCTGATATTAGAATGGCTACTCCAGCATGTTTCTTGGGACCATTTGCCTGGAAAATTGTTTTCCAGCCCTTTACTTTGAGGTAGTGTTTGTCTTTAACACAGAGCTGTGTTTCTTGGATACAACAAAATGCTGGATCCTGTTTATGGATCCAGTCTGTCAGTCTATGTCCTTTTATTGGGGAATTGAGTCCATTGATGATAAAAGATATTAAGGAATAGTGATTGTTACTTCCTGTTATTTTCAATGTTATTTATATGTTTGTGTGGTCATCTTCTTTGAGTTTGTTGAAAGTTTACTTTCTTGCTTTTCCTTGGGTGTAGTTTCAGTCCTTGAGTTGGTGTTTTCCATCTATTATTTTTTGTAGGGCTGGATTTGTGGATATGTTACTTGCCCCTTTTCCCTTACTGCTTTTAATATTCTTTCTTTATTTTGTCTACTTGGTGTTTTGACTAAAATGTGACAGGAGGACTTTCTTCTCTTGTCCAGTCTATTTCGTGTTCTGTAGGCTTCTTGTATGTTTATGTTCATCTCTTTCTTTAGGTTAGGGATGTTTTCTTCTATAATTTTGTTGAAGATATTTACTGGTCCTTTAAGTTGGGAATTTTCACTCCCCTCTATACCTATTATCCTCAGGTTCTATCTTCTCATTGTATCCTGGATATCCTGGATGCTTGGGGTTAGGAGCTTTTTGCATTTTGTGTTTTCTTTGAGTGCTGTGTCCATTTTCTATGGTATGTTCCAACCTGAGATTCTCTCTTCCACCTCTTGTAATCTGTTGGTGATAGTTACATCTATGACTCATGATTTCTTTCCTTGGTTTTCTAACTTCAAGGTTGTCTCCCTTTGTGATTTCTTTATTGTTTCTATCTCTCTTTTTAGCTCCTGGATGGTTTTGTTCATTTGTTTGATTGTGTTTTCCTGTAATTCTTTAAGGGTTTTTTTGTGTTTCATCTTTAAGGGCTTCTAGTTGTTTACCTGTGTTCTCTTGTATTTCTTTAGGGGACTTATTTATTTCCTTCTTAAAACCTTCTATCATCCTCTTGTGATGTGATTTTTATGTGACTCTTGGTTTTCTGGTGCGTTGGGGTATCCAGGGCTTGCTGTGGTAGGAGAGCTAGGTTCTGATGATACCAAGTAGTCTTGGTTTCTGTTCTTTGTGTTCTTGCCCTTGATTTTTGCCATCTGGTTATCTCTGATGTTAGCTGGTCTTTCTCTCCCTGACTGTGGCTTGTCTTTCCTGCAAGCGTAGGTGTCAATACTCCTTGATTACCAGTTCTCTCTGAGAGGAATTTGGTTTCGAGAGCTGTGGTGCCAGGTCAGCTCTGGGTTGCTGCCCTTTGTTTCCTGTGTCCTAATGGCTCTGCAAGGGTCCCTCTTGGTCCAGTGAATTTGAAAAGAAGTGATGATATTGTCTGTGCTTAAAAGTGTTTCAGCACTCCTGGTATACCAGTTCTGTACTGGCACTATTTGTGTATGGAGCCCTGTGTCACAAGTACTGCTACCCACACAGAAACCAAAACCCGATTCCTCAGTCCCTGTGTCCTGTGTTCTAGGTATTCCAGGTGGCACCCTCTGAGCAGACAGGGTTGCCCACACTCCTGGGAGGCTATCTTTCTCCCAATGCTATTTGGTTCTGGAGCCCTGGTGGCCCAGGCAGAGGTTTCCTGCCACAGAAGGAAACCAGAAGGTTCTTTCTTCCCAGCTGTTCCTCAGTCTGTGTGTCCCAAGGTTTCTGGGTGACTCCTGCTGAGCAGTTTTAGTCCTCTTACTCCCTCTCAAGAGCTTTTCCACCCTCCTGGGAGCTTAGCTTTATCCCAACTCTATTTGTCTATGGAACCCTGGTGGCCCAGTCAGAGGTCTCCCCTCTATTTCTATTTTAATTAATAGTTTTCTAGCAGCTACACAGAATATATTTTTGAAAACTTCATCTTTTCCTCTGCAGTATTTTTAATTTACTATATGTAAAACCAATTGCTGCTATTCCCATATAATGTATAAAATATTCTAAACTTTCAGATAACTTTATCTGCTTTTTCCAGGCAAATAGCTATGAATCATGCTAAAGTTCAAAACTCATTCATTTTTTTTCTCATCAACCTATCATGATAGTGTTCATTTATCTGTTAATTTAAACTCATTATTCAGGGATAATGAGATCAGGGATAGGATGGGAGGGCAACCACCCTGTCACTTCTTTGTGCTTTGTCATATATTTGCTATGAGGTTCTGAGCAGTGACTGAAGTACATGGAAGAGTTGTTCATGGATGAAAATTCTCAGGATATTGTCAATACATAACTGAATGCTGAAGAATCATTCTGTCAGGGCTTGGAGAGGAAAGCTGTGACATGAACTGGAATCACCAGTTTTCAAAGGCTGAATGTCTCTTTCCTTATTCCACCACATCACTGCATCCGAAGGGAGGGAATCACTTCCTTACTTAGTTCTGGTTTAGTCCATTTGGGATTCAGTGACTCTGCTGACTAATTTTAGTCAACTTGTCACAATTTAGCATCATCAGAGGCAAAGAAACTTAAATAGAGAAAATGCCACCAAAAATTTGTGCTATAGGCAAACCTGTAGGGTATTTATTTTTTCAATTACTGGTTGGTAAAGGAGGGTTCCACCAATTTTAGGTGGTGCCATTCCTGAGCTGGTAGTCCTAGGTTCTATAAGCAAGCAGGCAAAATAAACCATGAGGAACAGGTCATTAAGCAGCAGTCCTCTATTGCCTCATCCTCATTTCTGCCTCTCGGTTTCTGCCCCATTTGAGTGCCTTTCCTGACTTCCTTGAATATTCTATGGTGCTCACTAGCACAAACAAAATGAAATGTTCCCCCTGAAGGTGATTTTAGTCCTGGTATTTCATCACAGCAATAGTAACACTAAGACAATGACAGATGCTCTTAAAATTCCATATCTTCTGGATCAACACCACAATTTGAGCTCTCCTGAATCATTTTTCAGATATTTCACTTTTAAAATCTCTGTGTTGGAATTTAGAGTTGCGTGGAGAACTCTAAGTCCAATATTTGTTATCTTTCTTTGTTAAACATCTTAATATGCAATGTATTATAACTTAAATAGTACTTTGTAGAATTTTCTACTATCAATTTTTATCATTATTTTATAAAATATTTGGTCAACATTAACTTGTGTTATTGTTTTCTACAGCCAAACATACAGCTCATTAAGGATTGATCATTTAAAATTGAGGTTTCCTGACTATAACAATTATGTCACAAATAGTTTCCTATATTCATCAACTGATGCCATATTCTTCAGTATAGAAGTTGAGCATGTCTACTTTCACAGGTTAGGTGTGGACCTGTCAGAAGGAACCTCCTTACAGTTATGTATGAGGGTGACAATGGACCTTTCCAATAATCATTGAAGTTATATAAATTACCCTTATATAGTTTGTTATTAAATATATTAAAATGAGCATGTCTAATTTGAAAGAAAAATAAATTAAGATAACACACTATTTTATTAACAAAAATTGGAGAAATTCAGACAACTGAAGGAAATGTGGTAGAATGCTGTGCTTGTCACACTAAATTATGTGCTATCACAGTGTGTCTATCACAATGTAAAGTATATGAGTGAAGGAGGTGCTACTCTCACTGTGCAGCATGTGCTAGCACATGATGTGTATTCATCATCAAGTGAGATATGTGTTAGCACTGCGTGTTTATCACACTGGTTAGTATGTTAGTACTGTGTGTTTATCATAGTAAAATTTGTGATAGCAATGTATATTTTCTACAATATGAGGGATTCATCAGTGTCCTCAGTAGATCCCCCTTTCACAAAAAATATTTTTTTAGAAGTACTAATAGCTCTTAGTGGGAATTAGGTCATAACACCAAATCCTTTTGCTTATTTAGTGATCTTTTGCTTCTCTAAACAATAATAATCAGATGTTTAATTATTATAGCCTTGTTAATTACTGTGCCTGCTAATTAGATGATGTAGGATTTGAGACAGGCCATTTCATCTGACATTGTCTGTTTCCTAATCATTAAATTTGAGACATTAAATAGGCGAGGCCTCAGCTCTTTAGAAATTGTTATGATTAAATCAGATACCACCCATAAATATTTAAAACAGGGCTGCTTCATAATGGGTATGAGGGAATTCCTGTTTATTAATAAATGTTCAGGTTTTTGAAAAGCCTAACAAATTGCTGTCTTTATAAAAGATGCCTCCATTTTACATGTGGAAATTACAGAATTCATATAGGTTACTCACTGCCAAACAAAAGGAAGCAGGCATTGAAATCCTGCTTTGTTTTTTTCTCTAAAATAGTGTACTGTCTTCTATGATAGTCTTTCATTTCTGTCCTGAGATATGCTACACAGTAACACTGGCCAAGCACAGACATTCAAGCATAAAATAAAAGTCTGCTAGAAAATGTTTAAGTTTGAATGGTATCCAAAATGTTTCAAGTGAAAGTTTGCCTCCATCATGCCTGCTACTTTTTCTTGGTATTTCAGTAATGGTTATCTTCCAATATTGTTGTTTCTAATATTCTGTATGAACATGAAGTGTCAGGATCACATAAAAGACAGAACTGGAGAAAATAAAAATTAGTTATTGATCACAAAATTTTTTTTATAATTCATCAAGATATTATGTAGCTCACATTTATAGCTCCCTGAGAGAGGGTACAGGACTAACCAGTAAAGCATGATTTCTTAAATTTCATTTTCCCAGTACATTCCCACCACCCATTACAAATTCTGGTGAGAACACTCACCGATTTTGGTAGTTTAAATAGTTATGGCCCCCATAACTCCATGGAATGTGGCCCCATTAGGAGGTATGGCCTTGTTGACAGAAGTTTGTCATGGTCAAGGCAGACTTTGAGGTGTCCTATGCTCAAGCTCTGCTCAATATAGAATCTAGTCTCCTGGCTGCTTCAGATATAATAAAAGAAAGAAAGAGAGAGAAAGAAAAAGAAATTTTGGTTTCTCCAGCACCAAGTCTCCCTACATGATAACATTTTTCCCCATAATGGTAGCTGACTAAATATCTGAAACTGTAAGCCATCACAATTAAATGTTTTCTTTGTCAGAGTTTCTTTGGTCATGGTGCCCCTTCTCAGCAATGAAAGTCCTACCCAAAACAGAATATGGTATCAGGGACTAGGAACTGGGTTATTGCGATGAAAGAACTCACAATGCTTTTGTTTGGAGAAATGCAGTTTTCAAGATTTTGTAAGGCAGTGCAATGCTTTACATATGGCTTTGTGGACCACACATGAAAGCCCATGGAAGACAGTACTACTAAGGGTGATTTGAACTGTGGGGCCTTAGCTCAAAAGGTTTCTGAGGAGAAGAATTTATGTTGCCTAGATTCTTGTAAGATTTTGTTGAAGCATGTGACTGTGCTTTGCCCTTGTCTGTAGAGTCTACTGAAAATTTTAGATTAATTGTATTGGCAATGAAAAATCTCTAAAGAGCCTAGTATAAAATCTGTCCAGAAGGTCACTATTATGACAAACATTTTGACAAAACATAGCAATATGTGAAAGGGAAAAATAGAAAATTTATGGATAAAATATTAAAGGGGCACCAGTAAGTGGTATGGAGTTAAAGCCTGTGTTCAAGGAGAAAAAAAGATTAAAGATATCAAATGAAATTAAGGGGTGGTGACTTTGGTGCAAGATTCCAACCAGATAAGCTTTTGTATTGTAAAAGGTAATAATAGGACAAAATGGCAACCAACAGATTGGGAGAAGATCTTTATCAATCCTACATCCAATAGAGGACTAATATCCAATATGTACAATGAACTCAAGAAGTTACACTCAGAGAATCAAATCAACCCATTTGGTGGATAGATAAACAAAGAATTTTCAACTGAGGAATATCAAATGGCCTAAAATCACCTAAAGAAATGTTCAGCATCCATAGTAATCAGAGAAATGCAAATCAAAACAACCTTGAGATTCTACCTCACACCAGTCAGAATGGGTAAGATCAAAAACCCTGTGACAGCAGATGCTGGTGAGGATGTGGAGAAAGAGGAATACTCCTCCATTGTTGGTGGGATTGAAAGCTGGTACAACCACTCTGGAAATCAGACTGGTGGTTCCTCAGAATATTGGTAATATAGTATTATCTGAGAACCCAGGTATACCACTCCTGGTCATACACCCAAAAGATTCTCCAATATGTAACAAGTACACATGCTCCATTATGTTCATAGCAGCCTTATTTATAATAGACAGAAGCTGGAAAGAACTCAGATGCCTTTCAACAGAGAAATAGATACAGAAAATATGATACATTTACTTAATGATATACTACTCAGCTGTTCAAAGCAATGAATTCATGAAATTCTTAGGCAAATGGATGGAACTGGAAAATATCATCCTGAGTGAGGTAACGCAGTCACAAAAGAACACAGTTGGTATGCATTGACTGATAAGTGGATATCACAAGTTCCACAAGCCCACAAGTTCCAAATAACCAAGGTATAATTCACAGACTACATGAAGCTCAAGAAGAAGGAAGACCAAAGTATGGGTGCTTTGGCCCTTCTTAGAAAGGGGGACAAAATATGGGAGCAAATACAGAGACAAAGTGTAGAGCAGAGACTGAAGGAGCCATCTAGAGACTGACCTACCTGGGCATCCATCCCATAACAGTTGACAAATTCAGACACTATTGTGGATGCCAAGAAATGCTTGCTGAAAGGAACCTGATATAGCTTTCTCCTGCGAGGCTCTGCCAGATCCTTAAAAAATACGGAGGAGGATGCTTGCAGTGAACCATTGGATTGAGCACAGGCTCCCCAATGGAGGAGTTAGAGAAAAGAATGAAGGAGCTAAAGGTGTTTACCACCCCATAGGAAGGACATCAAAATCAACCAACCAGACCCCCCTACCAGAGCTCCCAGGGACTAAACCATCAACCAAGGTGGTTAACCATGGAAGGCCCAATGGCTCCAGTGGCATATGTAGCAGAGGATGGCCTTGTCAGGCATCAATGAAGCTCCATAGATGCCCCAGTGTAGGGTAATTTGAAGACAGGGAGGACAGAGTGGGAGGGTGGGTGGCAGATCATCGTCATAGAAGTAGGGGGAGGGATGGGAAAGGGAGTTTCTGGGAGGGAGAAACCAAGAAAGAGGATAGCATTATAAATGTAAATAAAAGAAATATCCAAAAAAAAAAAATAAAGTAAATAATAAAAAACTGAAAGAAATGCTTAGGTCCAAGCATGCTGGTTCATGCCTTTAATCCAAGAAGAAGGAGCTTCACTCCAAAACTCAAGGCACAGCCTTGTATATCTCTGAAGTGGAAGCCATCCTGATCTACAATCTACAAAGCAAGTTATAGAACAGACAATCTTAAGCTGTGAAGGAAAGACTTGAAAATAGAAAGCTGGTGAAGATAAAATTGATCATGCTGGATATGTTCTAGCCCATCAAATCTTGGTAGCTTCAGATACATGGTTCTGGCTTTATAATTAGGGATAGAATGTTCTCTTTTGACTACAGAAATCTTTTGAGGTCACAAATGTGTCAGGTGTGTTCTTGTATGGAATCCAAATATGCCATTGTGTGAGGTGGTGAAGGTTGTATCTTGTGTTGCCTTGGGTAATGCAGTGCTCATCTTCATACCTTCTGAAACACAGCCCTGTGAGATTTTCTATTTTTCATATTAGTAGTTATATTGATATTGTCATTGTTCTTGTGTTGTTTATGCAACAAATTCTAGGATATACAGTTTCCTGGCAGACTTTCTGATATTTTGGCTCTGATAATCTTTCACTCCTGTTCACTAATCTTCTCTGAGCCATAGGTGAAGATTCTCTGCTGTACCTACTTACTGGGGATAAGCTTTCATCTATCCATTGACTTATGTATTATGTCCCATTTCAATTTTTTTTTATGATTTCTATTTACTATATAGAGAAGCTTCTTGGATGAGGGGTGACAGGTAAACTTATTCTTCAGTATTAAGATAAGATTTAGAATAAGCTTAGTAATTAAGCAATTTATGCAGCTGTATTAGAGTAGCTGTAATTGATTATCTTTTAAATCCTTGAACTCACTAGTCGTGGAATGTGGGACAGCTTTCTAGTACCAGGAATGATTTACCACCTATTGAAGTGGCTGTAACTCTAAGACAGCTGTTGGTTATCACCAACATTTGAGTGCCACTACCATCCCATTAGTACTATCTATTTGTGTTGGTTATTATTGTGGCTTGTAGTGGTTATATCTGAAGAGGTATATCCTTTGAGAGGTATAGCTTTTGAGGTCTGTATGTAAACCTTGAGAATTTGCATACTCTGATTTCATGGAAGCTAGACTGAAGGAAACAGGCTTTCAGATTAGATCCAGCTCAAATAATTTTAGCACTTTGTCATATCTTAATCAATACAGGATTAACTTCAGTGTTTCAGAGCCATCCAGAGCAAAGAGAAATAGACTCTGTTGCATTGAGATTCATTTAGAGATTCATAACAAACCATTAAAGAACACTAACCAGTAAAAGAATAACATATTATCAAATGTTCTGTAAGAATTATTTCATAGTTGCTATATTTACAAATTATTATTTTATCAGACTACATATAGTCCTGTGTTTCTAAGAGAGCTATCTTCCATTATGTGAACATATTCTTATTCCTCAGCTAGACAATATCTATTTAGAAATAATTTAAAACTTAAGAAACAGTTGTTAAAGTTGTAGTCTTTATATTAGTCATTATGTAGTTAAATTTTAAGTTAAAAAAATAAAGTTTAAGACTTTCTCTGATATTACTTCCCAATACAAACTACACATATATTATTAATAATGAAACTAAAATGCAAATTTTAAGAATGTAATGAATTAAATTTATCTTTCAAACTTCACAATAAGTAAAAATACCACAAGTCGAGCCATTATAATCAATGCTTTTACAGTTAAGAGTTTATATTTCTAGTATATTTTGTGTATATCCCAAAAGTTATTTTGTTTATTATATTTTATTTTAATGTCATGACCCAGGCCACAGTGGGTTTTGCCACTCCTAGGATGGTAGTTATGGTATGCAATATAGAAATTATAACATTTAAAGCTGGATAAATAGTTCAGTGGGTAAATTGTTCGCTGTACAAGAATAAACAAGTAGTTTCAGCAATCATTTTTGAGACAAATGTCAAATGTTAATGTATACTTTTGTAGTTAGTGCTCTTTTGAAAAATGCCACCACTGATGGTTTTGACCTGGACTGTTGGTATTCTGACATTACTGAACTAGACTACTAATATTCTGACAACATAGTTCAGAATTGCTCAAAAGAATTAATTCTAAACATGCCCACATCTCCTTGTCACATTTATTTTCTTTAACCCCTACCTTTGGATGGAACAGAATGGAGACAATAGAGTCCGCAGAGGCCTCTTAGTCAACTATCTTTTCAAACAAATTGGTTGACTGTAAAGAGATCTTGTCTCAAAATGAAATGGAAGTTGGGAATTACAGAAAAGACTGTCCTCTGATTCCACATGCCACACTGTGATTTGCATGCAAACAAAGTCACACTTAAACACACACACAAAACAAATTAAAGAATATATCTCATATATAAAGTGGATATTTCTGGTTGTGTCATGTGATATAGACTTACATGATATATTGATAAAGTAGACTCATGTAATGTTTTCTTGAGGCAAGACCCATTAAAGACATATGATGTTTAGAGATAGTATAAATTGGACTCAATGGATAATGATGTGACATTTTCATAACTATATGTGCACCTCTTAGTAGGTATAGTGTTGTTCCTGATCTTCTGTTAATTGAGAGAGGCATGGCAGAGAACTCCTGGCATTCTGGAAAGACTTGGTTGATTCAACTATTCAGGAGGCCTGGTAGTTTCTGCGGGATTGTACCACCAGTGAAACTTTTGAACTGGACTAATCATATCCTGACAAGGAAGATTGGAATTGCTCCAAAGAACTTCTTCTAAACCTGTCCACATCCCCTTATCCTGTTTATATTTTTTCTTCTTTGCCTTTTGATAGTGGGCTAGGAGTGGAAATCCAAGAGTTTGGTAACTCTTACTCAAGTTGGTTTTGAAAATCTAAGCTTACATATATATTCAAACCTAGTTTTGTCATAAAATAAAGAAAGAAAGGTAAATAAAGAATGCTATCTAAAATACAACCTTAAAACAATATTTTATAACTATTCAAAAATTCAGAAATCATGATAAGCAATTTTTAGTTTCTATTTTCATGTTAATCATAGGTTATAAGCAAAATAACATTAGGACTCAGTCAGTCATTATAAACTAAATAATATTGAATCATATATGGTAATAAATATATGTGTTCCACTTCATGAAACTTCTAACAATTATTTGTGTTTAAGTTTATATAAATATATATATATATATATATATATTACTATTGTAAATATATTACAATAGTAATAAGAAGCTGTGAGGTGAGGTGAGTGAGCAATTGTATTATGATAAAAAGTTGTGATTATTTTTTTATCATAAAATGCATCTTTTTTCAGTAAACAGAGTTTCTGTCCATGACCTCAACTTATTCACCTATGAAAGCTTTCTGAAATTCTGGAGAAAGTATAATTTCCATTTACACAATACAGACATTCAAGTTTTATCTTCAGAGATGGTCAAAGTACATAAAATGTTAAGTGCATTTAGCAAATTGTGTGGAAATCAAACATTGTGAGCCTTAATATGTTTTTATTGTAAAAAAAAAATCCTTTGCTTTTCAAGGATAAATGCAAAACTTCATACTTTGCTGTTAAAATTATGGTTCTCTTACTTTGAGCCCTTCCATTCCTTTTCATCTGTAAGTGGATGTGGAGAAAAGGGCATGGCCATGAGAGCAAATTAGGTTTCAGTGAAGCCAGAAGTAATGTGTTGATCTGTGGAGATTTTTGCTCTTAAATATACAAAGTGCCCTTGAATCCAGTAGATAAAATAGTAAACATAATTGGCATAATTGACACCTAAAGTCTACAAAAGTATTAATGATTATAGAAGAAATCTTCTCTAGGTCACATTTATTCATAGCAGTAACATAGATATATTACTTCATGTAAAATTTGATACTGGAAGCATCAATTCTTAGAAACCCAATTGTCAAGAGAAACATTAATTTTATTGACTCCTTTTGAATTGAGATCTAACCTTTTTTCATGACCACTAGTCCTCTAAATTGACAGAAATGACAGGCTTAACAGAGACTTCCTATAATGCTTTTTGAAAAGTGTACAAATTATTTTCAACTCCTCTTTAGCAGTATTTCCTGAGCTCTGAGGAACCAATGAGATGAAGATAAAAATTAGTAGATAATCTTTCTGAGATGAATCTGCCTTGGATTATAATCCACACCGGATTTACTCCTATGGTAAAGGCCCAGGAGGAAACGATTTTAAGAAATATTCCTACTATTAATATGCTTTTCCTGGTATATATATATATATATATATATATATATATTCTCCACCCTTTTAAGTAGATATCTGCAGAACAACAAGATCCACTGTCTTATAGTGATGGTATATAGACAAATAGATGACTTCTTAATTTTTAATTATGTTCCTATAAGAATTCCTAAAATTATATCAGTATTTATTAAGCTCTTTTATAGTGGGGCTGCTATTAGCTTCTCTGATAATCACAGGCATCTACTACTCAAAGCACATTCTACGAGGATGTAAAATCATTAACCAATGGTCATAAAAAGGGAACTAATGGTTTGTTATAGGTGCTAGGACAGAAGATAAAATATTGACAGCCTTATATATACAAAACTTCACTAATACGTTGGTCATAGGAGTTTTGGTTTCTAACTCTCTATGAACATATTGAGATTGGTACAGATGATAAATTTTTAGACAAATAAATACTCCTAATGGATAATGCATGTAAACTTATTTGTTGTAAATTTGTTTTATGATTTTAATTTATGTATAAACTTATGATTAAGTTTTTACCATGTGATCCTGTATTCTGAATGATGTATAAGTGCTGAGGACAAAAAGAAAAGAGAAAATTCCCTGTCCTGCTTTTTGTAACATTCTCCTTATTTTCTTTTTCTTAGCACCCACTATCCCATTTTTCATAGGATCCCTTATTCCTCTCTTCAGAGCACTCCTTAAAGCCATTTTCCTTTTTCTTAGAGAGATTTCATATAAAACCTTTTAGAACTTAGAAATAATTGTGAAAATCCCTTTTATTTTCTTTTTATTTCCTTTTTTTCTTTTTTTAAGCACTAAAGAAGATTTTCTTAAAAAACCCACTCTCATTATAAAGCCACTAAAACATTCACAAGGAAAGGTTGCCTGTGACTTATTCACCTCTTAAAAATCCATTTCTTAATGGAGTTATGCTGAAGATGAAGATTTGTAAACAGAGTAAGATCAGGTAATTGTAGCATTTAAACCAAGGAACAAAGGTAAGGCCATCAATTAGAGAAATGAATACAGATGAGCACAGAAACCTGTCGTGGACACCGTTGAAACCACTGTCCTTTAGGACTTAAGCACAAAGACTTATTACCTGAACTAGGACACACTCAACACAAAGTATTTTTGAGGAAGGTTCCAGGCTCCTGAGGATCTGTCATCATTCTCCTCCTGGTTCCTTCCATTGGCTAAATCTAACCCAATGCCAGAAAGCAAAGAAGCTCTCTAATACCTCTTCAGTGGGTTAGATTTTCCCCAATGACCTTGCTATATGATGTGTTTTTTTGATACTTTATTTATATTTCAAATGTTTACCTCTTTCCAGATCTCCCATTTAGAACCTCCCTATCCCCTATCCCCTCCCCCTACCTTTATGGAGGCATTCTCCCACCTACCCACCCACTCTCATCTTCCCTCCTTGGAATTCCCCTATACTGGGGCATCTACGAACATAGTGGAACATGTGTCTTTATTGCATATTGAAGCATCTTCTGGGTATATGCCAAGAAGTGGAATAGCTGGATCCTCAGGTAGTATTATGCTCATTTGTCTGAGGGTCCTCCAAACTGATTTCCAGAGAGGTTGTATCAGCTTGCAATCCCACCAGCAATGGAGGAGCGATCCTCTTTCTCCACATCCTTACCAGCATCTGCTGTCACTTGAAATTTTGAGCTTAGCCATTCTGACTAGTGTGAGGTGGAATCTCAGGGTTGTTTTGATTTGCATTTCCCTGATGACTAAGGATGTTGAACATTTCTTTAGGTGCTTCTCGACCCTATGAGTTTCCTTAGTTGATAATTCTCTGTTTAGCTCTGTTCCCCATTTTTTGAGGGGGTTATTTGGATCTCTGGAGTCTAACTTATGGAGTTCTTTGTGTACATTGGATATTAGCCCTCTATCAGACATAGGATTGGTAAAGATATTTTCCCAATCTAAGGTTGCATTTTGTTCTATTTACAGTGTCCTTTGCCTTACAGAAGCTTTGTAATTTCATGAGATCCCATTTGTTGATTCTTGATCTTAGAGCATAAGCCATTGGTTTTCTGTTCAGGAATTCTTCCCTTGTGCCCATGTGCTGGAGACTTTTCCTCACTTTCTCATCTATTAGATTCAGTGTATCTGGTTTTATCTGGAGGTCTCTTTGATCCACTTGGACTTGAGCTTTGTACAGGGAGATAGGAATAGATCAATTCACATTCTTCTACATGTAGACCACCAGTTGAACCAGCACCATTTGTTGAAGATGTTGTCTTTTTTCCACCGTACGGTTTTAACTCCTTTGTCGAAGATCAAGTGACCATGTGTGTGTGGGTTCATTTCTGGGTCTTCGATTCTATTCCATTGATCTGCCTGCCTGTCACTGTACCAATATCATGCAGTTTTTATCACTACTGCTCTGTAGTATAGCTTGAGGTCAGGGAGGCTGATTCCCCCAGAAGTCCTTTCATCGTTGAGAATCGTTTTTGCTATCCTGGGTTTTTTGTTATTCCATATGAATTTGAGAATTGCTCTTTCTAAGCCTATGAAGAATTGAGTTGGAATTTTGATGGGGATTGCATTGAACTTGGAGATTGCTGTCAGATGAAGTGTCCCTTAATCTTCCTGAGACTTCAACTAGCAGACTGAGAGCTAGAACCCTTCAGAGGTAGAACAAAGGCTAATTGACTTAATCTCCTGCTGTTTGAGGATGAGGTGCTAAACAGACTGTCACCCCAGAGGAACTCAGAAGACAAGTCAGCTACAGAAGCAAAGTGACTTAGATATGAAAACATTTTATTATTAAACAGAAACACTAAGTTTCTCTGTAAGCCCAAGTCTTACCCTCTCAAAATCTCTTCCCACTCCATAACCTCAATGATAACCAAGAACAAGAAAGAAGACCCCCTGGAACTTGTCCATAGCATGGTTAGATCTAGATATACTATTTATTGCTGAATGTTACAATATTTCTAAATCTTTATTTAATTTCTAGCATGTTTGTTCTCATCTGTACCAGGAAGAAGCTTCCTTATGATAATTGGGTAAGACAGTAATCTATTAGAAGAACGATATCATTAGAAGTCATTTATCACTATATATTTTTCTTATTTTAACTTTGTATAAATTAGTTTAACCTTTGGTGTCTAGTCTCAACTTATTCACCCATGCAATATTGGATATGGGTTTCATCTTGTGGAGTTGGCCTTAAATCAGACCAGTTATTGGTTAGTTTCTCCCACAAAGTTTGTCTCACCATTATTCCAGCATGTTTTGCTGATAATAGAACATAATATATAAAGGGTATGTAGCTGGCTTGGAGTTTCTGTTTCTCTTTGAATAATTACCTATTTAAATACTCTTGACCAAAGCCTGGTCTGTTTAGTGATTCCCATGTGTCTTATTTGTCCAATAACTTAATTTGACACAAAGAAGACAGTCTCTCTAAATCAACCTAAGCAAAGTATATGTGAAGTCACAGAGCATGAAGTATCTTCAGGCCCTGTATCTGATCTGTACCAGGTACTCTCTGACATTATGGTTTTAAGATGAGTGTTCTTATAGAATTCCAAGTGTACAAATAAGTTAGTCTCTTAATTTGTTCCCTTCTCAAGGGTTCTTTTCCATTTGTTGGTTTATCTTTTCCCATCTGTATGTGCAAAATTTTGTCTTGATATAGTTTGTATTAAAATAAATAAATAAATGAATAAATGTAATGCTAGCCATTAAGGTAAAGGTTAACAATGGAACTCTCATTTATACCTGCTAGTTAGGGGAAAACTCGTTTTCCTTAAAGGAATGACACTTGGTATGTCAATCACTCCAGGGCAGATTTCATATTCTGGAGTTTTTAATCATCAAATAATGGACTCCACAAAATTTTTTGGTGTGTTTTAATTTATTTCTTATTATTTGTTTATTTGTTTATTTTGTTTATTTATTTTTGTGGTATTCTTTGTTCTCTAGATTTTGGACATGTTGTATTGAGCTTTAGGTTTATTTCTTGAGAAAGAACATAAAGTTATATGGATAAGTAGCAGCATATCCTGGTAGTAGGGGAACACATGATGATAATATAGTTAAATTTAAAATTTGCTTTAAAATAATAAAAATGATATATAATCATAGCAAAAAATAAAATATATCCCATAAAAATATATAAAATATATAACATCCTATAGCATTCCTTTGGAGTGTCCTGTCGAGGGCTAGACTTTGCCATCACCCACTGAACCATCTCTCTAGCTCCCCATATATTTTCAACCCAAGTTCTTCCAATTGCCAATGCCAAGCTTCCTCATCATCAATTCTCACAGTCCACAGCAGAAAGTTAAAACATATAAACTGGCCAATAGCTTCATCTAGCCTTTTCTTATTAGTCAGCTTTTAAAAGCAGCTCCTTTCTTGTCACACCTTATTATAAAGCCTTGAAACTTTTATAATTGTCATTTTTAAGTGTTTGATACTTAAGCTATACCCCTTGTCTTAGTTAGGGTTTCAATGCTATGAAGGGACAACATGACAAAGCCAATTCATATAAAGGCAAACATTTAATTGGGGGTGGATCTCAGTTTCAGAGATCTAGTCCATTATCAACATGGCAGGGTATGGCAGTGTGTGCAGTTAAAAATTAGGCTGGGGAATCTGAAAGTTCTATATCTTGATCTGAATGCAGCCAGGGGAGATTCGTTTCCATATTGGGTGGAACTTGAGCATAGGACATCTCAAAGCCTATCCTCAGAGTGACACACTTTCTCCAACAAGGCCAAACCTCTTCCAGTAAGGCCACATCTCCTAGTAGTACCACTCATTATGTCCAAGCATTCAAATACATGAATCTTTGGGGACCATACCTATTGTAACCACGTACTACTCAAAACATAATAGGGTGAGCAATTGCAGGTTTTTGCGTTATGCCTTGTTGTTCTGCCTTTGTAATTTCAGACTTCTATATAAAAAGGTAAGGGTTCTCATCTAAGGAGCTAAGGTTTGGTATATAGTGGTTTTGACTTCTGATCCTGCTTGAAATAAACAATAATACTATCTCAAGGGATAGTTTCAGACATTGAAACAAACAAACAAAAAAAAATACTTGCTTTCTTACAATAGATACAACTCAGAAATTGAGTCTATGTACATCTTTTTTTAAAGAGACTAAAACCTAGCAAATAAACAGACAAATCTCTGAAATTTTTTAGCTTGATTGTCTAAAACAGTTTTATTTTACATATCCAAATACTATTTCAAGTTCACTTCAAGGTGAGAAAGAAGCAGATCTCTGCAGACTTCAGCTGGTAAAATATGTGTTGGAATTGAGCATTAGATCAATTAGAATTGAATGGAAATTCAGCATGTACTTCTAAATTCTGAGAAGCCAGATACTGTGCATTCCTTTTCCTTTTTAAATTAATTATGTCATTTGACTCAAATGAAAGATAAAAATATCTATGAAATAACAACATGCTTTTATATAACTGTTTTTAAAATTTATTCTTCCCTCATATATTACATCCTCACCACAGTTTCCTCTCACTCAACTCTTCCTAATTCTACTTCCCATATCACCTCTCCATCAAATGTATTTTTCCTCCATTTCCCTTCAGAAAAGAGCATACCAAGAAGAGCTATGAATGCAACATGGTATAAGATACAATAATACTGTGCATAAACCCTCATATCAAGGCTGCACAAGGCAAACCATTAGGAGGTAAAGGATCCTAAGAACAACCCAAACAGTCAAAGAAAGAACCTGTTCCCATTATTTGGAGTCCTATAAGAACACCAAGCTATATAACCATGACATATATGCAGAGGATCTAGCTCAGATCCATGCAGGCTCTATGATCGCTGGTTCAGTCTTTTTGAGGCCCTATGATCCCTTTTGAGTTAATTATGTGGGACATATCTTCATGGCATCCTCAACCACTTGGTTTCCTACAGTCCTTCTTTTCCTTTTTCTTTTGGATTCTCTGGCCTCCAACTAATTTTGTTCTGTGAGTCTCTGCATGTGCTAACATCAGTTGTGGAATGAAGCCATTCTGTGGCAATTGGGCTAGGAACCAACCTATGGGGAAAGCGGAATATTCTTAAGAATCAATTCATTAACTTATCTAGTCATGTTTGGTTCTACTTTAGGTCTATAAACCATCCTGTTTCTTGTTCTTTGCCATGTAGGCACTGATGGGCATTGGCTCAATCTCATGACCTGGACCTCAAGTTGGAAAAGTCAATGATTGGCCAGTCCCTCAATTTCTGAAAATCCTTTATAAAGTACATTGTCATGCAGGACAGACTGAAGGTTGAAAGTTTTCGGACTAAGTTGATATCCCAGTACTGCCAATAGTAGCCTTGCCTGTTTACAGAAGATGTCAGATTCTGGTTCGGAATACCCTATTGCTAGGAGTCTTTTCTAAGACCACCCTTGTAGATTCTAGGGAGTTTCCATGGCACTAGATTTCCACATTGCCTCTCAAATATCTCCCAGCACATTCTTTCTCTACTCTCCCCATGCCTCATCTCCACTTCCCCCAGTCCACCTAAAAAAATCTGTTCTATTTCCAATTCTCATAGAGATCCATGCACCTACTCCATGCACCCTTTTTATTTTACAACTATAAAATGAAGTGAATATTAAACTGGAATACTGTATTTCATCTTATACCATTTTTTTTATTATTATTATAACTGTGACAATATATGAAAAAAAAACCCTGTATCCAAGATTTCAATTTTGTGATCTGGAAACTCATGCCTTTTAAAAACTAAATATTACTAAATTATTTTTTCTTCTATACAAATTTTTTTAACACTAGCTCCCTGTGGGTGATGGTTATAAAGTCTATTATACTGCAACTACACCCAGTATGGCAAACAGTCTTTTCGTAGTGCATGCAGAACAAGATACAGAGCTCTTGGCTCCTCCTGCACCATGTCTGCCTGCACACAAACATACTTTCTATCATGATGATAATGGACTCTGAAACTATAAGACAACCCCAAATTAAATGTTTTTTCTTCAGAATGATTGTTATGGTTGCGTTATCTCTGAACAGCTATAAAACACACAGTAATACACCATACTATCTTCTTTTACTACAACCTGCCAGGTCTGGCCTGGGTCCTATAGCAAGTTTCCTGGCTAACTCTGGCCACACATGCCTGTACATCAGCCTACATTTTGGCTCTAAAGTCTCATATACTCAGTGCTCCAGCCATAATATCACTTCTGCCTGTGACATAGCAAATCCATAGGTATGGCCCAGATCTGGTCCTACCTGCAGTCACCCATGGTTCTGACTTGACCACCTCTACCTCACCAATAGTTAGTCAGACTTCCTGTGTCCTTCTCCAGAGTATAGCCTGTAGAGTAGTTCTTCACTCCTCATCTACACATTTTGTGCAACTCACTAGATTTAACCTGGGTCTCACAACTAGTACAGGAGCCTAGTCTTGGTTACCTTGCCTTCAATGCAGAAGAGCTCTAAACATGGGCTTGAAACTTACCTACACCAAAACCAAAGCATACTCCCATATCATTTCAGGGATCCTTTTGCCAACTAAAATAAATGGAACATTTACTTATTTAAACAAGCAAACAAACAAATAACTGAAAAACACTGTCATGTTAAAGAGATGGTTCAGTGGTCATGTGTACTTACTATTGTTCCAGAAGATCTGTGTTCACTTCCCAGTCCCTTTATGATAGTATAAAACCACATTTAATTCCAATAGAATTGGATACAATGCACTCCTCTGATGTCTGTTGACACCAGACATTATATACCATATTTACATACATGCACAAAACATTCCTACAAATAGAATAAAATAAACAAAATTTAAAAAGCAAAAAAGCAATAATTAGTTGTGTTTCATAATAATAACACATTATATTGTTATATTTAAATGTGAAAAACAAACAACAATTTTTAAAACCAAAACCATCTAAGAGTGTCAGTGAGCAGGACCGGAACAATACTGGCATCCTACTCCTCTGCTACCCAGGGTGCAAATCAACTCAATGGTGATTATTCTAACTAAACCCCACTCCCTTACGCAGTATCCTTCTAAGTGCTGTCATATAAAGTCCTGCTTCTTGACTTTGTCATATAATGTAGAATACAAATTAATTAAGATATTTTATTCATGGGGAAGAACCTCACACTCACTCAGGAATCCTTAAGACTAGAAGACTCCAGGTCTTTTTGATGGACTGAAAGAATGAAAGACTGAAAGAATGAAAACACTTGTTTCAAAACACCACCATGTTGTTGCTATATTAATAAATCACTGTCAGAAAGGACAATTTGATTCAATATTACCTTCTTGAATTCCTCTTTTTCATCTCGTTCCTCAAAACCTCAAAGCTTCATTTCTTAATCTATTAGAAGCTCAAAGTATCCTTTAATATTTGGATTATTAAGACCTATTAGACAGAATTAACTTCTAACTTAGGATTGTTGACTCTAGACAATTTATTAAACAATATTCTGTCTTGTGCATCACTGAAAATTGATATACACTTTTTAAAAAAAAGTTTTTGAAATTTACAAAAGCCACCAATAGACAAACAAACAAAAATCCTCATTAGTGTTCTTCACCATATAATCTTTGGCTATATTTTTATGTACTGAGGTAAATATCTGTGCCTTCTACCTTCAACAATTTTACCTCAGAAAATCATTTAAGTTCAAATTTAAGTTTATCATTTAAGAAATCATTTAAGGAGAAAAGCCAGCAGAAGGAGGGCTCCAAACACAGGGACTGAGGAAAAGCCAGGAAGTAAGAGCCTGCCTGCTTCCCCCTGTAGCAGGAGACCCCTGCCTGAGCCACCAGACCTCCATAACCAAACAGCACAGGGAGAAAGTGAGCTGCCCACTTGTGTGGGGGAGCCAGCAGAAGGAGAGATGGAAGAGAGAACTGGTCTACCAGAAATATTAACATGTGAGCTTGAAGGAAAGACAAACAACAGTCAAAGAGAGAAAGACCAGCTAACACCAGAGATAACCAGCTGGCGAAAGGCAATGGCAAGAACATAAGGAACAGAAACCAAGACTACTTGGCTTCATCAGAGCCAAGCTTTCCCACCACAGCAAGTCTTGGAAACTCCGACCAACCAGAAAAGCAAGACTCAGACTTAAAATATCATATCATGATGATGATAAAAGATTTTAAGAAGAAAATAAATAACACTCTTAAAGAAATACGAGAGAACACAGGTAAACAACTGGAAACACTTTAAGAGGACACACATAAATACCTTAAAGAATTAAAGGAAAACACAAACAAACAAATAAATAAAACCATTCAGGAATTAAAAACAGAAATAGAAACAATAAAGAAATCACAAAGGGAGACAACCCTGAAGTTAGAGAACATAGGAATGAAATCAGGAGTCATAGATGCAATCATCATCAACAGAATACAAGAGACAGAAGAGAGAATCTCAGGTGCAGAAGATACCATAGAAAACATGGACACAACAGTCAAAGAAAATACAAAATGCAAAAAGCTCCTAACCCAAAACATCCAGATATCCAGGATGCAATGAGAAGACAGAACCTGAGGATAATAGGTATAGAAGCGAGTGAAGATTCCCAAATTAAAGGACCAGTAAATATCTTTAACAAAATTATAGAAGAAAACTTCCCTAATATAAAGAAAGAGATGAACATAAATATACAGGAAGCCTACATAATGCCAAATGGCTGGATCAGAAAAGAAATTCCTCCCGTCACATTATAGTCAAAACACCAAACACACAAAACAAAGAAAGAATATTAAAAGCAATAAGGGAAAAATGGCAAGTAACATATAAAGTCAGACCTATAAGAATCACATCAGACTTCTCAACAGAGACTACCAAAGCTAGAAGATCCTGGGCAGATCTCACACAGACTCTAAAAGAACAAAAATGCCAACCCAGGCTGTTATACACAGCAAAACTCTCAATAATCATAGATGGTGAAACCAAAATATACTATCACAAATCCAAATTTGCACAGTATCTTTTCACAAACCCAGCACTAAAAGAATAATACATGGAAAACGCCAACTCAAGGAGGGAAACTATACTCAAGAAAAAGCAAGAAAGTAATCTTTCAACAAATTCAAAAGAAGATAGCCACACAAACATATACACAACATCAAAAATAAGAGGAAACAAAAATCACTATTCTTTAATATCTCTTAACATCAATGGTCTCAACTCTCCAATAAAAAGACATAGACTGACAGACTGGTTCCATAAACATGACCTAGCATTTTGCTCCATCCAGGAAATGCACATCCATGTTAAAGACAAACATTACCTCAGACTAAAGGGCTGGAAAGCAATTTTCCAGGCAAATGGTCCCAAGAAACAGGCTGGATTAGCCATTCTAATGTTGGATAAAATTGACTTTCAACCAAATGTCATCAAAAAAGATAAGGTAGGACCCTTCATACTCATCTAAGGAAAAATCTACCAAGAACAACTCTCAGTTCTGAACATCTATGCTCCGAATTCAAGGACTCCCACATTCATAAAAGAAACTTTACTAAAGCTCAAAGCACACATTACAACTCACACAATAGTAGTGGGAGACTTCAACACCTCACTATCAACAATGGATAGATCTTGGAAACACAAACTAATCAGAGACACAGTGAAACTAACAGATGCTATGAATGAAATGGGTTTAAGAGATAACTATAGAACATTTCATCCTACATCAAAAGAATATACCTTCTTCTCAGAACCTCATGGTACCTTCTCCAAAATTGATCATATAATTGGTCACAAAACAAACCTCAACAAATAAGAAGATTGAAATAATCCCATGCCTCCTATCAGATCACTACGGATTAAGGGTTGTCTTCAATGGCAACAACAACAACGGAAAGCCCATACACACATGGAAGCTGAACAATGTTCTTCTAAATGATAAATTTGTAAAGGAAGAAAAAGAGAAAAAAATTAAGATGTCCTAGAATTTAATGAAAATGAAAGTACAACTTACCCAAACCTATGGGACACAATGAAAGCAGTCTTAAGAGGAAACTCAGAGCTCTGAATGCTTCCAAAAAGAAACTAGAGAGAGCATACATTACCATCTTAACAGCATACATGAAAGTTCTAGAACAAAAAGAAGCTAATACACCTAAGAGGAGTAGAAGGCAGGAAATAATCAAATTGAGGGCTGAAATCACCCAAGTGGAAACTAAAAGAACTATACAAAGAATCAACAAAACCAGGAGCTGGTTCATTGAGAAAATCATCAAGATAGATAAACCCTTAGCCAGACTAACCAGAGGGCACAGAGACAGTATCCAAATTAACAAAATTAGAAATGAAATGGGAGATATAACAACAGACTCTGAGGAAATTAAAAAAATTATCAGATCCTACTACAAAAGCCGATTGGCAGCAAAATTGGAAAATCTGTAGGAAATGGACAAGTTTCTAGACAGATTCCAATTACCAAAGTTAAATCAGGATCAGATAAACCATCTAAACTGTCCCTTAACCCCCAAAGAAATAGAAGCAGTCATTAACAGTCGCTCAACCAAAAAGAACCCAGGACCAGATGTGTTCAGGGCAGAATTCTATCAGACCTTCAAAGAAGACCTAATACCAATACTCTTCAATCTATTCCACAACATATAAACAGAAGGAATACCACCCAATTCATTCTATGAAGTCACAGTTACACTGATACCAAAACACCACAACGACCCAACAATAAAAGAAAACTTCAGACCAATTTCCTTTATGGATATCAATGCAAAAATACTCAACAAAATTCTTGTAAACCGAATCCAAGAACACATCACAACGATCATTCACCATGATCATGTAGGCTTCCTCCAAGTGATGCAGGGATGGTTCAATACCTGGAAATCCATCAATGTAATCTACTACATAAACAAACTCAAAGAAAAAAACCACATGGTCATTTCATTAGATGCTGAAAAAGCATTTGACAAAGTTCAACATCCCTTCATGATAAAAGTCTTGGAAAGATCAGGAATTCAAGAAGCATACTTAAACATAGTAAAAGTAATATACAGCAAACCAGTAGCCAACATCAAACTAAATGGAGTGAAACTCGAAGGAATCCCACTAAAATGAGGGACTAGACAAGGATGCCCTCTCTCTCTCTCTCTACTTATTCAATATAGTACTGGAAGTACTAGCTAGAACAATCAGACACCAAAAGGAGGTCAAAGGGATACAAATTGGAAAGGAAGAAATAAAAATATCAGTATTTGCAGATGATATGATGATATTCTTAAGTGACCCAAAAAACTCCACCAGAGATCTGATACAGCTGATAAAAAACTTCAGCAAAGTGGCTGGATACAAAATTAACTCAAGCAAATCAGTAGCCTTCCTATACTCGAAGGATAAACAGGTTGTGAAAGAAATTAGGCAAATGACACCCTTCAAAATGTCACAAATAATATAAAATATCTTGGTGTGACTCTAACCAAACAAGTGAAAAATCTGTATGACAAGAACTTCAAGTCTCTGAAGAAAGAAATTGAAGAAGACCTCAGAAGATAAAAAGATCTCCTATGTTGATGGATCAGCAGGATTAACATAGTTTTAAAAAATGGCCATCATCCTGAAAGCAATCTACAGATTCAGTTCATTCCCCATCAAAATCCCAACTCAATTCTTCATAGACCTAGAAAGAGCAATTCTCAAATTCACATGGAATAACAAAAAACCCAGGATAGCAAAAACTATTCTCAACAATAAAGGGAATTCTGGGGGAATCAGCCTCCCTGACTTCAAGCTGTTAACAGAGTAGTAGTGATAAAAACTGGATGATATTGGTACAGTGACAGGCAGGTAGATCAATGGAATAGAATTGAAGACCCAGAAATGAACCCACACTCTTATGGTCACTTGATATTTGACAAAGGAGCTAAAACCATACAATGAAAAAAAGACAGCATCTTCAACAAATGGTGCTGGTTCAACTGGTGGTCTACATGTAGAAGACTGTGAATTGATCCATTCCTATCTCCCTGTACAAAGCTCAAGTTCATGTGGATCAAGGACCTCCACATAAAACCAGATACACTGAATTTAATTGAAGAGAAAGTGGGAAGAGTTTCAAACACATGGGCACAAGGGAAAAGTTCTTGAACAGAACACTAATGACTTGTGCTCTACGATCAAGAATCGACAGATGGGATCTCATAAAACTACAAAGGTTCTGTAAGGCAAAGGACACTGTAAATAGAACAAAACGGCAACCTAAAGATTGGGGAAAGATCTTTACCAATCCTACATCTGATAGAGGGCTAATATCCAATGTATACAAAGAACTCAAGAAGCTAGACTGCAGAGATCCAAATAACCCTATCAAAAAATGGGGAACAGAGTTAAACAGAATTCTCAACTGAGGAAACTCGAATGGCCGAGAAGCACCTAAATAAATGTTCAGCATCCTTAGTCATCAGGGAAATGCAAATCAAAACAACCCTTAGATTCCACCCCACAACAGTCAGAATGGCTAAGATCAAAAACTCAGGTGACAGCAGATGTTGGAGGGGATGTGGAGAAAGAGGAACACTCCTCCATTGCTGGAGGAGTTGCTCCATCAACTTAGAGTTGATACAACCTCTCTGGAAATCATTTTGGCAGACACTCAGAAAAATGAACATAATACTACCTGAGGACCCAGCTCTTCCACTCCTGGGCATATACCCAGAATATGCTCCAACATGTAATAGAGATACACGTTCCACTATGTTCATAGCAGCCATATTTATACTAGCCAGAAGCTGGAAACAACCCATATGTCCCTCCACAGAGGAATGGATATAGAAAATGTGGTACATTTTCACAATGGAATACTAGTCAGCTATTGAAAACAATGACTTCATGAAAATCTCAGACAAATGGATGGATCTTGAAAATATCATCCGGAGCAAGGTAACTCAGTCACAAAAGAATGAACATGGTATGTACTTACTGTTAAGTGGTTATAAGCTCAAAAGTTTGAAATACCCAACAGTCACTTCACAGCAACAGTAGGGTGGAATGTGAGGTCCCAGATGGAGGACTTGGAGAAGTGACTAAAGGAGCTGAGGGAGTTTGCATCCCTAGGGAGGCAGCAACAGTGTCAACTGGCCTGACCCCCAATACTCCTGGAGACTGATCCACCAACCAAAGAATACACATGGAGGGACCCATGGTCTTGTTAGCCATCAGGGGGAGAAGAGACCTTTGGGTCTGAGAGTATTAAATCCCCCAGTAGAGGAGAATGTCAAGGAGGGAGGATGAGAGTGGGTGGGTGGGTGGGAGAATACCCCTGTAGTAGCAGGGGGAGGATGGAGGAAATGGGGAGGTTTCAAAGGGGAGATCTGGAAAGGGGGAAACATTTGAAATGTAAATAAAGTAGGAAAAATAATAATAATAATAAAAAAAAATTCCTAAAGAAAGGAAAGGGAAAAAAAGAAATCATTCATGTTTAAATAATAAATTTAAAGTTTTCTACTTTTTCTGTTGTTATGACTTTCACATAATCTTCCTAAAGCATACAGTGAAACTGCCTATGCATAGTGTATTTTTCTCTACTTTCTATTTTTGACACAAAGCTATTACTTGCACAAAACAGATATAAACAAAAGAATGAACAGATATCACAAGATTTAGCATCCTTTATTTATAATCTTCAATCTGTCAATTAGTAGACTATAATGGGCCTATTTCAGACTGATGTGAGGTATGAATAATGACACAGAGGTTTTTAATATTTCAAAGCTTAGGCCTATTGCTGGGGCAGTCTTTTAGTTGCTAAGTTAATATTAACTGGACCAATCCTGGGACCATGTAGAAATTTAGGTTAGGAACTAGAAGGTTTTAATATAATTCATATGTTGTCTCTGTCTCTGTCTCTGTCTCTGTCTCCCTCCTCTTTCAGCAGTTGCTGAAGATGCCACAATTATCATATAGTTGACAATACTGCTGGCCACACAGAACATGTGCCTGTAGTCCCTGTGGGTTAAGAAACACTATCATTCAGTTACATGGTAAAACTAAAAGCCAGGGTTTTAACATAAAAGGAAGGCTAGTCCTAATTCCAAATAGACGTGTTTGTATACAGAAGCAAAAGAAATTTCTGATATTTATATATTCATGAAATACCTCATACTCCTTAAACAGAGTGGAAGAAATCAGGGAGATTAGATACATATGGTTTGGTAGGGTAAGATACATGTAAGAGGATCAGAGCTGGAATTAATGTAAAACAGTGAGTTGAACTATATTAAATTAGAGGACTTTCTCAGTTAACCTACTTTTAAAAATTTCCATTATTTGTCCAATGAATAAATCTGTTTTCTATTTTAGATTAATGAAAGAGGTCATACAAAATTTCATGCATTTATGATCAAATAACCTATATACACCATTTAAACAATTTCATTGTAAGTCTAATACATATGCTAAATAATATATAACAAAATTTTGTAGATATTATTTTTTAAGTCTCCTGTTAATGGATCCACGAGGAAAAGCATGTATTATTACATATTAATGGTTTCAAGGGCATGTGATCAGCATTTAACTTATTCAACAATATGAAATAATATTTTGTTTAGAAAGGTACATTTTAAGGCTAAAGAGATAGTTCAATGTGTAACGGCCCCTGTCCCCACAAACAGTGACCTGATTTCAATCCCCGGAATTTACATTGTAGAAGAAGAAAATTAAAATTTTCAAGAATCTCGCAAATTGTTCTCTCTCTCTTTCTCTCTTCTCTTCATCCCTCTCTCTAGTACATACTAAATGGACAAATAAATAAATGAAAATAACTGGAAATAGATTTTAGTATAGTACAGTTCATTCCCCCATCTAACCTGTTGAGTTGTAAGAATCATTTACTACTTCATTTAATACTCAATTATTTTCCAATTACTATTGTATACTAATTGAGGCATTTGAGCTTACTAAAAAGTTAGGCAAGTTTCTTTATATCTACAGACTATTATTGCCATTTTTTATTAGTCATCCCCAATAATTAAGTTAGACATCTAGTTAATATCCCTAGTTAATTCAAGGAAATATTTACTTAAATTTTCTTACACTCCCCTTTGTGTTATGCAAGCTGAAGAAATAGCCAACATTTGAAGTTCATAGAGGCAACAGTGTGGTGCTTAGAAATTGCATTTCCCTTCTTTGCTTAAGTATCTTTTTTTAATATAGTGATGAATTTGTTTATTTTAAGACATATATAAAGTTTGTCTTACAATCTAGTTCAGGGCAGAGTATAGCACTGAGAAAAGAAAAAAGAATGGGGATTTGAAAGACACGAAACATATGGAAATGAGCACTTGTAATTACAGAAGTTGTGTATTATAGTCACATGCTCAGAGGTGATATAGACTGTTCTTCTACCTCAGAAGAAGATGCATCAAACAGTAAATAGTTTGAAAAATTCATACATCATATTGATTACTATTTATCAAAAAGTGTGTTTGTGTGTGTGTAGGAAATCAAGTTAGGGTACTTATAGTACTAATGGATATTGAATAAACTGGATCTATCTAACAAAAGATCCAGGCCCAAGCATTAGGAATTCTGTTTCAAACTATTGATCAGGGAATTCCAAAAGACTCTCACAACTCTATATAGATATTGTTGTCCTTGGTTGACTGCTAGAACTTCAGAGTGAGTCCTTATTGATGAAGGCACTATGTCCTTTTGACACAGGACTCAAAAATTTGCTGGACATGATCCAAACACCTCCTCCCCAAGCAAAAGCTTCAGTGGTACTGGTGATGTACTATGCAAACATCCAAAAATGACTTAAATTCAGCCCCACATTTTTCCAGCAGAAAGGCATTTCAGAAAATTTCAACAAGTACAAGTAAAGAGAACCACTTACTTCACTTACTCTGAGTGCACGCCATATTTGCAATATCTGCAGCACAGATACTACAGACATATTGTAAGGACCAGAGGTTCAGAAAGTTGACAGTCTGTGGTTTCTAGATATATAAAGGAGAAACTGTGTCCACTAAGTCACAACAATATGGCTTTACAATGAAAGCATGATTTGAAACATGTATGGGGAAAATCTCATGGGGACTCAATGCTTAATGAAGAGCTATAAGAAATTAATGACTACTGCTAGCAAGAGAAGTAGTTGGCCCTAGGCCTGGGTTCATTAATTTGCTTTACAAATCTACAGGATTAGTCACAAAGATATGTCTATACAAGCAGCAATATGTTCCTTTTTTCTATTCGCTAATATATTTTCTAACAATTTGACAAAATAAGACATGCATTTGAAATATTGAGAGGGCATAGAAAGTGCTGGAAAAAGAAAGGAGTTACATACACATAATTATGTATATATTATTTAAAAAGGTTTTAATTGTTAAAAAGAGAAGTAGTCATTATTACTGTAGTAAATTGGAGTCCTATTGGCTTACACAGTTAGTCTCTATCTCACACAACAATAGTAACAAATCTCCAAAAAGCCATATGATGAAAAACAACCTAAAACTTACCAATCAACTCAATAAACAAATATATATGTGAATAATTCAGTATATCCCAATCTTCCAGTGAGTGGAGCCAGGGATATCTTGATAAAGATAAGGGCATCTGAGTTTCATATATTCCACTTCTGGGGTATGGCTTTAAACCAGTTAATGAACTGTCATCTCTGTAACACAAAAATGATGTCAAAAATGATGACAATAGTAAAGTGTAATACTTTTCAGTTCTCTAAATATAATTAAAGCTGAATAAATAAATAATAATGTTTGATTTGTAAAAAAATTACTAGGACACATTTTCCTGGATTCTGGATTCATATTTTTCTGGAGAAGAAAAACTGGAGGGCACATATTAAGAAAGTTCTTACAAGATAAATATTCAGATGAATAGTTATATGAAATAATGGGAAAAGGCAAACAGACTTATGAAGAAATTGCTTGAGAAAAAGCACATAAAACAAAAGAAGGAGGGTACTCAGGGATGGACGAATGACTCATGGAAGAAAACACATACCAAAAGGAAATCCCAAAATGGCTCAGAGAACTTATACGTTCCTTACCAAATCCTTGTGGGAATATGGGATAATATTAAGGAAAATGAAGGATGAGAGAAAAAGAAATGCATTTATGTGATGTGGCACAATGGTAGAAGGGCTGAGACCATATTCTGGAGTAGCTTTTTTTTTTTTTTTTTTTTTTTTTTTTGTGAAATTGGCCACACTTGAGTGAGAAGTCCGAAGGAATAAGGGAAAATATGGTGCAAATTATTTAGTGTTTAATAGTTATACAGTGACTGGAGGATAGAGAAAGGCCTTGGTAAAGAGAGAACAAAAACAGTTTTGCATGACATTACTGGGAGCTAATTCACAGGTTTCTTACCACTAAGGATGTTAAGTATTAGTGTGGAACTGAGGGAGTTGTCAGAATTGGCAATAGATAAATATCACTGGCAAGGAATGAAGAGTGGCTTATAACAACGATGCTTATATTGCACATAAATGTACTCAAGCATTGACTGAAATAAAAGAAATCATCTGCTTCATATATCCATGAAATTAAAGTGTCTGTTTATGAAATTAGTGCTGACATTGTTGGCTTTATAAAAGTACATGATTTACAGTTAAAAATATGATGGTAAAATCTGTAGGCACCATCACTTGTCTATGTTGTGCAGCAAAATCACACTGTTAGATGTTGGCACTATGTAAAATTAACTTCCACATCCCTGCCAAGAAGTAGGTGATGGATATGTGTTTTGGTTTTTGTTTTTTTTAATAGACATAGCCCTGAGGAATTAGTTAAGGATTCACAAATTCTAATCTCAAAGGAAAACTACACCTATATTTGTTTATTTAACATTTGGAAGAAATTCTACAGGAAACACTAACAACTTTAAATTATTCAATATAAATCTTTTCCAGAAAGCTTCAATTAACAAAGAGTATAAATAGCTTTGCATCAAAGGAAGGAGTGAGAATGGATGAACTGGTAGATATATCTCCACTTAAATTCATAATCTTTCCAAGCTTGCCAGCCCTGGTGACTAAGCCTGTTCAAATTTGTTTTAATTCTAAAGTTGTGTACATCCTGAATATCACACATCCTGCAATGAATTAGATAAAATCCTGATGTAGTTGTTCCAGTACACAGAGACAAAGGGGTCAATATCTACAAGTTTACATACAGATTTTATATACTTTCATTTGAACTTCTCAATACAGAGTTGGTGGAAGGAAAAGGATTTATAGGGCACTTTTAGCCAGAAACAATGTTCCCACAATTTCAATATATTTCAACAAGAATTTTCATTGACCACAAAGGTAAAAGTAGAGGTAACAAATCATTCAGTGTGTGACATCTCCTTTCTGTGCAAACAAGAGGATCTGAATTGAGATCCTCAGCTCCCACATAAAGATCTGAGTATAGAAATCCTGGAATCCCAGAGCTGAAGCAGAGGACAGATCCAGAGTTCTGAATAGCAGCTACTTCAGCTCCATGTTTAGTGAAAATTCTTGTGTGAAAAATATGTTAGAAAACCAAGGCACCAGTCCCCAAGGCCTCTTGCAGTCTTTAGGAAACTTCCCTCTCTACATGGCTTGATTTCTAGAGTTCTGATGATGCAAGGTAAGAGAATAAAGAAAAGACAGATGCAAATACACACAGGAAGTAGGCATTAGGTGAATTGGTATCTTGGATGGAAAAGCTGTAGCACTCAAGAAGCTTATATACCTAAATCAGTAGATTGTAATAATACATGAGATTAACAGGATAGATTATTATATACACTGAAAAAAGAGACAGGTTTATCTAATATTGGTAGAAACAATGCCTGTGTCAAACCAGCCTTAAGGCCAAAAACATCATGTAAAACAAAGCTGCAGGATGCAGCTTAACTCACTGGCTACTTTCGCATTCAGAACTGAGGAATGCTTTGATGTTTTTCTAATCCTCATCTGGGAAGGCTACAACATTCCTATGGGTCTGAAGCATTGGAATTCTTGATATTGTCATGCCCATGTCAAATGATAAATATTCAATCACACAGAGGACATCAATCACCCTCTTCAAGGTACCCTGGCTTCCTCTGCTTGAAATACATTGCCCAGGGATCTCCAGTACAATATGAGGAAGCACAGCTTCCCCTACTTATGACTGGCCATGTTTTGCAGAAACTATGTCCCAGGTCTTGTCAAAGGCCTTCTTTATCTGGACCATCTATAGGTCCCAGAAAGTTTTGGCTCAAGATCCAGTGCTGTACAACCTCCTGCAAAGGTTAGAGGAGCACGTGCAATCTATTTTTCTTTTATCAGCTATAGAGATTTAAGCTCCAAATAATACATTTAAATCTTGCATCCTTAGCCAAAGTCTCAAGGGTAACCCTAGAGGGAAGGAAGATGGTAAGAACAAAAGTAGTGAACTTATGCTTTCAAACAGAATTTGTCAGAAATGACAGGGCTGTCACACGCTGGAACCCACAAATGCATTGCAGATACATGAAAGATTAAACAAACCCAAATCCCAACATAACTGGGAGAGGGGCTAATGAATTCCTATCTCTAGCTGAGGAGATAAAGGTAAATGTTGCCTGCTGGGATAAGAAGTGTCAATTTTCCTGAGGGTTCAGATCACTAGATATTCAAGCTCTAGTAGATGATCTTACACTCAAACTTGTATAGGCCATACTAAATATGTTCTGTTTTTATATATGTGTTTTGTTGGTTCTTTTTTTTAGTTGTATATGACATTGGAAAATAACAGTGTGTGTACAGGAGAGTATTGGATATATTGAAATGTAGGAAATTGAAATGAATTTGATCAAACACATTGTAAGAGTATATAAATGTCTCCAAATTAATAGTTAAAATTAATTATAAAATTAATGTAGAGACCAAGAGAATTTATGTGATCTCTGTCTGACATTTATGTATGTATGTATGCAGGTATGCACACAAAATATATACATGCATACACCATTCAAAAGTAAGTGAAAATTAATACACAAAAAAGAATATATAATCACTAATATAATATAGCTTCTTACATATAGGAAGAAAAATTGTGAAAATTCTGATAATATTACACTAATTTTTATAGTTTAAAATAGCATATCAAAGAGTTATTGTTAATTTTGGAAAAATTCTCTATTTTTTCAGAAATTAAACTTAGTGATTGATAGCTAGTAGAAAAGTATGGAAAGTTCCTACAATATTTTCATAACTTGTATATATACCTATATTCATCTTAAAATAAAATGTATGTGTTTGATTATGTGAGGTATGACAGAGAAACAGAGAGAAACAAGGAGGAACAGTGACAGAATTTATATTTTTAAAAAGTTTAGTTTAAAAATCATTAAGCCAAAAGAAAATTCTTCTATAAATTCCTTCTATTATGTCCATTATATAAATGTAATATCAAAATGAAAACAAAATAAAATCATGAAGGTGAAGGTGTGTAATATTTTGAAGTATAACAATAATTTTAAGAGGGATATCTACAACAATTAAATCCATGTACAGTTTACTTTAAAGCACTGGTTCTCACTCTTCCTAATGCTGTGAACCTTTAATTCAGTGCCTTGTGTTATGCTAGCAATAGAAATAAAATTTTGCTACTATTGTTACAAAGCATAATGTAAATATCTATGTTTTCCAGTGGTCTTAGGAAACCCACATCTTGAGAATCACTGCCGGAAAACAATAAAACACTCAGAGTCACAAGAAATATAGAATATAGCTAAAGATCACGGGGTGTTTAAACATTATTGTTGTTATTCCCTTAAGAGGAGGGATGAGTCAGAGATTGATTGTTTCAAGATACATTAATGCTTGAAAATGTAGAAAAAGAGAATTCAACAGAAGTACATATTTTGCTTCCTATATCCTTGATGGAGCCATTTCTGTGTCATTGGTAACAAAAGCTTAATGGCATGAAGTGGGAAAGACACTGTTGGACTGTCAGTGGATGAAAGACTGTAGTACTAAGAGAAGCTATTAATAGCCAGAAGCTCTGGGGACTAATGGAACTCTACAGATATTTGAGAAGATATTAAAAGTTCTTTAACATAATGAAGTGGAATGCAATTAATTAATTTCAATGTACTGAACAATGCCATAGCATAAATACCTTTTAATCGGTTGTCAAAGTAGAGCATTTCTTTTCAAATTGCACTGTTCTCACTGAAATTCAGACTCCTATAAAGACTAGAAAGGAAAATGAATTAAACAATGTAAGGGATATTTTCTTTTCCCTTAAAAAGAGTATTTTGATGTGACTGAAATCAATAAATTTAGATGATAGTGTTACTTAAATGCTATTATATGATATATAAAAATCAAGATTCTCTTATGTAAAATTTAATCTTTCCATGTTATTGTGTTCTTCTCCCTAGTTTAAGGAAGCTTCTTGCTGCTACATATACAGACCCCCATAGAAAACCAGAACATTTATTTTCTTAAAATTGTATTCTTCCAAACATAACTACATGGAGTCTACCCTATACTAGAAAATATTCCTCCGATCTGACATAAATCCTTAGGTAAATTAAAAAAGATAGTACTTGGGGGTAGAAATGGAGGACAGAGATACAGTTCTTGTTTAACATGTTCATGTTCTTATATTCTACACACTGTATCAAATCTAACAAACAAAACAAGCAACAAAAGACTGAATTCCACAAAGCATATATTATATTTAGAATTTACTCACAAACAATGAAAAGTTCATTTGAAATGTGTTCAGCCTCAAAGACTATTATTACACTTGAAATACAGATCTAGAAAGGGTGATATCTGAGCCTTATTCTATATTTGTTTTGAATGTAATCCCCTGTATTTATATGCCAGACCCAAAATGCATCACCATTTAATATATATATATATATATATATATATATATATATATATATGGCAAATAAGTGCTCAAATTTCTGAATAATCACTGTTCTTCAATTTAGATGTAAAAACTTCAGCAACTTATTCTCTTAAAGATAATTTCAACAGAAAATGTGCTTTGGAATTGCTGGATCACATGGCTGTACCTGAAAATGGTCACTTGTCAAAATATTGGGATTATGTGTCATCTTATTCATCCAATCTATGCTATCACAAAAGTGCAAATCACATCAAATTACAAGGACCAGAGAGACTGGATTACATGGACAGCAGATTAAAAATTGCTGTGGAGAGCCGGGCAGTGGTGGCTCACGCCTTTAATTCCAGCACTCGGGTGGAAGAGGCAGGCGGATTTCTGAGTTCGAGGCCACCTGATCTACAGAGTGAGTTCCAGGACAGCCAGGGCTACAGAGAAACCCTGTCTCGAAAAACCAAAAAAAAAAAAAAAAAATGTTGTGGAAGGGAAGGCTAGAGTGGCAACAGTTGAGCAGTTGAGCCCACAGACAACATGTGTGATAGCAATCTATTATTTTATCTGAATATAAGACTGAAATTCCTCTGCTTTTAATAATTGAAAGCATCACATATCATCTCAAAACATGTCTCCGTGTAACATTTGCATTTTTTAAGGGAAAGATGAAAGAAAGGTAAAAATAACACAAAATTGAAGATTTGAAGCCTTTGCGTGGTGCCAGTGAGTCCCTGCCACTGTGCATATGCCTCAAGCAATGTGACACACAAATGAGGAAGGTTCGCTATGTTTTGTGATTTTCTTGGCTTTCTTCATAGGCTGACTGGTTCTGTTACTTTGGATCTACAGTGAGATGCAGCACCTAAGAGAGAAAGTGACAAGAAATGAAAGAGAAGACCCAAGATAAAGGAGGCCTCAAGAATTAATGGGTGCTATCTAAGCTATGATTCACTACTTTGGGAAATGGAACCTGAAGAGGTTACCTGCTGTAGCCAAGCCAGGTTGAGCAATAGAGACACCAACTCACTCACAAAACTTTCAAACCAAAGTATATTCTTTGTACAAGAAATTCAGGCATGGAGAAGGAGGGAGACTGAGGGAATGACCAACCAATAATGTTCCTAACTTGGGACCCATCCCATGGTCAAGCAATAATCCCTAACACTGTTAATGGTATTCTAGTGGCTTGTGTTCCCATGCAAATTATGTTACCCAAAAACCTGTTTGCAGTGTCCAGTATGTAGGGCTAATGAAAGCCTGTCCACATTTGGTTTATGACTGGTCAATAAAGTTATTGGCAACCAATAGGTGGGGAGGAAGTCAATGGCAGGACTTTTAGGATTCCAGAGAAGGGACCAAAGAAGGAGGAAATGGGGATTCTACCATGATGGGTGTGTAGGAGACAGACAATGCTGGAAATGTTCCGGAGAAAGAGACAACTGACATTTAGCTTTATGGGGAAAACAGCCCTAGGAAGGACGTCCTGCATGGTCCAAGGCAGCCAAGTTGAAATATAGATTTACAAAATATTACCTCAGGAATATCAGAGGGGAGTGTGTGTTGGCTACATGGAGTCAGACATTGAGCTGTTTAAGGAATTTAAAACCTAAGGCTGTGTATGCATGACCTTCTTTCAGGAATCCAGAATATTGGGGCACTAGTGAGAAGGTCACACACACCTGCCAGGAAGTGGGCTTCTCTCTTCTCTTCTCTTACCCAGCACGGATTGGATGGGTTTTTTTCCATCATCATGTGAGTTTCCTCAGCAAGTCAATCATGCTCTTTCAACATTTAACTATCATACCATTTATTCTACATATTAATGTCCATCTATCGAATATACCAAGCAATATTTGTCTCTCCTTAATATACTCTTAAGTTAAGGGTAAGTATTGAAAATAAATGATTTTTTACAGAGAATAATAAAAATAATCATAAAAATCAAGAAAGATAGCATGAAATTCTTATCCCACAGTCCAATATCGATCTTAATGTACATGTATGATGTAAATGAACATATAATTAAACAATTTTATTATCTTCATGGTTAATACACTGTAAAGACAACTAAAAGTTAATATAAATATCCAAAAAATGTATGTTATTATATCTTCAACTATAACTTTCCTTTTTATTGAAAGATTATTTACATGAATTACAACAGAACACACTGGTCCGTGTATGTGTGTGTTTACTCAGGTTTATCTTTTGAATCAAAACTTCGAGTAAAATATAATTGCATTTTACTATATTTCCTGTATTTAAAGTAAATATAAACAAAATAATTACAAAAATGTATATAAGATTCACATGGATCACAGAGAAAATATTTTACTAATGATATATTTTCACTCAAAGTATGAAATATGGAATTGCATTAATTTTTTCCTTAAAATATTTGTTAACTTGTTGCCCAGATTTTTTCACAAATATACTTAAACTCATCATTCCCACAGATAAGGGTAGTAAGATAAAAACACACACAACTTAATTTAGTTATTGGAGGTCTCTTTGTCTTTCATTAGTCAGTCTTATCACTCTGCAAGGTGTAAAATATATTGCAAAAACAAGAGGGAATTCATTAGCTTGTTTAATTTAATGATGGAGAGTAACAATGGCTGAGAATAATATTTAATCCTCTATGTATCTCCTTTTATCTCATTAAATCCAAAATTATGAGATTGATCCTGCTATTGAGTGAGTAAATAATGAAATTAATTTTTTTTGGTTTAATTTACTGCTTTTTCCCACTCTCATGACAAATGACAAATATTGGCTTACATTACACAAATGCAGTGTGCGCTGTGGGTAACTATTCTATACATGACATGTGACTAAAAGCTACTTATAAAGTGAAGCTAAAATATTTTTCTGGCATGCTAGTAAAACTATTTCCTTGAATTTTCAAGTATCTACATGCCACTAATATTTTAGTGTGTGTGGTGTACATGACCTCCTTTTTCCATCTTCAAAGATGACAAAAGTAAGTCCAAAAAATTATAAAATCCATCACCCATGCTTCATTCTCTTCCCTTAATAAAGACCCATGAGACTCACTGGTCCATGATGATGATTCTATTTTAAGGTAATCTGATTTAGTTTCATCTGTAACTTAAGTGCCTTTATTTTTAAATGCAGTTCGATTTATTTAAAATTTCTATACATCAGTTTTTGAGCTTATTTGAGAGGCTGCTATTCTGATTGGCCAAACTGATATTGCAAAGGTCTGAAAGATATTGCCTAAGCTGATAAGATATACTATATCTTATTTCTCCTGTAAAAATAATATGCAAAAATAAAATAACTGAGGCTACAGCCTCCAAAGGTAATAACCAGATTTTTGGGTGGTTTGTTTGTTTGTTTGTTTTTTGCCCAACAGGAAATCACCCAGTACTATAGTGTAAATAGTATAGAAACATTTTACCACCCCCATTAAAATTCCTTTGATGTTATTTCTTCCATTTGTAGAAAATTGTTCTCTGACATAAAATATATGCAATCTTAATTGTTGACTAAAATTTTAATATTAGTGTGTGAGTAGATGGGTAATTGGAATATGTTCTTGCCTCACAAACACAAGGACATGAGATAAAATTTCCAGAACCCAATGTCAATCAGATGTGATAGTAGACATTTATAATCAAAGTAATTTTATGGCAAACTATAAAGTGGAAACTTGTAAGCTAGCTACCCTGCAATATAAAGTTTTGAAAAACAAAGTGATGGTGTCTCAATCAAGATAGAAGATGAGGACAGAAAAACCAAAGGTTGTCCCCTGACCTATACATATTTATCATGTTGCATATGCACAATGATGCATGTATATTTATGCTCACTGCTTGACCATGCACATACATACATCATAGTCAAGAGAGAGAGAGAAAGAGAGAGTGAGAGAGAGAGAGACAGCAACAGAGACAGAAACAGAGACAGAAAGAAAGAAAGAAAAATACCATTCTTTAAATAGAAATCAACTGCTAAATGAATAGCACATTACATAAATGCTAGTGAAATTCTGAATTTTGAAGATATGCAGGTGAGGAAGCTGAGGTATAATATGATGATTCTCAAATTTCCTTTAAAAACTGAACTTATTTTGAAGATGGCACTAGTAAATCACTACTATAGAATTATTTTTACTCACGGCAATTAGACAAAGTATGAAAATGATTCTTCATTTACTAAATAAACTGTTGAATGTGTTATAAACTTATTTCAAGAAGAACTGATGATAGGATCATAAATTACCATAGTGCTTGAATACACTATGTGTATATTCATCTAAAAGCCTTCACAGGACCAAAGGCCACTTCTTCCATTGATGCCCAACAAGCCCATCCTCTGCTACATATGCTGCTGTAGACATGGATTTCTCTTTGGTACTCTTTGGTTGGTGGTTTAGTCCATGGGAGCTCTGGGGGTGGTTGCTTTATACTGTCATTCATCTTATGGAGTTATAAACTTCTTAATCTCCTTCAGTCCTTTCCTTAACTCCTCCATTGGGGTCCCCATGCTCTGGTGGAGTACCCTCATAGAAGCATGGGGGAAGAGGGTGTAATAGGGGATTTTTGGAGGGGAAACTGGGACGTGGGGTAACATTTGAAATGTAAGTAAATAAAATAACCTATACATATATTTTTTTAAAGTAAAAGAAAAAGCACCTGGCAACTGAATCTCTTGAAGAGTAGCTGCCATTACTTTTCCTCCCCTTACGCAGTCCAACTTGTTTTTTGAGAAGAAGTCTCATACTGGTATGAGGCTCACTAGATGTGCTAATCAAGTAGTCAGTGGGCAAGCCCCACTTTTCTATTGCTGAGATTACAAGCATAAGTTACAACAAAGCTTAAGTACAGCTATTTATTTGAGTTCTGACAATTAATTTCAGGTTCTTCCATTTCCTTCAAAAGGAAAATATTCACTGAAGTATGATACCCACTTTCAGTGGAATAAATATCTTTGAATTTTATGTTGTTAAAATGTCAAATAAAAAGAAAATTCTATTTTTTTTTTTATGAAGCCTGTCTTTATTTGCAACATCTCAGTTGAAAGGACACATACTTTTCTTCATTACTGAACATGATGTTTGCTGGGGTAAATGATCCACACAGAGCTTACTTGGAAACAATATTAATAACATTATTTGGTTTAGTATTATTCATGATAATAATTATTTTAAATTTTCTGTTTCAGAATTTTATGAGTTTTTTCCTTAAAATTTCAAAGAAATAGTATGAAAAAAATTTGTGGCATTAATGCTGAGTTTTGAGATGTCAGTTAAGACCAGATGAGGCAAGATTATAAGCATTATAATGAAGTATTATAGCTTAACCAGAAGGTACATCACTCTGAACCAACAATTTAAATGTTGTTCTCTATTTTCTTTCTTATCATAAAGAACTTATATTAATAATCTGAGAAAGATGTCAAACTGATGCTATTACATACTCACCAACATGATTTAAATTATGTTAAATCTGAATTATTCCTCTAATACTATACTTTAATTCTATTGTATATATAAAATAAAATATTCAATTTTTAACAGAAAACATGAGATTTATAAATCCTAACTAGGACAAACAGCTTAAATACGCCTTTTTCTATGACTTTAAAGAAAAGACTAGACATAAAACATTATAATATGTATTCTTGTGAAAAAAAACATAAATTTTTAAGATTACATTTAAAATGAGAAAAAATATAATTTGGTTCAATCTCTATTCATATGAGTATGTAAAGGCTTTTCCCACTTTCTAGATAAAATCTTTAATCAATTTTAGTTGTAATGTTATTATTCTCCAGTATAGCTATTCTAAGAACCTTAACATCATACTGATCAATTCTGTCTAGGTTATTCACAAGCTCTATATAATTGATCACTATATGTTATTACAAAATTTTGAAAAATATACTCTCAAAAATAGGGTATAAAACTAAACAGAGAATTCACAACAGAGTAATCTTGAATGGCTGAGAAGCACCTAAAAAGTCCTTAGTGATCAGGGAAGTACAAATCAAAGTGACCCTGACATTCCATCTTATATCAACCAGAATGGCTAAAATCAAAACCTCGGCTGAAAGCACATGTTGTAGAGAATGTGGAGAAAGAGGAACACTCTTCCATTACTGGTAGGGTTGCAAACTGGCACAATCACTCTGGAAATCAATCTGAAAGATTCCTCAAAAAATTGGAAATACATCTGTCTGAAGACAGCTATACCACTCTTGGACATACACCCAAAATATACCTCATCAGGCTACAGGGGCACTTGTTCCACGTTGTTCATAGTGGCCTTGTTTGTGATAGCCAGAAGCTGGGAACAATCCGGATGTCCCACAATAGAAGAATGGATACAGGAAATGTGGTTCATTTACACAATGGAATTACTACTCAGCTATTAGGAACACGGACATCCTGAGTTTTGTAGGCAAATGGATGGAACGAGAAAATATCATCCTGAGTTTGGTAACTCATAACCAATAGGACATGTATGGTATGTACTCACTAATAAGTGGATAATAAACAAAAATTGTACAGATACCCAGAATATAGCCCACAGAGCTCAAAAAGTTTGACAAGCTGAAGGGCCCAAGTGAGGATTCCTCAATCCGCTTGGGAGGGAGAAGAAAGCAATCACAGGAGGGTAAAGGAATGGAGGGACTTGGGTGGGAAAGGGGACGGAAGGTGGAGTAGAACATGATAAGGTATTGTGGGGGAAGGACTGAAGCCCTGAGGGCCAGCAGAAAGAATGGAAAGAGAGCACCTTGAGATGTAAGAGGTGGGAGAACCCTCCAGAATATACCACAGACAAGGGAGCTGAGAGACTTTCACGTCTCAAAGGGAGGGATCTTAAATGAAACGTCCTACAGTAGAGAGCATAAACTTGTAGAGCCTACCTCCAGAAAAAGACTAGACATCAAATGAGAGATGGGGTTGCCATCCTGCTGTCAAAAACTCTGACCCATAATGTTTTTCCTGTCTGAAAGAACTACAGGGACAAAAATGGAGAAAAGCCTTAGGAGAAGGAGTCCATTGACAGGCCCAAAGTGGGATCCAGTTCAAGGGGAGGGCCCTAGGGCTGACCTTATTACTGAGGCTATGGAGTGCTCACAAAAGGGACCTATCATGACTGCCTTCTGAAAGACCCAATAAGCAGCTGAAAGAGTCAGATGCAGATATTTATACCAAACCGTTGGACAGAAGCTGCTGACCCCTGTGGTTGTATTTCGGAAACACTGGAAGAAGCTAAGGAGGAGGGCGACCCTGTAGGAAGACCAGCTGTCTCAACTGACCTGGACCACCGTGATCTCTCAGAGACTGGATCACCAGCCAGGTGCCATACACCAGCTGATAAGAGCAGATATCAGCTTATACAGCAGAGGATTGCTGGGTCTGGGTGCAGTCAGAAAACAGGTAACTAACTCTCAGGAGAGTGGAAGTCCCAGATAGTGGAGAGTTCTGGAGTGTGTGGGATCCTCGTGGAGGGTGAGGGTAGGAGGTATGAGATGTCGAGATGGTATAATATATAGCATGCTAAAGGAAATATTGCTAACTTACAAAGGAAAGATAGGCATGTTCCTCATTTTGGACTAACGGAAGTTAAGACTGTACGACATTTGCAGGAAAGACATCCATAATATAAATGAACCCTGTAAACATGAAGAGCAGGTTTGGCTTTGGATGCTGTTGCAAAATATAAGCAATACTTGAATCATTGTTTTCATTTGCTCCAATTAATTGTGGCAGAAATTATAGTCTATCAACGGTACGTTTCAAAAGAATATGAAATGATGTATTATTATATGTCAAATGACTTGTAAGCATTGCATAAGAAATTTGGATTCAAACAGGGAAATTTTATTTGTCTACAGAAAGATGGGAATAATTTTCATTCCGTTCAGTGCCAATGACTAAAATAATCTTGAATGCCCATTGGTTCTTAATTTTTAACGATTCCAATATGATGGCTCATAATGATGCTAAAAATGGCCAAAGAGTTGCTGCATCTGAGAGAGAAGCCACTGGATAAAACACTTCAATGATTTTGTATTTGCTCTTAAAAATCACAATGCATATATATATTGTGTAACTCAAAATGGCTTTAATCTTTGTTAAACCTTCATAGCTTTGAACTTAAACTCAGTCTGTCTTTACACCCAAGTGCTGAAATTTTGGATTTGCACTACCAAAAGAGGTAGAATAAATGTTTATATAAGTACTAGATTCTCCAAACATCAACTAGTATTTTTTTTTGTATTTTTTTCTGAAAGGAATATATTCTGAAAATTTTAAATTAATAATGTCACATATTAATTTGTAAAAACAATAAAGTTCTTGATTTTAGAAGGCAGAGTAACAGATAAAACTAAAACGTGCACATTTATATCATCAATAAATTACAAATATGAACTAGGGGCGTCCTGGTAGAGATTAAACAAAATGTACCTAAAATTAAATATAATACATGAAATTATATGTATAATTATGCATATATAATTTTTAAAACTTATATGAGCTGATGCTCTTTCTCAAATAATCATTTTTTTTTAATTATTTGCCATGGCTTCAATAAGACTCCCAGAAATTGCAGTCTCTTATTTTTTGCTTTTGAAGACAATGTAGAAGGTGAAGGTAAATTTTTATTGCTGAAGACATAATTCATTTAAGAAACCAGAATTAGATAGTCCTGAACTGCACCTAAACCACATGACCCCACCTTGAAGACCAGTTTTCATGGTAGCAAAAAGTCGTATTCAATCTTCTAAAGTCAAGCAACATCAAACACAACTCTGAGAACGATGGAAGGAACTTATGTCAATGACCAAGATGAGAACACTAACAGTGAAGTAGTATCACTCATATATTGGTGGTACTAAAATATCTTTACTTAGTCTTATGTAAAACCTTCTCAATAAAAGGAAAAACATGCCTGCTACTGGACACCTAGCTAACTACTTAGTGATAGTGAAGTCATGGATACTAAAGGAATATCTACAACTAACAATTTACTAAACAGGCATAATCCTTAATGGCAGTCTATAAACATTTGACCTATACTCACAGACTATGTACCCTTTACCTCTTGTTAAGGAAATTCCTCTTTGCAGCAAACAGACAAGACCACCTCAGAAAATCACAGCCAAACAAATTATAGAGTAGCAGAGCCCAGAATAAATGAATACATTTTAGAAACACCCCTATACCTAGGACTCAGGGAACATTGCAGGAGTTGGGAGAGAAAGACTGGAATACCAAAGCATCAGAAAATTTGCTGTGAGATTTTGGTACCCTGTAATATAAGAAGTTATGATCATAAAATTCATGCTATTATGATTGCCATTAATGAAGACAATACCAATGTGTATGACATAGTGGATGGAGAAAAGCCCATGAGGTCTCAGCGCTATAAAACAAATACTGACAAGTAAGGAAATCTGGAAGAAGAAAAGGTATTCTTCCCCCAAAGAGAACTCTGATTGGAGTTTCCATGACAAAGATCTTGTCCTGAAAACATACAAACAAGCAACGTTATACTAACTGAGCATATTATAAATAGGAATATATGTGTGTATACGTATATATAGATACATGCAATAACAATTAGTTAAAAACACAAGGCCATGTGTTTGAATTAGAGCAAAGAGGAGTATGTGGAAAGGTGTGGGGGTAGTAATGGAAAGGGAGAAATGGTGTAAGTATATAAGAAAATAGATAATTGTACATAAAATTTATAATTACATACCTTAAAATTTAATAAAACTTTACCGATATAGTACATTTTATTTTCAGAAACATCTAGTAGGTATCTAAGTAGCAATCACAGTCAAATATATTAGAGAACTAGGGTACTATGGAAATCGTGTCCCTAAACATAAATAGTAAACATGACATAGGCAAAGGAGATTGTATGAAAACAGAAAGAAACCTGGGTGCCTTCCGAATGAATTAGAAAAGATGCTCATTCATTTTTGATGGAAAAAGAAAAGAAATAAAAAAGAATTTTTGTCTTGCCTTTGATGGATATAAATTAAATTGAATATAAACCGAGAATTCACTCTTAAGTCAGGCATTAATTATCTCTCCTCAGAATGCATATTTATGGAAAATAGAATGAGAGAATCCAGTTAAAATAAGCAGATAATTTAGTGATTGAACATGTTCCTGAAGTGAGCTATTGAAGATATTTGTATGAACTAGGAATTGACTGCTTTAGAACTATATGACAAATGTGACTCCATGCTACTCTTTTAATATCTGTCTCCCTATTAGAATGTGTACCTTGATTTATTTAATATGCTATATCCAGCAAAAGTATTTATTATAAGTAGGTTAGAAATTATACAGAAGAGTTTCAATGATATAAAGGGGAAAAACCTTACTATATTCCTGTTAGCTAGATCACTCAAACAATGTATGGCTAGTATTTTTTAACACTTACAATACATGTGTTATTTTTCCAGTGTCTGCATATCAAATCAGTAAAAACAGTAGGCAAGGGTAAAATCAAAGGTAAGATAAAGAAAGCATATCTTTTTAAATGCACCAAATGTTTTAGTGGAAATATGACATTTTTTAAATTCTTGAGGGGATTTGATGTGAATTCTCTGTAATTCAAATGGATAGAACTATTGTCCAGGGACTAATTGAGCAATAATAATTATATGATCAATCGAAATTGGGAGGGTCAAACTATGAAAATATATTATTTCCCTTCACTTCAATTTTTAATTGATATGGTCAATAATTTCCAAAAAAATATATAATAGAACATATGTTACAGGTATAATAAAACTTTTCTAAAAACTAATCAAAACTAACAAAATTCTTATCAACGTTGTCTGAGAGTTATGTGGCAGATTTTTTCATGGAGCAATACAATAAAAGTGACTATTCTTTTCATTTGTTACTTATTTTAGTTTTTCCTACTTTTTACACATAATACATCCCCACCACGAACATAGTTCCTCAGTTTCCCTTCAGAAAGACCAGGCCCTCCAAGGATATTAAGAGAACACTGCATAATATAGCATGCTTCATCCAGGTTTGATAACAATGTCTCTTCTTAATGCAACTTCAAAATCACACCAAATAATGCAAATAATTTCTTTTCTAATTACTTGAAACTTTCAAATATTAAAAGATATTTGTAATCATCAAAATATTTAAATATAAAGAAACTTGGAGTTTTAATACTAATGTACATATTAGTATATTTAAATAAATTATGTGGAAAACAACACATCTGATAATTGCAATATCAGTTAGTTAGTAGTTGATAAAGCATATACAATTCTTCTGTTTTTGCAAGTTGTATCAGACCACTTCCTAAGGATTATTTTGAGGATACTGTTACATTAGTTTCTTTCCTCATAGGACATCTAGCCAGATGCATTTCATTAAAATTTCAATTTCCATATAGAATAAATGATGAAATCAATATAATACTTTCCCTCTTGAAATTATTCTAAAGAGAATTCTCAGATGACAAGATGTATTTGGTCAGCAATTTGATGAACTTTAATAGCAAAGAACATTCAGAAGAGAAAACATTTGATGCTGCAAAGTCAAATACATATTTGTCTACAGACAATAAACTGGAATTTGCAAAATTAAAGAAAAGTATAGATTTATAAAAAGAGCAGTATATTGACTGTCAAAAGCACTTTATCTAGTAGGGTGTTTCATTAGCTTGTTAGATCTATGGGAATGCAAATCTGTTACCTCATCTTATCATCCATCAAAAGAGCAAAGCATCTATTTATTAGAATACTGTATCTTGTAAACTTTTTAAAACACTTTATTTTCTCATTCTTTTTTTATTATTTGACCTTTAAAACCTGAAGGGTCAGCATTACCACTTCTATTTTACCATGTAACTTTGCTTCTAATAATTGGTCACTGTTTAGGATCTGAAAGAAAACAAGAAAAGGTATCTATAGTAAATTTTTGAATATACTGTTCATTGATTCTTAATCTTGGAGCAATCAATTTGATATTTATATGCCACCTTGAATCTTATGTAGGTCATTTCTCTTTATTAAATTGTAAGTCACTTAAAATATATACTAAATATTGTGGTGCATACTATAAAGTCAGAGTAAAATTAAAAACACTTGTAGATCGGAATGGTCTCTGAAACTTAAAAGGAAATTATGGGTTCTATACTGATAAGCATACAGAGAGAAGGCAAGTAATTAGAATTAAGTAAGAGACACTAACCATATTGGAGCCACTAGTAAAATGAAACTTCTAAACTGAGTGTTTGTTTCTAAATTGCAAACAACTATTTGCAGACAAAATAGAATCTAGGCAGAAATATATATATTTTCAATCTATGAATTGATGTCTATACATTTTTTTTCTTTCTTTCTTTTATTTTTTTTTTTTTTTTGTTTTTCAATACAGGGTTTCTTTGTGTAGCCCTGGCTGTCCTGGAACTCACTCTGTAGACCAGGCTGGCCTCAAACTCAGAAATCCGCCTGCCTCTGCCTCCCAAGTGCTGGGATTAAAGGCATGCACCCACTGCTCGGCTGTGTATACATTTCTTGCAATGTCATGTTTGACTTTCATTTAAGTTCTCCAGATCAAGTCCATCACTGTCAATGTTAAAATAACTAAAATTTTAGATAATGAGAAATGAGTAATAAATAGAAGAATAAAGGAAAGATCAGGTAACTTATGGCAAATGTATGTTGTTTTCTTCAGTTGATATCATTAAAACAATATCTCATTATACATACCATATTTCTAGAAACTATACCTAAACATGTAGAAAGACACATTTTCCTGTGAAAAATACACTGTTAGTTTTCCATGCTACCTTAACTATTTGTGAATGAGGTTACAGAATCTCAGAATATCTAATTTATCATATATTCTGTGGAAGAGGTTGAGGATGGGTTCAACAATAAAAGCCCTAGGAGTTACCTTCATAACATGTTTGTGGTGAATTCTGCTCATCAGAACCAAATGCCAAATTCTGATCATGAGAAGTTGCTCTCTTCTTGTTAAAAATGCTGCCTTTTTAATCCTCTGCCAAAAGGAGCATCATCCAATGACGGATGAGATATTGTTATACTGAGATAACCCCCTGGTTCCCTTGTACCTGGGTTAAGATTACACTGAAACTTATTCAGCACAGCTTCTGAGTCCACTAGCAGCATTGGGCTGAACTCAACACAGGGTTTATTTGTTTCACACTTAACTTGTGTGATTTTTCTACATTTACATGCTGTTTTCTCTATTAGTAAAATACTGCATTCAAAGCATTTGTGGCTTTTAAACCTCAGCGTCTTTTTAGGTATGTCCATCAAGATGGGATCTGATCAAAATCATGTGTTTCATTTTGGACAGCAACACAGGAAATATTTCATGATTTTAGTATTTTATAAATCCTGTTGAAAAGATAAAAGATAATTTTAATGAATTACCATCTTATACTGTTAGAAGATATAACTATTTATGCTATGAAAATATGATGAACTGATAATGTTGTTCCCTAACTCACTGGACCAACTGGCTCTTCCTTTAGTATTTTAATTTCTGGTATGTATAATTTAAAACTACTGCATGAAACAATCTTTTACAAAATTTTACACTTAAAGGATAATGAAGAAGCTATTTTCGTCCTTTATGTTTATCATACCAATAAGCTGCACCCATAAAATTTTATGATTTCCTTAACATGAGCTGAACAAAGATGACAACAATTGTTATGCTATGGTAGATAGTAGAAAACAGACAAGGCCTAAAGCATAAACAAATATTACAGACAAGAAAGAGATGCTGACAGGAGAGAAATGTTCTTCCCCTGGAAAGAACATACCCATTGATTATCTGTTACCAAATGATCAGTCCACAAAACCTATATACACAAGTAACATCAGACAAGGTAAACATGGTGTATTTATATATTTGCAAATTTATGTGAATATATGCATAATACGTCTAACAAATATTTGTGGAAAAAGGCCATGAATTTGGAAGAAAGCAAGAATGTGTATATCAATATCTTTAAAGAGAAGAAAGAGAACAAGTAAATGATATAATTATATTATATTATAAATAAAAGCAACTTTAAAGGAAAGAATAAGCACTTAAATATGTAGTATCACTTACAGGTAAGATAATAAAAGGTGCTAAGAAAGTAAAATTATAACTAACATAAGAGTCACAAATATGACAATTCAATTTTAGTATTTCCATCAAATATTTGTTGGCTACATTTGTGATCAACTGTTTTTAAGGTAGTCTAATAGTCATTTAAATGAAAGGATCTAAAGTAGTTTCATATGCCTAATACTTGGCAAGAAATTCGGAAATATATTACTTGAGAATTTAATCTATATTTCAAGAAGAAAGAAAAACATATTTTATGTGAAAATTAAGTCACCCAGGAATATTTTATTTTTAAATACACCTTGTTCAACAATTATGGGAATTAAATTTCTTGCTTACATAGAAATTTGCTTACCTTTTCGATCTTATTTTTATTAAAAATAACATATTTTACAATTTATTTTCATATATCATTTAAAATATCAACAATTTCTTTTTATATCATTTATTTAATACTTATTCATATCTTAGTGTTTAATTAAATATATATTTAATTTGTTCTATAGTTTGATTACAATATGTGAATGAAAAGTGCTGTTAATGAAATAACAATTAGTGAAAAAATTATACAATAGATTTTAAGAAGAGCAATGGTAGATGGTGGATTTTCAAGGGGAAAAGGAAGGGAGAATAGTATAATCTCAAATGAAATTCTATAAAGAAAGTAATTTTGCTTGCAAAAATAGAACAAATAATACAATAAGTATAGAAAAATCATAAAATGGAAAAGATGAAATGATATTTACCTAATGAAAATTAACCCAGGAAATGGATTATTTTTAAAATTCCAGAAAGAAAAGGTAGCAAACCACACAGTGTTTCAGAGCTTGAGAATGTAAGAACCTGCTGGGGAGAAAGATCAGGAAGCCAATGTGTATCAAACTGTCCTCTTACAACTTCCTTACAGCAGGAAAAACAAGCTGGAAACATCATTACATTTACAAGAGTCAAGTGTCCAGGATACACAAAAGTATTCCTGCTAAATTCAAGAGCAACATTCATGTTTAACTTGTGTGAATATTGAAGTTGAGAAAATTTCCAAACACTATATAACTCATAGAACTACTGACCAGTAATTGCCTGGGAACAAAATAAAAAAGAATTAATATACTGTCTTTACAGTAAGAATAATTTAACTATGGATGCTAAGAAAAAAATGCTTAAGGAATTTGCATGAGGGTGATTTATGACTCTTGTTTTTTATGTTAATTTAATGATGATTTTTGAGTGATATTGCATGGATTTGGGTATAATAGCACTTTAGGTATAATAGAAAGGAGAAAATAATTATTTTAGTGAAAGTGTTATGATAAATGCCATAAAGACAGAAACTGATGTAGGATATTCATGGTTCTTAATTTTCTGAAAGATGAAATACAGAGTGTGTGGAAGTGGGAGGTAGTTTGGAAGAAAAATAATTCTCCTGAAAGTACAATATATGGGTGAGATAGGTCTGAGGGCATTTGACTAATTTAAATTAGTAAATATAAATTACAAATAGATACAATTTGGATCCAACTGCAGATTTTGTTTAGGGTTTAAAATGTTACATTTCCTATCACCTTGTAATTGGTAACTGCTGATAATTAAGATAACAGAAAAATTAATGTTTGGTTTTTTTATTCCATTCTGATGGTCAAAGTGCAGTCAGTTAAAAGTGTAGATCATGTTTGTTTGTTTGTTTGTTTGTTTTGCTTGTTCATAGACATTATTTTAAACCAATTCACAATTTACTGTATGAGAAGCCAGCCTTTTTATGTCCAGCTATACCCTTCTATTATTTCTATAATGGTGGTAATGGACTAAATTTAAATAACTATTATAACAACAAATGTCTCAAGATATTTTCTAATATGTTAATTGAGAAATCTAACATATAACAAAGAAGAAGAAGAAGAAGAAGAAGAAGAAGAAGAAGAAGAAGAAGAAG
>JADRCH010000226.1:5582089-5669396 GCA_019843965.1 Rhynchomys soricoides | reverse complement strand
CCTAATAAGAAATTAAGTAATGATGAATACCAATAGTTTTAGGCCTAGATATTAATGTTTATTGGTTAAGTGGTATAATGTTAAACCTAATGTAAAAGCCACATGAACATGGAATTACAACTACATAAAAGAAAGTTATAAATATCAGCATTGGCCCTAACAGATATGATTGCATTTTCATATATATATATACATATATGGTTCATAGCTATAATAGTTCACAGGAATAAAAATATCCAATAATGTATTAAAAATAAATACTGAATCTTTGGTTTTGGATTTATCTGAATTTAGGTACATGGTTCAGACTCATTTACAAATGGATTATTCTTAGCATTCACAGAGGAATGTAACTGGGTTGATTTCTCTGTAATCTTGATGTGAAATAAGGGATATAAAAATGGATGATTAATATTACAGCCAACTGTCTTAGTTAAGTTTCCATTGCTGTGAAGAGACTTCATGACCAAAACGAAAGAGAGCACTAGTTAATTAGGGGTGGTGGATAGTCCATTGCCACCATTATAGAAATAATGACAGGGTATAGATGAACATAGCACTGGAGAAGGAACTTAGAGTTCTTCATCTTGAGCCGCAGGCATCAAGGAAGGGACTGTATGTCACACTGGGCAGGGATCAATCCTATATGACCTTAAGCTCACCTCCAGTGACACACTTCCTCCAAGAAGGCCACACCTCCTCTACAAAGGCCATATCTCCTAGTAGTGCCACTCCCTATAGCCAAGCATAAAAATGCATGAGTCTATTGTGGCCATATGTATTAAAACCACCCAACCAAACCTATAATTTAGAAACAGTTCCACTAACCTGACATATTTCAAACTCTGTTTGAAGCATATGTTGGAGCAATAAGGCACCAAGGAAAAGAAATTGAATACAAATACAAATAGAAAAAGGTGTCAAAATATTTCTATCTGCAGATGGCAGGACATTGTACATTAGACATCCTTAAATTCTATCAGGAAACTTACAGAACTCCAACAAACCTACAGGATACAGAAGTACAATATATGTACAACATATTTTCTTTAACAGCAAGTGCAAAGAAAGAAAGACCATGGTCATACTTCATGCACAACACCTCAAAGAAAATAAATTGGTTAGTATTAAACTGAACCAAGCAAATAAGGAATATTTACAAATAAACTTTATTCATTTGAAGAAAATAAAGCTAGAAAATAGAAAGACATGCTATAATCAGTTATGGGATGTCTAAGTTGTTTCTAGTTTCTGACTGTTATGAATAAAGCCATTATGAGTTGAGCAAATTTTCCTGTGGTCGAATGCAGCATATTTTATGTATATGCTCAAGAGTGGTATAGCTGGGCCTAGGGATAGATTGATCCCCAATATCCTGAGGAATCACAATATTGATTTCCATGTGGCTGTACACGTTTGCATTTCAAGTAGCAATGGAGGAGTGTTGTGCTTGCTCCACATATCTGCCAGCATGAACTCTCACTTGTATTGATTTCAGCCATTCTGACAGTTGTGTAATGGAATCTCAGAAATGTCTTGGGTTGGATTTCCCTGATGAATAAATATGTTAACTAGTCCTCAAGTGTTTCTCAGCCAACTGTGATTCCTGTTTTGAAAATTTTCTTTTTACATCTGGGCCTCATTTTTATTTGGATTGTTTGGTTTGTTAATATCTAGTTTTATTTTGAGTTCTTTATATATTTTGGATATTAGCCTTCTGTTGAATATGGAGGTGGTGATAAGCCAATGCCAGACACTGCTTCTAAGTATTGAATTTAGAATGGCTTAGGGTATAATCTAATATAACTGCCCAAAATAAATACGACATAGGTAAGTAAACAAATGATTACTAATAATATTCTTCAATACTCATAGATTGGTGCCAAGCTCATTCATCATCAATGAAGCTTCCTCTGGTAGCTGATGAGAGAATATGCAGAGGCCCACAGCCAAACATTAGTCAGAGCTCATGGAACCCCATGGAAAAGAAGGAGGAAATATCTTAAGAGACAGATGGGTAGAGGTCTGTAAGAAAACACCATGGTCCACAGAGACTGAAGTAGCAATCATGGAGGCTGCAAGGGCCTACACTTGGTCTTTTGCACACATGCTATTGTTTGGTTTGGTGTTTTGGGGGACTCCTATCAGTGGTAATGAGAGTGATTCTGACTGTTTTACTCGCCTTTTGGACCCCTTTCCTTCTACTGCATTATCTTGTTTATTCTTGATATGAGAGTGTGTGTCTGCTCTTAATGCATGTTGTTATGCCATGTTCTGCTGATATCCCTGAGAAGCCTGCTCTTTACTTTAAGGGAATGATGGAACAGTAAATCTGGGGGAGAAGGTAACAGAGTGGTTCTGGGTGGACTAGAGTGAAGGGAGGCTAGACCATTGAACTCTTTCATGAGAAAAGAATAAATAAAAAAATATAAAGTACTTTTTTATAAAATAAACTTTAAAATTTATGTTAAATATATTTCATATTTAATATGTCAGTTTTAAATTTATATCTTAAATTCTATGACTGGTAGAAATAACAAATACATTCAACGTTATGAAAGACTAAGTAAGGAAATAAAATACAAACTGGCTACTTTCCTTTTGAATGCAGGTTCTTCAACAAATAGATTTTTATTGTGAACCTGAATAACAACAAGTGGAGGAGTTCTTGTAGCAATTGGTTAGATGAAAAGAGAGATGCATTGTCCTGGTTACCTGGGATATTTCAGCAGTAAGTGTGTTAATGTATTAGGTAGATTGCTGACTAGTCTGTATTTTTTATAAATGTGTGAAATCATATTTTGAATGAATTTGGAAAACAAACAAAGTAAATACTGCATTTGAAGAGATTGGAAAGTTTATACCTGCTTAAAATACAGGAATTGTCTTGGTATAAAAGTAAATGATCTTTTATGTCTCTATATTATCATGCTATGGTCACATGCTTCTGAATGTTTGTGCTAATTTCTTCTTGAGTAGAGCATGCATACCCTCCAGCAGATACTGATGCAAACTTCAGATGGTAAATGCATCAATACAGCATTCTTCCCAAACACAGCTCATTTTAGAAACAGTTTGTAATATTTCCTTATGTCTTAAATTGCTTTTCCATCATCAACTTCCTCATTTAGCCTTTGTAAGAAAAATAATAATGATCCAAGTTCTTAATAGTATTTTCTGTTAGATAGTGAACATAAAGTATATTGTAAACATTACTTGTAATTTTAAGATTCTCTTAGGAATTGATATAAGCAAATAATTAGATTCTACTTTACTGTTTAACTCTATTTAAGAATAACACTGTGTTTTATATATGAAGCACTGCTCAGTATTTTACAGCAGAATGTGTGTAGAATATCCTTAGGTTCAAAGTTAGAAGATGGTAATGACATTCTAGGTGATGCATGTGATATTTGTGAAGCTCAACTGACTGATCCCATGTATGAAACCACTAGGGATATCAACAGTGATATGATATTGATCAAATTGGAAGTTTGTAAATAAGTAGAGATTACATAACTTAAGATTGCATCATAGAGTTTTCTAGAACAAAGGCTTTGAAAATCTCTTCAGTCAACAATCAAAATGGTGATAAGGAATTGTGTTTATTTCAATATCAGCTGTGTTCAAGGAACTGAAAATGCATGCAGAATGTGATGTAGCTTGCTAATCACAGCAAACACAACACCTGCTGCCCAGCAAAAACTATTCCTTGGCAAAATTAACAACTATTACATATAGAATACTGAGGGTCCATTTTTAAAGACCAAATGCTCAGTTTTCGGGAGCAATTCATTAAATTTCTGGATTTTGTAAATCTTTGGTTATTTAAAACTCTGTAAGGCTTGAACCACGAACCTTGGCTTTTATTTAGAATGAAGAATGTTTATTTCTTACAAGTCAAATTTCACAGGATTCTGTGTTCATGGAAAGTCATAGCAATCACTATACTCCCCTGATAGGTGTCATATAAATTGTTGGTTGAATTTATCTTTTTATCTTTCTTTCTTTCTCTATTACTTTCTTACTTTTTTATTTGTTTGTTTTTTTCTTTTCTTTATTTCTCTAAAATATTAACAACATGCTGTCAGAGACTTTGGAATTAATGCTATGCACAACTAATTGAATACAATGATGAACAAACACAATAAATGTTAAAAATGTAATTTTTTTTAATTTAACCTGTATTAAGCTGGAAATTTTGCTTCTCAGAGAAAAGCATATTTATCTTAACTGACAAATATAAACCGACATTAAAAATGTTCCTTCATCATGCTCCTGTATATTGTTTCTTCTTGTGTTAGTCCTCTCTCTGTGGGTATACAGTGCATAAAGTACTAAAAACTGCCCTTTACTGTCATCAGGATGAAGCTGGCTCTTCACATAGTAATTCTGAAATAGTACTACATGTTGTAAAATCCGTCTAAGCTTCCTTCCATCCATCCCCTCTTTTCTTCCCCTTTTCCTTCACTCTTTCTTACCCTCTTTTTAAAAGAAATATTTATTTGTGTTCAAATTGTTTTAATTCAAAGACTAAACTGTAGAAAATTTATTAGTGTCTTGTATACAAGCTACTTTCCTATTACTCAGACTGAATCCAACAGGTTTTAAGTCCAGCCATTTACTTAACCTTTCGTTATAGGTATACATGAATAGAGCACCCACTTATTTTTATGACAGCTAACGTTTGTTGCTTTTCTGTGATTTAAATCATGGCTAATAATAACACAATAGATAAAATGATGAGAATATTTAGAAGGAAAGAAAGATTTTAAGACACACTGTGGTTCACCATATTTGCCTTGAGACTATAGAAAGAGTTGAAATAAATTACAACTTTTAAACAGTTATACACTTAAAGAAAAAACTTTTAGGTTGTTTACAACAGTTGGCAATTCGTTTTAAGAAAAAAATGTATTTCTATTTAAAATTAATGTTTAAAATACTTTAAGTTGAACTTTTATTCCTGACAGATTTATCCGGTGACAATATTCGACTTTTATGTGCTTCTCCTGCTCGAGGTTATGATGGCGAGGAACATGTGTGTCTTAGGAACATGTGTGTCTTACGAACATGTGTGTCTTAGGAACATGTGTGTCGTGTCAGTCCTCTGAGTCCGCTCTGCAGTGCTTCTTATATGAAAAGACTCAAATCCATGGTAGACTTTCAGAGTCCTTTTCATATTAATTCAGCTAAATTATCCAGCTTCAGTGATTTCTACCTTCTGTATTGAGCATTGAACTGTAAATATTAAGATTTACCTAATGATTATAGCTGCTACAAATTTATTTGACTAAAGCATAATATGGTTATTAAAGTCATAAATAACTTATACTACTATAAATATAACAACCATTTCATCACAATAATTTATTGATTTATTATCAACACATTATTTTCTCAAAGTAAATTATAGGGGTCAATTAATAGACAAGCACAGTCTATTTTAAATTTTCATTTTATATTTCAGTTTATTCAATTCAACAGAAAATAAGGTTCTGTTTCTGATTCATATATTGAAATTGAAGCTAGCTTCTGATGTGAAATTCAAATATTCAAATTTCTAGAAAATAAATAATATGAAAGCATCTCTATAATGAGCATTTCAAAAGTAATAGTTCATTGCCATTAACAATTTTCAGATTATTTTCTGTTATTTAAGTTAAGAAAAGGAAAAGAACCCTTAATACTGTATTTTTCTTATTATTTCAAACAATTTACTTTGAATTTTGTATTTTTCTACCTGACCACTGAACCAAATAGCTTCCTAAAATCTCATGAAAACAAAAATGTATAATAATTGCCATATTCTAGCACTGCATGATTAATAATTGAATCTCTGGTAAGCTGTCATTGTGTATGTGTGTGTATACATACATGTACATATTAAGTTTGTGTGATGTAAATTAAATGTCACTTAGCAATCCATGAGTCAAAGTTAATGAGTTCATAAATAAATAGTCTTAAAGTGCTAGTTTGAATAAAAGGATTAGTGCTATTACTGATGAGAAACAAAAGACTCAACCCAGAAAAAGACTTACTGGCTAATGAAATTGGACCACTAAAACATTATTCAGGTGGAGCCTCTCTGGGTACCTCTCACTTCACTGAGGCTCATTTATTTATTTCATGTTACAGAAAGTTTATGAATCCATGGATTTATTGAAACTTTTTCCTCTCTACTGTAGCTTACTACTAACAACAAAACTTAGAAGAAAAAAATATTTATTTTGTTTCCTGGTTTGATGAGGTACATCCAAATGCACTCTACAAGGCATGGCTGTAGGTTGCCTCATGGTGTTGAAAAAGAATGCATCTGGGACACTTCTCTTCCTCAGAAATTAGCAGAATAGGAATCAAAGGATGGAGCCGAAATATACACATCTAGGCTTGAGCCTAACCTACTTACTCAAGGTATTACTAGAGCTATTTTAAATTATCAAGATATAATATGTATTGATGCAGACAGGAAGACAATCTTCTACATTGTTTGCAGAATAATACACTACCTCCCAAATTTATCATAAGTGCTCAAAATACCACCAGCCTATGGTAGTCTTGTGGTGAAACACATGATCCTCTGGAGCACACATCACATAAATAACATAGCATAAGTCACTCCATATTTTAAGAGAGATTTTCTGGTAAGAATGAAGAGAATTAATCATCCTGGATGCACAGAGACAATTATAATTCATGATTTAAGTTTACTTGTAAGTACCTTCAATGAATACTGTTTACATGACAATAAATTCAGTACCTGTTGCTGAGGCCATTTCAAAGCATTAGGAAATACTCTATTGGCTTTCTGCTTGGCTAAGAAGGTTGTTGAGAATTGGATGCTCAGGATCCACACAGCTCTGATGTGGGACAGTATTTCAACAGAAAGCATTCCTGAGACTCAGCAACCCCATAGCTCTGAAAGGAAGCCTCCACAGCAGAGTTGCTGCAGCTCCAAGGGCAGGGTATCCCCAGGTGTGCTGCAGATCCCAGAAGTCTCAGTCCTGCTTCTTCTGCTTGCTTCTTCTCTTTACTGTTTCTAGCTGTCTTCCCATGAGAGAGTAATACCAAGCAGAAAATCTCATATAACAAATTTATTGGAGGGTCTAGGGAGTAGAGAGACTGATCCAAGATGAATCCCCTGCCTATGCTCCCAGGAGGGAGAAGACAGCAGGGAATTGGACAAAGTATGGTACTTATAAGTTTTTTGGGGGAGGGCATTGGAGATTTCTAGCATGGATAATTTCAGTGTGAGGATTGGTGGGATTTCAAGTCGTAAGGTTAGGAAAGCTGAGGGATTGATGGGTTTTCTTGTTTACAGATTGATGAGTTTCTGTGAGAAGTTGATGGATTGGTGGGTTTTCCTATTCAGGGATTGGTGCCATTTGTTTAGACATTTCAGCTAAAATTATCATAATCTGAGGAGGGTCCTGTTGGTTGGAAACCAAATTATGACAGTTAGGGAGGTGTCTGAGAGGTGCCTGGCGGCTGAAGCTTATCCAGCAGAGGCCAGGACACTTTCTTGCTTTGAGGGTTTACAAAGTTTACAAAGTTATATAAATTTTACAAGTGGATTCAATGACAGAGAAAGCCTTTGTTGCCTGTTGAGAGGCCTGAGCAGGAAAACCAACATTTATTGAAATAATAAATTAAAACACTCTTAACATTAATATCTTATCCCCAAATCCCTATAGTCACAGTGGGTCTCAGTTGTGAGTGCACCACCTCTCTTGTAGATGTTTTAACATTAAGACTGAATCCCTGTTCAACACTCCTAACAATCAAACCAGATATTTATTTTCCTGTTCAGTTTTTGTTTGTTTGTTTGTTTGTTTTTGTTGTTGTTTTGCTTTGTTTTTTTTGTTTGTTTTGTTTCTTTTTTTCTGTTCACACAGAATTTTTATGGGCTTACTTGGTTTTATTTCAAGTTAATATGAGCTAGAGTCTTTTGGGAAGAGGGATATTCTGTTGAGAAAATACTCCAACCAGTGTTGGCCTGTTCACAAATCTGAAGAGGCATTTTCTTGATTGATGTGCAAGGGCCCAGGCCAGCATGGAGTTGTTTTTGAGAATGGAGACTGAACAAGACGTACAGAGTAAGCCAGTAGTTAGCATTCTTCATTATTTTGTGATTTGTAGCTTCTACTTCAGTTCCTGATCTGACTTCACTCAATAACAAGAGTAGAAAAAGGGGTTAAACCCTTTTCACCTCAAGTTACTTTGATATTGGTATTTTACCACAATAATTGAGACTCTAAGATGGGGTAACTTTTCAGTTTTTTGGTTAAGCTGTGTCTAGATAAGTATTTTTCATAATTTTTACAGAACAATTGCATATACATGACAATAAATGAACTGTAGACTTTACAGTTTCTCTCACGCATTCATTCAAATTACTAACTTTTCTACAATGAAGTATTCTGAGAAGGGTCAAAGGGGAGGGGCTTCTTATGTAAATGCTGGCACAGGGAACTGGGTTCTGATCCATATAACACTTCAGGTCTTGCAATGTACTTGGTACTTTTGGGAACAATTCTTCATGATTGAATAACTGAAAGAAAACCCTGTTTTCCTACCATAAATTTTTGGAAAATACTTCATATTAAAAAGTTTTTAAAAATAGACTTTAAAGATTAGAAATTACATTTGAAGCAAAAAGAAAAAGAAAAAAGAAAAAAACTCTGGTGTTTCACAAGGAAAAAAAAGGAAGAACAGGAGGAGGAGGAGGAGGAGGAGGAGGAGAAGGAGGAGAAGGAGGAGGAGAAGGAGAAGATGCGAGCCTAATTTCTTAAACAAAATTGCTTTCTTTTGCTTTTAAAGTCTTATTCTATTTTATCTCCACTGTATTGCCAAGATCTAGTCATTATTTTGATCTGCAGGGATGTTCTTTCTTTCCTCAGTATGCTTCAGTCAGAAAGGCAGGGGAGCAGCTGTCTCTACTGGAGAAACCAATTATTATTGGCCAAATGAAGGTAACATTGCCTGGATTAACTGTCTGTTTTGCACAACACTGAATATCAGGTAGACTTTGTTATAACTAAGCTGTGCTCTGATGTATTTCTGACATTATGCCTTCAAAAGACTTTATACCAATGGATATTTGCTTCAATTTATTGTAAATATAAAAGAGATCTGATTGGAAGTAAAGAAAGGAAGAGTGATAGAAGCTAGCAACTTCAAAAATCACATAAATCAAATAGCCCATATGTAATGCTGCCTAATATATATGCAAATTATGATTATTATAGTAGAATTTATACATTGTCAAGTGTTTTTTCTACCATTTCTTAGTTTTGGTCATTATTAGCCTTGCAGCCACTTCAACTGAATTTTCACTCCTTTCTGAGCCATAATGAACTTATTCATGTCTTCCCACTTTGACTTCTCATAAATATCAAAATTACACTTAACGACAGTTACCTGTGTTTACATTTTATTCTTTCTTGAAATTTCTTCCACTAAATGTAGATTATTACATTCAATTCAGTCATACCCAAATTATCCAAACATAGACAAGACAATCATAATTTTAACTAAATGGCTTCTAGTCAATTTCTCAGCACAGTTATTACACAATTCTAAAATCTCATGAGAATAATATTACCTGTCTTCTTTTCTGCTGATATTAGGATCTTCTGAACCCCCATCAGAATGTACAATTAAGTTTAAAGTACAGTGATCTAGGAATTTTTCCAGCCTATAAACCTAACTTCTTCCAAATCATTATGAACCAGTTGCAAAGGATTGTGATCTAAATTATCAGCCTAATTTAATGCATACATTTTCAATGCATTTGTGCAAATCCCTTTATGCATACATTTTCAATGCAAGTTAATTGTCTTATCACTGTGACTTAATACTAACAAAAAGCATCCTAAGGGAGGCTAGTTTAATTTTGATTATAGTTTACTGGAATGCATTCCACCATGACCTGGCAAACATTGGAAAGTCTAGCAGCTTGGACTGTTGTGGCAGCCAAGACTAAGAGAAATGAAAATAGTGATCTTCAGCTGGTCTCTTTTTTTTCTCCATTTTTATTCATTCTAAGACTCCACCTCATCAGAAAATATCAACCACACTCAGAATGAGTCTTCCTTGCTAGGCTAAATTTTTATGAAAGTGCCCTCAACTCAAACTGAGTTGTTATTCTTGCCTCATTTCCAATCCATTCAAGTTGATAATGGAGATAAACCTTCATACCTGAAAATTTTTGCCAGTTTAACAAAGGTTAAAACAATTCTCTAATTAAAAAAAATGTATGTATCTACATTTTATCTTTTATATCTTTGTTGAAAGTCAATGATTTTTTAAATGAATAACTGGTACAGTGTATAATAGGTAGCCTACCAATGAATAAACTTTTATTTATGAAGGTAATGTTTATTATAAATTTATTTAAAGTCTAATTTGTTAATTACTAAAATTTGAATTAGAATGTAAGTACATAATTTTTCGATTTTCATATCTGCCTCCAACTAATTCCTTTGCCCTCATATTCTCTCAATTGCATATTTACTTTTTCTTTGATTGTAATTATTTTACATACACATACACAAATATACAAATGAAATGTTCTGAATATGTTCATTGTTTGTGGTGTTTATATGATTGATTTCAGGTTTACCATTTGGTAATGGCTAACCAGTTACAGAACATAAGAAAGAATATTATTCTTTCTTTCTTTCTCTCTCTCTCTCTCTCTCTCTCTCTCTCTCTCTCTCTCTCTTAGTTGACTGGAGTTCATTGTCTAAGGATGGAGATCTTAGCATATCTTGTCCCATTATTGTTTAGGAAAGCATATAGTTGAAAGCATATAGTTGAGGTGTAATGGGAAAATGTCCATCAATTTCCAGAAGGCCCAATCAAACAGCCGTCTTCCTAATTCTCTGTCTTTTATAATCTTTCTACCTCATATTTTGCAATGTTCTCGGTTGTCAGTTTATCTCTTGCAGCAAGACATCTGTCTTAGGGTTTTATTGCTGTGAACAGACACCATGACCAAGGCAAGTCTTACAAATTACAACATTTAATTGGGGCTGGCTGAGAGGTTCAGTCCATTATTATCAAGGGAAGAGCATGGCACCGTCCAGACTGATATGGTGCAGGCAGAGCTGAGAGTTCACCATCTTCATCTGAGGGCTGCTAGTGGAAGACTGACTTCCAGACAGCTATGGTGAGGGTCTTAAGCCAACTTCCACAGTGATGCACCTCTTCCAACAAGGCCCTACCTCCTAATAGTACCACTCCCTGAGCCAAGCCTATATAAACCATCACAACATCCCATAATAAGTAGATCTCTTCATTTGACCAGTTGTGTTTTTCTTTAATGGTCTGTGTCTGCCGCAAAGAGTAGTGTTTTCTGTGAAGGTGTACGACATCTTCCTTAGCATGTTCTGTCCAGGTATTGTTTAAGCAGTCATAGTTTGATGTTTGGGATTATACTTGTTTCCCTCACACTGAGGTCTATATACCAAAAATGTTTACTGTCAGGGGAAAGAATCTCGGATCAGAACCATCTCACATCTCCTGAGGCCTATGTCTGAATTTTGCTATTGTCAGCAATAAGGACTCAGCTTCAACATCTGGTTTCTGAGAGACACAGTATGTATGTAAGAAACAAAAAGTAAAGCTAAAATAACTTACCTATGGACTAAAGACAAGTCTTCTAATACAGTTAAAAATTATGATGGTCCAATGAACTAATGGAAATTGGTCTCCTCTAAGACCTGTACTATCACTTGCTTCATATACTTAGCTAAGGTTCCAGTTATACACACTATTTCCCTCTTGGGGAGCAAGATCTGAGTCGAATCATATAACTATTGGTAGCCACCAATTATGATTGTCACTCTTCTGTCTTTAGCAATATTTATGATCCATAGTCCTCTCAACTGGCCACTATAATGTTTGTTTCCCTCTCTCTGAATCTTGCATATTATTCTTTGGTACTATCATAAGTAGACATCAGGGTGAAAAATTTTACGTTAGATCTATCTCAAAATGTCTGAGGCAATTTCTGAAGTGTGGCATCTTCAGTAATAAGGCCTCACCTTCAAACTTCAGTAGGCAAACAAAAGAAACCACTTGTTTATAAAAGTAAAAGAAACAAAAAAAAAAATGGATAAAGTGAAGCTTAATAATAATTGCCATGCCTACTATTATCAGAGCAAAATTTTATATCTAAGATTTGGGAGAAAAACTGTTACTGGTAGTTTTTCCAACAAAGTAAAACAACAGCGACAACAAGAAAGAAAACTTATGATATTTCTAACATTTATTTCAAAAATTTTCAGTGAAAAAAATTATTTTAAAAGTTCTTGTCTTATAACCATAAATTTTAGCTAATTTTAACAGATTAAAATAAAATCAGATTAAAATAAGGACAAATTCTACATTCATAATATTTTCATGAAATCAAGTATTTATTTTATCCAGTATATATATGTGAAATACAAAGATGGATGTCCTGGGCCAACACACACATATAAACACACAAATACCAACAAATATCAACATTAATACATATCTACATACACATACAATCTTTAGAAACACAGACATACATGCATACATATGAATAGAAAGTTATTTTTCAGGAAACTAACATGCAAAGGTTGATTAGATGAAAATAAAAATATCCATACTCTCCGACATAACAACTGCAAAATGAGAATGATTTCCAGGCCTTGTTTTGGAATATACAAGGAGTTACAATGAAATTGACATTTAGAAAAATCTGAATACCATGACAATAGTTTTGTAAGGGATGGTAATTTGGCTATATAATTAAATTGGATTGTGTTCAGTAAGCAGATGTGTGTGAATAAAGAAGACGATAAGCTCCCTATTCTCACTTCTTGATCTTTCTTTGTCTGCTTTTTTATAAGGACGCCCCATGGCTTTTTGTTGCTGATGCCTTGTAGTTGTTGTTTTTCTCTGCACTAAATTAGCTACCAGCACTATCATGCTTTAGGTTTATTCAGGAGCTTTCCATGCTGCAGAGATCTATTTTGTCAACAGATGGCTTAAGATGTGATTCTCCATGCTCCATGACTACAAAACAACAACTCGGTATTGCTGTCCAAAGTTCTATTAAAATTATCTCCATGTTTCTGTTGAACAAACAATGATCATCTTGTTTCCACTATCACTGTGGGATGTGACATTGTTTGGAAATTTAATAAAACAACAAGTTTCTCAGAATTCCAGTAACTTTAAAACAATTAGGATATGTATTTGCTTCTTCTGATGCTCCAATACAGTGTGTACCCCTAATACATTTCTAGCATCCTATCGTCCAAGGCCGAAAATACAATTGTAATGTAATGTAAACTGTACACAGGCAATTCTGAGAAATTCTTGCTGACTATCAAGTCCATATTATACTGACAATTTCATTATTTCATCTTAATAGAATGAAAATTGTATTCAAAACTTCATTTGTATATAAACATAAATAGACATGGAAATATAATGGTCTAGGTCTTCGAAGGTTTAGTCCAATATTTTATTCTATATGTTATTGTGGATGTCATTGGGTTTAAACTGGTTTTGTTTTTGTAGAATATGCCGAACATAAAGAAAAGCATCTAGACTTTTCCAAATTATGCATGGCTGCTGAAATTTCCATGCTTTAGTGAGTCAAATATCTGGTAATAGATATAAGCTAAAGATTAGTGCTACCAGACATTTTGCCTCCATCTTTTATGCGGACCCTGATATAGTAACCACACTAAAATAAGGAACAAAGGATTTGTTTGGAATCTGGAGATCAGAGAACAAAGCCTGTTGAGCAGATAAACATTTTTTCCTGCGCAAGTAGGCTGGCAGGAATGTAATAGATACAGACATTTAAAGCCTCATTTTATACTGGAGGTTTGTGAATGAAAGTTCCCGGAAACTGCATAAACAGTATCTGCCAAACTAATTAGATTTTGGTGACAAGAAGTTGGAATTTCTTAAGTCCAGAGTCAAATTATCTTGGACTGTCTCAGACTCCTTAATATCCATGTATTGCCAAATTCTATGTAGGGGCTAACATCCTTTTGGCAATTGGGCAAATAGTTTGGAATGGATTAATTGACTCTTGGCTTCCAATCAAAAGTCTGAAAAAGTTCTCAGGTAGCATCTGGGGCCTATAACAGAGGGAGCCTTTATATTCTGTAACCTGTCTACCTGATTTTTATTACAACGTGCTAAAAATTGGTTTGATTTATTTCCCTTGTTCTCTTACTGTAAAAACAACATAAGACAGTTGGTAGATAGGAACACTACTTTGGAATAAACTTATATTTGCTTCCTAGACATGGACATTTATATTTGGCTCCAAAATAAAACTCTTGTACCCTTTCAGGTGAGAACTATTTTTTGAGTCCCACAAATATAAGGAAGCAACTGTGTTGGCAATAGTTCTCTTTAGGTGCCAGGCTTTGTTTGCTTGTATGGTTGGTTAGTTGGCTTCTTATTTCCATTTGGGTTAAGAGAGAACAAAAGGTCACTGCAGAGAGGAAGAATGAAAGTACAGAAAGGAAGAAAGGGGAAAGAAAGTAAAGAAGCAGGGTATAGGAAGAAGGCAGAAAGGGAAGGGGTAAAAAGAAGAAAGAAAGTGGGATTAAGAGGAGAAAAGAAAGGGAAGGGAGAAGGACAGATTATATTTTTTAGGTCCTGATTAACTTTCCTTTCCTTTAAACACCTGCGCATCTATTTATCTGAGTTTTATATAGTGATATATTTTAAACTAATATTTTACTTAGGTGGATTTACAGTCTTTTTATATAATTGCAGATATATTTAACTTTTAGTGATAGAAATTGAATCAATAGGAAAGAATAAAACACATGGATACATAACAATTTTCAACAATGCCAGAAAATATCTCTATCTTAATGAAATTATATGTAACTTTATTTTCTTTTATACATTAATTAATCACATTCACTATTTATATAGTGGAAAATAACACTAATAGATAACTTAACAAATGTATATTCTCCATCTTTTTCAAACACAACATTGGGAGGCCAAATATTTAATACATAGGCACAGCAGGAGACATTGGAAATATTAAGACTCTAAAGTAAAATGTAAATGTTGAAAAGACTGTTTTTTTGCCTATAGAGATGGTTAGAATACCCTGGTGTTCATGACCCTTTCTAGTTTGACTCTAGTCTTTTTCTTATTCTTACGTATAGGAGTATTCTATAAATAGTGTTTTGTAGGTCTTTGACAGAGTCATTTAATAAGTAATGTTGGATCAACCATGTGTAGATAAAAGGTTTATGTTTTTGCATAGCCAAAATAATATTCTATAAGTAGATCCTGAAGAAAACTGGGAGTTGTAGCTCCAGTTTACCCTGCTCAATAAACTAAAATCAATCTTGGATAGAACACATTGAAAATACATGGTAAGGTATAAAATTTAGTCCTTACTTTTTGATTTGAAAGTACCATGAATACAGAGATCACATAAAGTGCTCCAGGAAATTATGAATACAGTCTCAGAAAGAAACCAACAGCATTTATGTTGTAAACTCAAGAACATTTGTGAAACTGGATATATTTAAAATAGAAATTAAAATACAGGTAAATGCCGGGAATTATCTTTACTATGTAACAAAAAATTAAAAGTTTACATACAATAAAGCCAAAGTATAAGGATTCCAGGATCAATCAAATTCATTGTCTGTATATAACATGATTGAGAGTTCTAAGAAGAATATCTACTCTTATTCTCAAGAATAATGGTAGAACTATTGCACAAGGTTTTAGAAAAATCAGACCAATTTTATGTCTTCTTAGCCCTCTGTCTCTTTTTAATGTTGAGGAACCTTAAAAGCCATTATCAAATGTAATTGACTTGGTGAAACCTATAGAAATGTTAATTAGAAATCAATACAGTGAATTGTTACATATATTTTATTACTTTAAAATATATTTGAAATAAAAACATTGACTGAATGCTATTTTTGTAATTAATAATATTAACATTATAATATTCTGATCACTAATGTTAGGAAACCATCAGTACATGGTGGCATAACATTCTGGGTACTGGCTAAAAGAATACATGAGAAGCTACAGATACATAGAGAAGGCATTTCCTCACATATTGTCATATTATATTAGGTAATAATTATATAAATTAAAAAATTACCAAGAAAAGTTTGGAATTAATTTCATTATATAAATTAATTAAATTCAATTAGAGTTTTATTTATTCTTTGAAATTTTCATGATATATCTTGATCATCTACCTCCTATTCTTTTCAGATTCTCTTCTTTCTCACAAGACTTCAAGAACTTTCTATCTATTTCTGTCTCTTTAAAAATAGAGAATAATAGGGATCCCATTTTGTGCCTACTTCTACTTGGTGTAGAGACCTTCCTAGAATATGATCATATACCCATTTTCACAATTTAGAAGAAAACAAACTTGCCCATGTCCCAAAGCAATCAAATAACAGCTCTTTAGTTAGAAGTGGGGCATTTTTCTCCATTATCCATCAGAGATGTTGTTTTGACTAGCTTATGCTTGTGCAGGTTTGTGCATAGTCTCATAGTCTTGGTGATTTCTTGAGTACACCAGCTTTGTTGTGTCAGGCAACATTATTTCAGTGGAGTAATATCCCACCTCTGGCTGTTACAGTATTTCTTCTTCTTTCACATGGATTCCTGAGCTTCAAAGAAAAAAGCTTTATATAGAGTTCCCAATAAGTGTTGAGTGAAGCAAATTTTCTCATTTTTTTCACATTGGCCAACTGTGAATTTTAGTGTTAAATGTCAACTGGTGTAAATTAAAGCATTGAGGATAAGGGCTCAATGATGGTTATAGTGGACACATAGGTACATCAATCAATGCCACTAAGAGTCATGGTGCTATGCCTTTTTATCACAGTATTGTAGATTTTTCTGAGAGGGCATGTAACATTTCTAGCCTCTAGTACTTGGCCTCATTAAATATGGAAGGTATAAGTTTTTTCTCATGTAATAGGCCTTAATTCCGATAAGAAAGTAGCTGGTTATCCCCATAACAGTTCTGCCACTATTGTACCAATGCACATATCTTTACAAGCAGATCGTTATTATTGCTCAAGAGGCTCACAGTTGAATGGGATTGATGTCATTTTTCTCTGATAACTTGCATAAATAATTAACTTACATATAACAAATACTTGCCCGTCATAATCCAATACTGAGTATGTTTCTCCAAGTTCTATGACTTAAATATATATTGTCTTCCGAAATAGAATCTTAGTTTCAACAACTAGTATTGTCCCAACTTTTAATGTTCCAGGCTCTATGAGAAATTACTGACTAACAACTTAAAACTTGGAAACCCATTTTTGCTATTGAGGAGTTTATTAGGTACAATATTGTGTCTATTTGACAAACTGTATTTGTATGGAAACTACATTTATATGAAATACTACATTTTACAAAATAAAACTTGATTTATGAACCCAAAGAACATCTGAATGTCTCAGAATTTGATGACAGATACAAGAAAGTTGTGTCTATAATCTACATATGGGTGATCTGATTCTTTCTCCTAGACTCCATAAGCAGGTGTTCTCACACATGCACATAACCTCCTCAACACACACCCACACATGTACACACAGACACAGACACACACACACACACACACACACACACACACATGTCCATATTTCAAAATGAAATATTCTTATAAATCATATACTTACAAATCTGTATATACATATTGTTAAAATGTTATTTTTGCCTCTTTAATACTCAGTTCAGTTTTTTTCCATTAAGATGACAAATATAGTTTGTTACATCAATTAAGTTTAATATGGTATTGTTTGGTTAATAAATCCCAGGAGTACTTAATCATTACTTCATCATAATTCAATTAAACTCAACAGCTCAAGGACATATTTAAAAATTTAAAGTTAGTGAATTACATCAGATATTAAGGATCACAAGACAATATGGAATAATAAGTGCATAATGGAAAGCAAAATAACTAATATGTTTACTGAGATGATAAAATGTTCTTTTCATTGAGTTAACAATCTGAGTCACCTTTACCCAAACTCCACATTGAATATCACAAATAAATAATTGCTCCTTTATGTTTACTACTGTTTTTATATGTATTATTTTGTTTCAACTATTTTTCTTAGAATTTCATTATATAAAGTTTTAACTATTGTGACTAACATGAAAGTCAAAAAGAGTAAAAATTATTGAAAATATATGTTATAAAATATGTTATATAAAATATATTAAGATTAATTTTATTCCTTTGAAATTATGAGAAATTATCCTCATTTCTAAAAACATTGTTTCAATGCCTGAATTATGACTATTTGACAATAGCCGAATCACCATTTGGAGACGTTACATGATTACCATTCTGTCTACTTCAAATGAAATTCGTCAAAAAATTTGGTTTGTTCACAATGATAATATATTTTGTTTCTCCTTATTTATCTCTAATAATATCAGCATCCTTGGGTAATTTTTATGATTTGATAAAATAATATATGTAAAAATATTCTGGACAATCCATAAAACATTTTACAAAATTAGAATAAAGACTGATTGCTACCTTTTTCTAATCTTTTGATGCCCTAGCAAAGGAGGGCAGCAGTATAAAAAGATAACAATTATAGAAAGAATTTGTACACATCTCAATGATCAAATCAGGAGGCTTTAAAGGATCGGTTTGTACTCTGGACATGAGAAGTACTCTAAGTACCAATCATGCTAAAAGCTTTAATGAAAAAGTACATGAGAACTAGAATTCTTCAATTTTTTTTCAGTCACCTGCTTACCGAAGCATGTAAATCCATTGCACTAGAATAGAAAAGCCATTGGTTTGGCTTCAGAGTAATTCCATTTTTAACTACAGAGATTAGAAGAGAAGAACATTGATCAGTCTGTGCCTTTCAGATTCCCAAAGATCACAAAGGCTTGTAGTCTTGTCATAAATACAATAATTGATTTAATGTATTATATGAAATACTATGTACTACGTATTCACATATTATTCTAATATTATTTCTAGTATACCATCACCAATAAATGATATTTTTCATCAGAACTAATATCTCTAATCAGGAACTGGTTCTATGTTCTAAACCCAGCATGAAACCTATAGGTAAAGATAGACAAATAAATGATAGAAACAAAGAATGGAAGAAAGGAAGGAAGGAAGAAAGAAAAAAAAAGGAGAAAGGAAGGAAGGAAAGAAGAAAAGAAGGAAGAAAGGAAGGAAGGAAGAAAAAAAGAAAGAATATGAAGACCTTGAAGGTTTATGGTGTTAAAAAAAAAAAAAAAAAAGGATACTGCACCAATCAGATAGCCCTAAGTTTTCCAAGCTGTCTATCACTAGTATTCCAGTCACATAAGATGCGTGCTTCCCAGTTCTTTCAGGAAGCTGGTACATCAGATGCATTTTATTAACTTACTTTTCTAAAGATTTGCTTACAGAGGTAGTATGACTTACCACTACCCATTCATCTGAAATTACTTACTACTAAACTAAAAGGTCGCATAAATTAAAAATGAAACTATTTTACTCATAAACTTTCTGTGATTAACATAACAAGAACCCAAATATGCTTAAGGCAAACATTTATATTTTTCCTTCTGTAATAAAATAGTCAAAATTCTGTTACATACCCCATTTATTCTTACATTGAACTTTTTTAAAATCATGGTTTTGACTGTAAGGATTATTTTTAATGCTTTATGACACTGAATGTATCTGGTGAACATTATCATAGAATAGTTACTATAGGAACTATAGCTAATAACTTAATATCACATGCATGGATGAGATTAACCCAGCATTTATGTTTTACACAACCCTTATGTAGAAAGTCTTCTAATTGTTTGATGGAACTTTTTTAAATATTCACACTTTATCTACAATTTTATATGTCATGTAAAAAAAACTCAATTATTATTTTCTCTTTATAGATGACTTATATGTCAAGGAAGAAATACAACTGAAGATATTGGGTGGGTTGCCTCTTCTTGACGGAGAGATTGAGGGTGGATGTAGGAGGGGCTGTGTGAGTGGAGAACTGAGAGGAAGGGGACTGAGATCCAGATGTGGGGTAAATAAATAAATTATTGGAAAAAGTTTATAAAAATGATTGGATATAATGAAAAGTTAAATTACTTCCAAAATAGAATTAAACATAGTATTCTGATATATTATTGATGTGGCTGCATGAAGAGCATTTAAAACGTGTCCTAATTTTTGTAAAATCAAGGAATACCTTCCTCCCTTTATTTCATTGTTGGTAGCCAAGGTATAATGACCTGATGTCCAAGCTGACAGCCCAATCTTTGCTCCTAATGGGTTGGCCAAAGACTCGAATTCTTTTTAGATTCTAGAATATTCTGATGTTGTTTTCCATAAATTTCTACTCTTTGTGAATTTTGCATGCTTACCATATACAGGTTCATCAAATTCCCATCATCTCCAGGGCAGCCCAATCTGGCACCTGAGCATGATGTTCAATTCAAGTGATAAAACCTTTGTTTAGTGCCAGAGCCCTTATTAAACCAACCACCTGTTTCCAGAACCCATCTACCCAGAGGACAGAATATTTCATGAGCAATTCACATGACTTTTCCCTTTCATACTGAATTTTGTTCCCCTTCATTTTGCTTTTGATTAACAGTGCTTTTTGTATGCTTATAACATTCTATCTTTCAATTACATGTTTTACTAGTAACCTTGCAAATATTTATATGAAGCAGAAAACAGCAATAGTAAACAGTAAGAGAGAAGTAAGGAGTAATTTTTTGCCCACTTAAATACAAAGAGTTTTATTTTTAATATAAATCATTCAGTAGTATTTTTCCATTGTTTTTAGATTTTCTTTAGAAACATCTATACTTCCACAAAAAATAATGTTATTGAAACTTGTGCTGTTGTTGAACTGATATAAAATATTTATGACATATATAGTGTCTAATAATTCTTATTCAGAAGAAAAATTGTGTCAAAATTTGATATAATCATTAGTATTTTTTTGAAATTTAACATGTATTTGATGTGTACAATAACTATTGATATTAAATAATTTTAGAGTAGTTTGAATACAATCACAGAAGGTAAAATTTTTTCAATGCCTATATATTTTTGCTATTAGAATTTTTAAACATATTTGTTTCTTTTTTCAGGTGATATATTTGTGGGACTATAATATAATTATATCATTTCTTCCTTCCTTTCTTGCCTCAAAAACCTTCCATTTACTTTTCATTCCTCTATTTAAAATTCATGGGAACATTTACATTAATTGCTGTTATATGTTTGTATGTATGTATATGTATGTATATATACACCTTCCTAAATTCATAAATACATACAGCTTAGTCTGTATAATGTGGTTTCTATGTATCTTTTCAGAATTGGTTATTTGATGCTGGATAATCAGTTGAGATTCTATTCTCTGTGGTAGAATAATTCTCAAATTCTCAGAGTTCCTTAGTTCCTGCAGTTTTTCGCTCAAGATTGAAGACTCATGAGCCCTCTGCATTCATCATAGCATCAAGAAAACTATCTAAGAGGAAAACCTACAACCAGAACATTACTAGAACACCACAATTACTACTAACATTGTAGTCTTTTGAATAAGAAGGGTCCCCATAGGCTTATATATTTGAATGCTGAATCATCAGGGTGTTATATATTAGGAGGTGTGTCTTTGTTAAGTGTAGCCTTAGTGGTGGAAATGTGTACCTGAGAAGGGCTTTGGTGTTTTACAAGCTCATGAGAGGCTCAGTATCTCTCTTTTCCTACTCACTGCAAATCTAGATGTAGGATTCTTTTAATATATCCAGTACCATGAAACTTGCATACCACTATGTTTAACTCATTGACAATAATGCATTAAACATCTGCAACTGTAAGCTAACCTAAATTAAATGTTATTCTTTCCGAGGAGTGATGGGTATGGATTCGCTTCATAGCCATAGCCTATTGACAATAACAAACACTCTAAAAATGTCTTCATACACACAGATAAATGTAGTCTGCTCATTAAGAAAACTTTTTCTTGCAACCATCACAGAGAACTACACCCAATATACGCAGAATTTGTAGAGCCCAGTCTAAATAGATGCATCAACAAAATAACACTTGTATATAGGACTCAAGGATCATTGAAGAATGGCAACAGAAAGACTGTATAAGCTAGAATATTCAAGGTATTTACTGTCAAATTTTGTTACTTTGAAATAATAGAAATAATAGGAATGAATAATAAGAATAGTAATAAATAATAGGAATAAAATAAATCCATAAACCATTACCACCCTGACTGCCAAAACGTTAGCTGAAAAAGAACAATAAATATCCATTATTTTTATTATGCAAATTTGTGTACTATTTTACTTAGAAAATGTTAGAGAAACAAAGATGTCCCAAGATTTATTCATGGATTTGAAAAGCTAATTTAATGTTCACATAAAAATGTGAATAAGGGAATGAATTAACAAAATATTCTTTGCTGTGTGAAATTGTAAGCAAAATCCTGTAATGCTTGCTCAAATCCCAGAGATTTAGAATTTATGAGGCAATAGATTCTATTTCCACCTGCTGTTTGTGTTTATTTGTTGCACATTATTGAAAGGTGAATCTACAAATGACAGTGTCGTGGATAGTTCTGGTGGAGACATGTTACATTACCAAATATCACCATTCCTTCTATGACATGAATTCATTTCATATTGCTTGCAAAGACATTACTGTTGCCACACTTGAAATATTATATGATGCTGTTCACTTTGCTAATCAAGTTCTTGGCTTGGTTAGACACATTGTACAATCCCTCAATTTTCTGATAGGTGTTTCTTACAAATAAATAAAATTAAGTTGAGGTAAAATAATATATTTGAATCCTATTTGAATTGAACATGGTATCCTTAATCTATAACAATAGCTTAGTCTCCACTTGACACTCTGACTTTCTTAATATGGTTGAAATATTTTTTATCTTATTAAATCATACTGATTTGTGATACTTGAACACAGAATAACCATGAAATCTCAGTGAGTTGGTTTTACAAAGTAAATACTTTGAAATTGAAACCCTGTAATTCAGGATGCCTAAAGGAAAGTAATATAAACTATTTCTGACTAATGCCCTGTGGCATATGTCTTAGAAGTAATAAAAGAGGTGAGTAGGCATGAGAAAAGAAATGTATTTAAGAAGTGAAAAATGAAAGGCAAATTTCATTTTTACATTGGGAGTATGAGATAATAGCTGCTGGGAATAGCGTAGAATTATATCTATTAATTTCTTTAAGCTAATGTTTCCCTTGTACTTTTCATTATCTCCACTGACCCATAAGAAGGTAGAAAATTGTTCCAATTTTAGTTGAAGGAATAGAATCAGCACAAACTTTCCTTCTGATAGATAAACAAATACTGAAATAGTTTAAGGTGTTGGATTATAGTGGTGTGAGTTCCTGCATCTGCCCCAGGGCTCAGGCCTCTGGGAGAAGCAGGATGCTTGAAGTTTGACTGTGCTCACCCCATGGCACTGCTGGGTGGGTGTTGAGCTGTGAGAAGTTGCAGGACATTCCCCAGGCATGGGAAGTGCGGCCTGAGCATGCTGTGGAAGAGTTGAGAATGGAGTGGGGTCCTGTGGGCTGGATCTAGCCCAGGGCCAAGGAGGAAAGGTGAGGAGGAGACCCCCTGGTCCCTCCAGGACCGAGTTCGGTTTGTTGGTGACCTGCTGGGTTGGGTTGGTAGAGGTTGTGGTTAGGAGCACTGAGAGGCCTTCTGTGGGAGACTAGATGGCTTTTTAGACTTTTTCGTTTCTCCTCATGGCAGATTCTGATGAAGAGAGACAGTCCAAGGTTCTAGGGTGTTTATTGTCATGGCGGAGATTGATGATGAGTGAAACCATACCCAAAAACTTCAGGGAGGGACCAAGGTTAAATACCTTTTGCAGGAATGAATGGTTTGGAAGGGGAGTTAATTGGCTAAGCCTCTAGGTGCCTCATTAAAATGGGAATGTCTTGAGGCTATATGAACACAACTCTACCTTTGGAGGGCCTTGGGTTATATGAGTGACTGATGGTCACATACCTATGGCAAGCCGTGTGCCTCGTATCAGGAGACTGTGGACCAGGAGACTGGCAAAATGCCTACAGTTCCTTGTATGGCTCCGGGGTTTTAAACATTAGCTCAACCATAAACCAGGCTGCCTTCATGATCCCAAATTAAGGGGCTATTCTAGCCAACTGCAAAACACCTTTACAAAGATAATTTTCCCTATTCAGCTCTGTGTAGTCAGCAGTTGCTTAGTTAATTTTCATGTTTGGCATTATCTTACTTTCTATCTTCTTTCTTACCTTCCTTCCCTTACTTTTTGGTTTTGTTTTGTTTCCTTTTCCTTTTTTTTTCTTTCTGTCTTTCTTTGTGAGACAGGGTTTTTTGGATTGACATCCCTGGCTGTCCTGGAAGATGTTTTGTAGTTTATGCAGGCCTCAAACTCACAGAGAACTCAGAGAATTCTGCTATTTAACTGGTGAGATTAAAGGCATTTGCCACCTTGTCTGGCTATATCTGTCACTTTCAATTCATATTCATACACTTTCCTTGTCTAAATTAAAATGAAGTAGATTGTGGGTTTCTAACATTTAAAGTTTATGCACTACATATAATTGATCGAATCCTTCAGTAATCAAGAATTTGAAAATCATTTACCAGATATAATACAGTCTCAAACAATAAGGCCAGTGGTTACACTTATGTGGTTAGTATGAATTGACACTAAAATACTGTTCATATTTCTGCATCTAGATGTCTAGGGAATCTGAAAATTCAATTCACTGTTATTTCTCTTTATAATAGATTTTTTAAGAAAGTGAGATGCTTCTCCATTTGGAAGTTTCAATAATCTTGTTTTCAAATCTTTAGTAGTTTCCCAATACTCTTTTATCTTATCTGTTCTCCCATCCACTACTTCATTTAGTCTTTCCGGTTCCCTTATAGCTCTATTCTTTATTTTTTAGACAACATCATATGTATTTTTATACCTCCTTCTCTTTCCTTCTTCCAAACCTTCCCATATATCTTGCCTATCTCTTTTTTTTTTTCAAATTCATGGCTTTTTTTCATTAATTATTATTACATGCCTCCATGTATATACATATTTTCCTAAATATACAAATGAGCTGGGCTCAGTCTACGTAATGTTTCTTGTATTTATATGTTTTCATAGATGACAACTTGGTGGAGAATATTCCACTTGTGTGTTCTTTCCTGGGATAGACTATATTTTTCCACTCATAGTATTCTTTAATTGTCTGTAGTAGTTCTTTGTGTAGGTGTCATGCCTCATGGCCTCTTCCCTGTCCACTTTGCCATATCTTTGTTGTTGCTGTATAGGGTTTTTTTTTTTTTGTTTGTTTGTCTTTGGTTTTTTGTTTGTTTGTTTGTTTGTTTTGGCAGTCATGTTGGGGAGACATTGTGGATGAATTTTTGTCATTATTATGAGACACAATCTTATAGCAAACTCTCTGAACTTCAGGTTCTGTCATTCTTTCTACTTTGTCTTTGGCAATGTTCTCTTGAGTGCAAGAGTGTTTTGTAGATGCATCCACTTGGGACAGCCTTGAACTTTTCTTCATTTTTTTAGTTTTTTGGTTTTTTTTTTTTGCTTTTTTGTTTTTGTTTTTTTTTCTTTTGTTTTTTTTTTACTGGTTTTGATTTTCTGTTTGTTACAAAAAAGAAAAACAAAAACAAAAATATAAAACAACTCCAAAAAAAGATAAGGGCTACATTTATTTATGAATTTAAAGACTAATATCTAATCTAATTAGGGATTACTGTTTGTAAAATTGGTGGTTGCAGGTTCTCCTAGTAAGCACTACTTAGCTCTCAGAGGTGTGTTCTTCAGAAGATGACCCTAGATGGTGCTGAGCTGCAATGACCTAAATGACTCCTTCTTGAAGACTAGCTTTCATCATAACATTAGAATTCACTTACGATTCCAAATGAGTGGAATCATCAGCAGTTCTACACATCTACAATGCTTACAAACCACAACAATATCTAGCATGGCATGATAGTCCTTCAAATGCAATAATGGCATGCATACTTTGCAGTAACCAGCAGCTCTTGAATTGGATGTAGTTTCTGCTCGACAAGAGGGAAGTCAGTTCTGGTGCTAGAAACCAACTCTTCATTTCCCTTTTACTACTTTTAGCACTTCTTTATGCCTCTTAAAAATTTGTCTGCATGATTCTTTACTAATTTCTTGATCTCTATGGGTATTAAAATATTCTAATGATACTTAGAAGGGGTTTTGTAAAACTGAGGCACAAAGACAGGGTGGTCCTTAAACTGTAGACATGCCTACAGGTCTACAGTGCATCATGGGCACACAGTTTTTATAAATTATATATCATGCTGTTATGGAGTTTCATTAAGGCAACTGTTTTGAGTATCTTTGGTTCTGGGAAACAACCATTTTCCTTTCTTCCTGCATGCAGCCTCGATAAATTACATTGGTCCAACAGGTCAAAATTAAAAACATAATCATCTCTAAGATCTAAAGCTATTATTCACAAAGGACAGAATACATGTAATACTTGCCTTATTGAGTCTGGATTGTCTCACTTAGAATGATTGTTGTCAGTTCCTTCCACTAAACTGCAACTTTTATAATTGCTTTTATCAATAGATACCTCTGTGATTAGGTTTATTCCTACATATTTCATTTTTTTGCGGGGAGGGGTCATTGTGAATAGAAGTGACAAAAATAATTTGCTTTTGCTTGGATTTAATAAGTATCAAAGTTATATGTTTTTCCTTCTCAATTTTGTATTCATCACATTTGCATAAGGAATTGATAACTCCTAGAAAATTTTTGGCCAAATTGATTGGATCTGTTATGTTCCTTGAATCATCCAAAATTAGGGATAATTTGACATTTTTTACTTTTCCTTCTCTGTATGCCTTTCATGTATTTTTATTGTTTTACTGCTATTGTTAATGTTTGAAGCACTTTATAAAACAACAGAGAGAATAGTAGACAGTTCTGCATCTGATCAGTGTTATGTTGGATCTGATTTTTATTTTTGTCTATTTATGATAATGTTGATTTGAGATTTATCAGAGATAGCCTTTTCTTTTTATGTAAAGATATATCATTTCACATCAAATGCCTTTCCTTAATCTACTGAAGTGAAAATATAGATTTGTATTTAAATCTATGTATTAACATTTACTGACTTATGTCTGTTGTGCTGTCTCCTCATTTCTGTAATAGAATCAATTTAAAAATGGTGGTCAAGTATATCTTTAAAACATTCAAGCATTGGCTTGCAGGTATTTTTACTTGTTGTTGTTATTCTCCCATATATTATATCCTGACACCAATTTTTATGCCCTCCATTCAGACAAGCTCTCCTCCCAACATCTCCTTTTTCCTCAGTATCCATTCCTTCTATCAGAAAAGAAAATATTCTCAGAGATATCAACAAGATATAAGGAGTCAGAAATATAAGTAGAAATATAAGTCAGCACAAACTCTGATAACAAGTTTGGACAAAGAAACCCAAAAAAGAAAAAGGGTTCCAACAGCAGACTAGAGAGTCAGCAACAAACCCAAACTCCCACTTATAGGAGTTTTGAAGAACAGAATCATAACTTCTGGTTCCCATTATACTTTCTCTTCCTTTTGGTTGGGATTCCCAAAGTTTTGCCTAATATTTGGTTATGGGTCTGTATACTTGGCAAAATCAGATATTAAATGAAGCCTTTCCAATGACAATTGGGATAGGCACTGACTTATGAGTATAACAAAATGTAGATAGACCCAGTGAAGTTTTGTTCTGTCCTAGGTCTTTAAGCTATCTAACCGCTGATTTTGAGCAATCCAGCATATATCTCCTTGCGTGGACCTCTAATTGATACAATCCTTAATTGGCCACTCTTACAAGTTGTCCTCCATAGTTACCCAAGTACATTTTATATGTAGTAAAGATTATAAGGCAAAGGTTTTATGGCTGGGTTGATGTCTCAGTCCGACCACTGGAAGACTTGCCTGATTATAGAAAATGTCCAGCTCAAGCTCCAAATCCCCTATTGCTAGGAGTCTTTTCTAGGATCATGCTTGTAGATTCATGGGAGTTTCCATTAAAGTATATTTGCACATTGCCTACAAATCCCTCAATTCCAGTAGTCGATCCAAGTTTGCAAATACTTCTTTTTAAAATTTATTATTATCCTTTTTCTTTTCCTTTTTTCTTTTTCTTTCTTTCTTTTCTTTTCTTTTTTTTCCCCCACTTCAGATTCTATTCCCCTCTTGGTCCACTCTCCAACTGTTCCATATACCATACCTCCTCCCTTCCCCTGTCTCCACAAGGATGTGCCCACCTCACCAGACGTCTAAATTTCCTGGGGCCTCCAGTCTCTTGAGGGTTAGGTGCATCTTCTCTGTCTGAACACAGACCCAGCAGTTTTCTGCTGTATATGTTGGAGGCCTCATACCAGCTGGTGTATGCTGCCTGGTTGGTGATCCAATGTCTGAGAAATCTTGGGGGTCCAGGTTAACTGAGACTGCTAATCCTCCAATAGGTTCGATCTCCTCCTCAGCTTCTTCCAGCTTTTCCCTAACTCAACCACAAGGGTAGCGTCTGCGCATTTATTAAATGCAAATATCTGCATCTGATCCTTTCAGCAGCTCATTGGGTCTTTCAAAGAGCAATCATGATAGGTCCCTTTTTGTGAGTGCTCCACAGCCTCAGTAACAGTGTCAGGCCTTGGGGCATCTCCTTGAGCTGGATCCGACTTTGAGCCTGTCCTGAACCTTATTTCCCTCAGGCTCTTCTCCATTTCCATACATGCAGTTCTTTCAGGCAGGAACAATTATGAGTCAGAGATTTGAATGTGGGAAAGCAATCCCACCCATTACTTAATACCCTGTCTTTCTGCTAGAGGTGGGTTCTAAAAGTTCCCTCTCCCCACTGTAGGGCATATCATTTAGGTTCCCTACCTATGAGCCCTGAGATTCTCTCACATTCCAGGTCTCTGGTACATTCTGAATGGACCCCCAAACCTCCTACCTCCTTAGGTTGCCTGTTTCCATTCTTTCTGCTGGCCCTCAGGGGTTCAGAACTTTTTCCCCACCCAAGATCATGTTCTACTCTCTGTGCCTCTGTCTCCTTTCTGTCCCAGGTTCCTCCATCCATACCCCCTTGTGGTTGCTTTCTTCTCCCTCCCAATTGGGACTGACATTATCACTTGGTCACTTCAGCATGATGACTTTTTGAGTTCTGTGGACTGTATTTTGGGCATTCTATACTTTTTTTTCTAATATCCACTTATTAGTGTGTACATACCATGCATGACCTTTTGGCTGTGAGTTACCTCACTCAGGAGATTTTCTAATTCCATCCATTTGCCTAGAAAACTCTGGATGTCCTCATTCTTAATAGCTGAGCAATTGTGTAAATGAACCACATATTGTGTATCCATTCTTTTGTCTTGGGACATCTGGGTTGTTTCTTTCTTCTGGCTATCACAAGCAAGGCTGATATGAACATAATGGAACACTTGCCCCTATGGCATCATAGGCCATCTTTTGGGTATATTCCCAAAAGTGGTGTTGCTGGTTCTTCAGGTAGATCTATTTCTAATTTTCTGAGGCACCTACAGATTGATTTCCAGACTGTTTGTACCAGTTTTCAATCCCATCAGCAATTTAGACATGTTCCTCTTTCCCCACATCCTCACCAACATGTGTTGTCACCTGAGATTTTGATCTCAGCCATTATGATTCATATAAGGTAGAATCTAAGGGTCATTTTGTTTTGCATATCACTAAGAACTTTGAACATTTCGGTAGTTGTTTCTCAGCCATTTGAGATTCTTCTGTTGAGAACTCAATTTAGTTCTACACCTCATTTTTTGATTGGGTTGTTTGTTTTTTGAGGAATTAGCTTCTTGAATTCTTTATATATTTGGATATTAGCCCTCTATTGGATGTGGGGTTAGTGAAGATTTTTTTCCCAATGTGTAGGATGCCAATTTGTCTTATTGACTATGTCAGTTGTCTTACTGAAGCTTTCCAATTTCATCAAGTCTCATTTACCAACTCTTGATCTTAGAGCCATTGGAGTTAGGTTAGAAAATTTTCCCCTGTGCCAATGAGTTCATGAATCTGCCCCACTTTCTCTATTAGATTCATTGTATCTGGTTTTATGTCAAGGTCCTTGATCCACTTAGACTTGTGCAGGGTGACAAATATAGTCCTATTTTCATTTTTCTACATATAGAAAGCTAGTTAGATCAGCACCATTTATTGAATATGATTTTTCTGTTGGATATATTTGGCTTCTTTGTCAAAGATCACGTGTCCACAAGTGGGTGGTTTTATTTCTGGGTCTTCAATTTTATTCTGTGGATCAACCTGTCTGTCTCTGTACCAATACCATGCAGTTTTTATCACTATTGCTCTGTAGTATATTTTAAGGTCAGGGATGGTGATTTTTCCAGCCTTTCTTTGATTGTTAAGACTTGTTTTTGCTATGCTGGGGTTTTTTTGTTTTGTTTTGTTTTTGTTTTTTTGTTTTTTTTTACCTTTCTGGATGAATTTGGATTACCTTAATGGATTAACCCAGGACATCTTGCAGGCAAGACATTTTGTAGGATTAAGGATTTGTTACTTGGTTAATGTCCAAGTCACACAGCTAGAAGCCTTGATTGGTTATAGAAAATAACCAGTCTGGTATCTATATCATTTATTACTAAGAGGCTTAGATTTTGTCACTCTCATAGTTTCCAGGGAGCTTCCACTGAACTAAGTTTCTACATCACTTCTCACCAATGACTCCCAGTTTCCATATGTTTTTCATTCATATCTTCTATAGCCCCCACTTGTTTCTTCCTCTTCTCATACCTATATGCTCCTAGTTCACATATAAAATCTTTTTCCCATTGTCAGGGAGAACCATGCAAACCCTCCTGAGTGCTTATTGTTACCTACCCTCTCTCTATCTGTGGATTGTGTCACGGTTATCCTTCCTTAAAAGCTAATATCTACTTATAAGTGAATTTAAAGCAACACCTATGCCAAATGAAAGAGCAAACTATTTTGGAAAAAAATTTCAAATATATATATCTCCTTAAGCACTGATAGTGGTATACCTTCATACCCAAATCTTACCAATGGGCAAATGGAACTAAAAGAGATTTATAGAACATTTTACTCAAATTAAAAAGAAATACACATACTTCTTAGCATCTTGTGGAATTTTCACAAAAATGACCACATATTCAGATGCAAAGCAATAGTCAGCATACCCAAGAAAATGGAAATAACATAGTGAATACTTTGTGATCCCTACATATTAAAGCTTGTTGTGAACAACATTAGAAATAACAAGAAGTTAAAAACTAAATAATTTATTACTGAATGAAAGCTAGACATAAAGAAAGAAAGGAAATTAAAGATTTCTAGATCTGAAATAAAATGAATATACAATATGCCCAAACTTATAAGACTTAAGGAATGCCGTTCTCAGAGTCATGTTCATATCATACATTTATATCTATATCTATATATCTATATCTATATGTTATATCACACACACACACACACACACACATGAGAGACAGAGAGATAGAGAGATCTTTCTAGAAACATAAAGACATGCCTGAAAACTATAGAACATACAAGAAGAAACATCACTTAGAATGAATAGAAGTAAAAAACACTCATCAAACTCAGGACTGAAGTCAAAATAAAATCAAACACATACAAAATCAAAGAATCAATAAAACATGAAATTGGTCCTTTGAGAAAATTATTGAGATTGACACATTATCTAAATTAACTAACAGACCGAGAGAAAAGATCCAAAGCAATAAAATTAGAGATGAAAGTTATTCATAGCAGCAAACACCAATGCAATTCAGAGAATCAAAAAGATATACTTCAAAAACCTTTACTCCACTAGATTGAAATTATAAATGAAATCAATAAAATTCTGTACACATACCACTTACCAAAGTTCAATCAAACTTTGATAAGTTAAAGTAAACCAATTTTTAATGTATACTGAAATTCAAGCTTTACTTAAAACTGCACATCCCTCCCACAAAAAAGACAATGGCCAAACAGTTTTAGTAAAGAATTCCACCTGATTTTTCAAATAGTTAATGCAAGTAATTGTCAAGTTATTTTACAAAATAAAAAAGAAAGAAACATATCCCTCTTCATTTTGTGAGGCCATAGTTACTCTGATAACAAAACAACATAAGGACGCAACACAGAAAAGCAATTATAGATGAATTTTCCTTTTGAATGTAGATGGGAAAACTCTCAATAAAATATATGAAACCTAATTCTTAGCAGACAACATTAACATTATCAGTCATACTTAAAATTCCACCTATACACTCATAAATTCTGACTACTTTTGGTAAAGTTGTTAGATACAAAATGAACTTACAAAAATAATAATTCTCCTATATGCAAATCACAGAAATATTTTTCATCCTAGCCTCAAATAATATAAAATACCTTGGAGTAATTCTAAATGAGGAAAAATTTAAGATAATTAAAAACTAAGACATCACCATTAGATATCACACCTGAAAAGCCTGAACCATACAAGTTAGTGTCACTTCCATATTGGATGAGACCTCTAGGTCACGCAAAGCTGCTGTAAGTAGCCAGCTATCCCGTTAGGACCTGCATTCTCCCACCACCTCTCCTCTGCCTCTGTCAGACTCTTAAACCCAATAGGTAAGTTTCTCTTCCCCAACTCATCTTCCCTGCTTTCTGAGCCTTCTGGGTTAAGCAAACCAGCTACAAGAAACCTGCTATCCCAGAAAGACCTCCATTCTCATGTCACCTCTCTACGCAGCTTCATCATACCTGATGTTCCTGAAAAATACAGAACTGCATTTAAGGAACCATACACCTGAATGATATGCATCAGAGGCTGGCTATACCAAGATCATCAAAGATTACCCTTCTCAATACCTACTACAAGAAGAACATCCAAGGACCAAACCCACCTGGACAGCTAAAGGCCCTCAAAAGAATACAAGCAACAAGAGCCAGGGCAATATGACACAGCCAAAGCACAGCTACACCATATGAGCAATCACTGGATATCCTATTTGAACCACGGTAATAATAAAAAAATTACCTTAAACCTAATCTTCTAAAGATTATGGAGGCCTTTAAAGAAGAAATTGTTAAATGCCATAAAAACTGGAAAATTACAATCAAACAGAGGTCTCTACAGAAGAAACAAATAAATACCCTAAAGACATACAGAAAAATACAGTTAAACAGAAGTAGAAAATAAATAAAACTGTGAGAGACCTCAAAGTAGAAATCGAAGCAATAACAAAATCACAAACGTAGGAAATCTTGAATCTATAGTCGATTAATCTGTTCTACTTCCATGGTAGCAGCTATCCATGTTCCTTGCTAGCCACCCTAATTTCTTGATTTTTTCTTTTATACATATATTGGATATTAACCATCTAACTGATATAGGATTGGTAAAGATCTTTTCACAGTCTGTTGGTTGCCCTTTTTTCCTATTGCCAATGTCCTTTGCCTTACATAAGCTTTGGAATTTTATGAGGTCCCATTTTTTGAATCTTGATCTTACAGCATAAGCCATTGGTGTTCTGTTCAGGAATTTTTCCCCTGTGCCCATATATTCGAGGTGCTTCCCTACTTTATCCTCTATAAGTGTAAGTGCATTTTGTTTTATGTGGAGGTTCTTGATATATTTGGACTTGAACTTTGCATAAGGAGATAAGAATGGGTTGATTTGCATTTTTCAACATGCTGACCTCCAGTTGTGCCAGCACCATTTGTTAAAAATGCTGTCTTTTTTCCACCCTCCTAGAAGCAGGGGGAAGGGAAAATAGGACTGGGGTTTTCCGGGGGGCAATGGGAAATATGATAACATTTGAAATGTAAATAAAGAAAATATCCAAGAAAAAAAGATGGAAAGACAAAAAAATGAATAAAAAAGAAAAGATGTTCAATATCTTCTTTGAACCATGAAAGGGATACTGTCAGACATGTCAACATTTCATTAATAATGAAATGATTTTAAATGTTGTTTTATGTGGATTTTAAAGACTATTTATATAAAGAATATCTGAAGTGTTAAACCTTGACTACTTGTACCTATTTAGATTTGAATATTATTGAAAGCACCTTATTAAAATTAAACCATATTCTAATGTAGTCATGAGTTTTCTATCTGTCCCTTAACTGTATTACATAATCATCCTAAACAGTTTCTAATAGCAGCTATAGAACAACTGGGTCTAAATCTTTTATTTTCAAATGAATTGAATAGCATGATTCTTATGTAAGAGTAACTGTATTAGGTTCAAATTCTGTAACAATATAAAAAAATATACCAATGGATATCTTTAATCTATATCAATATATAAATTCTGTACCAATGTAAGAAATTATAAGTTCAGTTTTGTATCAACTATAAAGATTTGTATCAATGTAAGGCTATGGATATACAATGCTTTGTTTAGGAATAAATTCAGTAATCAATCCCATATATTTCCTTCCTGTTCAAAATTATGACCATTTGCAAATTATCCTTTAAAATTATAACCCATCCATAATTTACAAAATAACTGTAACCAGACACCCAAACCAAAGTGATCATAATGAAAAATTGCTAAAACTTCTTCCTGTTGAATTGAGATGGCAATTTTTAAAGGGGTGGGAGTGGTGGGAAATTATAAAAATTGGTAAGACCTAAGAATACTAGCTTTGGCATTTGATGCTCAGTCACTGTATGCATGGAACATTCAGGATTTGACTGAAGTTCTGGGATATGTCTGAAAGCCTGGATGGAATGAGTCCATCAAGAATCAGCAGCTATACTTGAACCTTTTTGGGAAGCAAGTCTCTTGAAACAGTATCAATAGTCAGGTAGCTGGAACAGCAGATCAACTCAGGCTCCTTACAGATGAATTTTGTCACAGCTATGCATTCTGCAAAATATGAATGCTACAACAAAAATTTTGGTACTATTATGATATTCATACGGAATGTACAAGCTCCAAAGATTAATTAATAATGAATTTTTGTTTAAGCATATGGAATATGACTATCCTTTTATGAGTTAATTTGATCAATAATCAATTGTAATAAATCTTCATTAATGCCATGTGAAGGATGGCATGATGATTCTTAAGGATTCCATAACCAATGAGATTTGTCGCCTAATATTAGCTGACGTTTTGGCAAGAGACATTTTTATTTCTAAACCATTTATAGGGTTATTCCCATGTGGAGGAACCAACAAATAAAGATACCTGTCATGTTTGATATTCGTGAATTTTTCTTCTCTATAGCCATGATCTTTAGGGGGACTTCCCTTGTCATTTCTCATCCTTATCACTCTGGACGTTGTCCAAAGCCCTTCCTTATTTCCTATTAACATATGTAGAACATCTCTTCTGAAATACCATATTCTTGTTTCAGTAACATAAAATCATCAAAGGTATATATTAATTAACTTTATCTTTCTCTTCAGGCCTGGTTTATTTTGACCTCTCTTGCAGAGGATTTTTAATAACATAACCACCAAACTTACAACCACATGCATTTTGATAATTAACACAATTAAAAAAATAATCAAAGCAATCTAAACAATTGCCCTTATAAGACTTATTCTTATACAGTTAATTTTTAATACTGAAATCAAGGACTAAACTTATTTATTCATCTATGCATTCTTAAATTCTCCCTTCCATGGAAATTAGAATATCTCTATGGAGATTAATATATATCCTCTTTCTCTTTCTATAAATTAAATTAATATCCTGTCCTATGTATTCAACTTCAATTATATTCTCTTCTATGTTTCTGTATGAGTATATTTTCAGATTATTAATTTGTCATACTAAGCTAAGCAATCTCAGAATTCCATTGTATCACATACTCAAAGATCCAAAGTGCCAAACCTGTCATAAACTTTTTCAAATTTCCTTTAAAGCTTTTTTCTCATTCATTCTCCTGTCTATGGAACTTAATATCTATTTATTATCATTTGTTGAGATAAAGTTTCTATCTATCTCTATGCATTTGTTTCCTACATTTGAGATCAAAGGCCTGGATTTCTTTATTCTTCATATATTTAAAAACAATTTAATAATTACCACCATATCTTTATTTTTTATCCTTAAAAACAAACAAATCTCATTTATACCTCTCCTTTGTTTTTCTGATAATTGGAGCCAGGCAGACTTTATAATATGCTTTTCTCTATGCCTTCACAACAGCCTGTCTTTTTGCACATCAGGGGCTCCCAGAACCTCTTACTTCAAACTCTCAGAAGAATACAGAATCTTTTGAGAAAGGCTTTAGATAAATCCCTGCCAGCCAGCATTGTCTGGGTCAGCTTGGGGGCCTTTGATGTGTCCCAGCTCACTCCATGAACTGCAGAATTATGCACACCAATTCAACACACCATTAATTCTAGTTCCAAACCTGCACAGCTTAAGGAAGAAAACCCTAAGCTTAGGGAGGAAAACCCTTGGGCAAAACCCCACAGCTTTGCTAAGAATCCAATTCTGTCCACCTCATGGCTCAAGTTTTCCATTTGAAAATCTTCAATCAATTTTTGATAATGAGTTTAAGCCGATAGAGTGAACTCTATCTGAAGCTCTAGTTGATATGGAAAACCTAGGGAAGAGAACTAGAAAAACAGATGTAAGCATCACCAACAGAACAGAGGGGATAGAAGACAGAATCTCAAGCATAGAAGATACAATAGAAGAACTTGATACATCAGTCAAAGAAAATATTTAATCCAAACAATTTCAAAAACAAAATGTCCAGAAAATCTGGTATACCATGAAAAGACCTAAGCTAAGAATAATAGGAATAAAAGAAGGTGAAGAACCCCAGCCCTAAGGCCAGAAAAATATTTTTAACAATATCATAGAAGAAAACACTTCCGCCCTAAAGAAAAAGATGTCTGTAAACCTTCTAAAAGAATCTTATATAACACCTTCTAGACTGGAACAGAAAGAAACTCCTCCCACTACATAATAATCACAACACAAAATCTACAGAACAAAATAGAATGAATGTTTAGAGAAGCAAGGGGGAAAAGCCAGGTAACATACAAGGGCAGGCCTATCAAAATTACATCTGACATCTCTACAGAGAGTCTGCTATCTAGAAGTCCTTGAACAGATGTCTTGCAACCTCTAAAAATCCACAGGTTTCCAAAAAGTTAAATACATCGAAGAATACACAGAAAATAAGTAATTCCATACTGGCAAACACAATAAAAGCACACACAATCACATGTGTACATGCAAACACACACAAACACACACACACACACACACACACAAATACCACCAACATCAAAATAACAATAAATAAAAGTCACTGCTTATTAGTATACTTCAACCTCAAATGACTCAATTCCCCAATTAAAAAACAAACCAAACCAAAACAACCAAACAAACAAAAAGAAACAAAACAAAAAAACCAAATGCTAACAGAATGGCTATGAAAACAGCATCCATCATTCTGCTCCATAAAATAAATATACCTCAACCATAAAGATAAACACTACCTGAGAGTAAAGTGCTGGGAACATTTTTTTCCCAAGCATTCAGACGCAAAAAGCAATCTACAGTAGACATTCTAATATGTAATAAAATAAACTTTCAACCAAAATTAATCAAAAGGGTCAAGGGAGGGGCACTCCATACTCATCAAAGAAAAAAATCTACCAAGATTATATCTCAATACTGAATATTTGTGCCCAAAATACAAGAGCACCCCATATGTAAAGGAAACATTGATAAGCTTAAATGTCACAGTGAACTCCATGCATTAATAGTGGGAGACAATAATATACCACGCTCACCAACTAACATGTCATCCAGACAAAAACTAAACAAAGAAATAATGAAACTTACAGACATTATGAATGAAATGGACCTAATAGATAACTATAGAATATTTCACAAAAACACAAAAGAATATAAGTTCTTATCAGCAACTTATGGATCCTTCTCAAAAACCTATGATATATTTTGTCCCAAAGCAAGCCTCAACAAACACAAGGAAATTGAAATAACACCTTGTATCTTTTAAGTTAACCCACAGATTAAAGCTGAACTTCACCAAAAACAGAAACACTGGAAAGCCTACACTTTCATGGAAACGAAACAACTCTCTACTCTAAGATCCCTAAGCAAAGGAAGAATTAAAGAAAGAAACAAAAGGCTTTCTAGAAATCAATGAAAATGAAGGCAGAGTATATTCAAACTTATGGGACACAATGAAACCAGTGCTAAGAAGAAAGTGCACTAAATGCCTCTATAAAGATAAATAGAAAATTTTCAAATCAGCAATTTAAAAGTACACCTGAAAGCTCTAGAAAATAATAAGTAGAAGAACAAGAAGGAGAAGGAGAAGGAGAAGGAGAAGGAGAAGGAGAAAGAGAAGGAGAAGGAGAAGGAGAAGAAAAAGGAAGCACACTGAAGATTAATAGAATGTAGGAAATTATCAAAATCGGGGCTGAAATTAAAAAAAAAATCAGAAACAAAGAAAAGAAAATGAAGAATCAAGGAAACCACAACTGTATTTTGATGTTTATTTGTTTATTTGTATTTTCCTTTTTTGAGAAAATCATCAAGATAGACAAACTAACCAAGAAACTGAGAGACAGTATCTGAATAACCAAAATCAGTAATGAAAAAGGAGACATACAACTGACACTGAGGAAATTCAAAGAATCTTTTTGTTTTACATCAAAAGCCTGCATTTCACAAAATTGCAAAGATCTTGAGAAAATGGGTTATTTTCTAGACAAATACCATGTACCAAACTTAAATCAAGATCAGGTATAGACTATTTAAAGAACCTCATAACCTCTAAACAAATAGAAGCAGTCATTAAATGACTCCCAAACAAAACAAACCAGTGCTAGAATGTTTTTGTGAAGAATTCTACCAGACTTTTAAAGTAGAGCTAACTCCAATACTCCTCAAACAATTACTCAAAATACAGAGAGAAGAAACATTGCCAAACTCACTCTATGAGGCAGGCCAAAGTCACGCTGATACCTTAACCAAACAAAGACTCACCAAAGAGAGTTTTAGGCTGATTTCTCTTATAAACCTTAAAGTAAAATACTCAATAACATACTCAAAACTGAATCCAGGAACACATTAATGATATCATCTATCAAGATCATCCCTGAGATGCTGCGATTGGTTCAATATAAGAAAATCCATCAACATAATCCACCATATACACTAACTAGAAGAAAAGAATCTCATGATGTTCTTATTAGACAATGAAACAGCCTTTGATGAAATCCAGCACCCTTTCTTGTTAAAGTGATTAGATAAATCAATGATAAAGAGCACATACCTAACCCAATCAAAGCAATACACAGTAAGCCAATAGCCTAGCCTAAATAAAACTAAATAAAGGACAACTTATGAAATTTTCACTCAAATCAGGGACAAGATATGCTACCCTTTCTCTCCATATCTATTCAATACAGTGCTTGAAGCCAATGCAATAAGGTGACTAAAAGAAATTAGGAGGCTTCAAATTGAAAAGGAAGAAGGCAAGTCTGCAATTTGCAGATTTTAGATACTACACATGAGCGACCCCAAAAATTCCACAATGAAGACCTTTAGTTGATAAAACTTTTTTAGAAAGTGTCTAGATACAAAATTAACTCAAATAAATCAGTAACCTCCTTTATACAAATAATAAATAGTCCAAGAAAGAAATTAGTATAATATAGTGGCTTCACAATAACCATGAATAGTATAAAACATCTTGGTATAACTCTAGTCAAGCAGGTGAAAATCTCTATGACAGGAACGTCAAGTCTATGAAGAAAAAATTGAAGAAAATATCAGAAAATGGAAAGATCTCCCATGCTCATACAAAGGTAAAATTAACCTAGGGAAAATGGTAATCTTAACAAAAGCAATCTACATATTCAATACAACCTCCATCGAAACTACAACACAATTTTTATAGGTCTTTAAAAAGCAATTGTCAGCTTCATATTGAAAACCAAAAAGAGCCAGGAAAGTGAAGACAATAGTGAACAACAAAATAACTTCTGGAAGAATCACCATCCGTGCCCGCAATCTCTACAACAGAGCAATATTGATAAAACTTTATGGTGTTGGGACAGAGACAGACAAATTGATCAATGGAAATGAATCAAAGATGCAGAAATAAAACCCTATGTACTCTTAAATTTTGATAAACCAAAATCATACAATGTAAAAATAAAAGCATCTTTAACAAATGGTTCTGGACTTACTGGATGTCTACATGTAGAAGAATGAAAACAGATCTCTTCCCAATCTGTAGGTTGCTGTTTTGTGCTATTTACACTGTCCTTCACTTTATAGAAGCTTTGTAATTTTATGAGGTCCCATTTGTTGATTCTTGATCTTAAAGCACAAGCCATTGGTGTTCTGTTCAGGAACATTTCCCCTGTGCCAATGTGTTCGAGACTTTTCCCCAATTTCCTTCTATTAGATTCAGCGTATCCTGTTTTATGTGGAGATCCTTGATCCACTTGGACTTGAGCTTTGTACAGGAAGATAGGAATGGATCAATTCGCATTCTTCTACCTGTAGACCGCCAGTTGAACCAGCACCATTTGAGGAAGATGCTGTCTTTTTTCTACTGGATGGTTTTATCACCTTTGTCAAAGAACAGTTGACCATAAGTGTATGGGTTCATTTCTGGGTCTTCAATTTTATTCTATTGACCTACCTGACTATCACTGTACCAATACCATGCAGTTTTTATCACTACTGCTCTGTAGAACAGCTTGAAGTCAGGGAGGCTGATTCCCACAGAAGTCTTTTTATTGTTGAGAATAGTTTTTGCTATCCTGGGTTTTTTTGTTATTCCACATGAATTTGAGAATTGCTATTTCTAAGTCTATGAAGATTTGAGTTGGGATTTTGATGGAGAGTGCATTGAATCTGTAGATTGCCAATCCTACATCTGATAGAGGGCTAATATCCAAGGTATACAAAAAACACAAGAAGTTAGACTCCAAAGATCCAAATAACCATATCAAAAAATGGAGAACAGAGCTAAACAGAGAATTCTCAACTGAGGAAACTTGAATGGCTGAGAAGCACCTAGAGAAATGTTCAACATCCTTAGTCATCAGGGAAATGCCAATCAAAACAACCAAGAGATTCCACCTACACGAGTCAGAATGGCTAAGATCAAAAACTCAGGTGACAGCAGAAGTTGGTGAGGATGTGGAGAAAGAGGAACATTCCTCCATTGCTGGCGGGAATGCAAGATGATACAACCTCTCTGGAAATCAGTTTGGTGGAACCTCAGAAAAATGAACATTATACTACCTGAAGACCCAGCTATACAACTCCTGGGCAAATACCCAGAAGATGCTCCAGCATGTAATAAAGACACAAGCTCCACTATGTTCACAGCAGCCATATTTATAATAGCCAGAAACTGGAAACAACCCAGAAGTCCCTCAACAGAGGAATGGATACAGAAAATGTGGTCCATTTACACAATGGAATAATACTCAGTTATTAAAAATAATGACTTCTTGAAATTCGCAGGCAAATGGATGGAATTTGAATATATCATCCTGAGTGAGATAACTCAGTCACAAAAGAATGAACGTGGTATGTACTCACTGATAAGTGGTTATTAACCCAAAATTTCAGAATACCCAAAATTCACTTCACATCAACTGTAAGGCTGAGTGTGAGGTCCCAGATGGACTTGGAGAAGGGACTGAAGGAGCTAAGGGAGTTTGCAGCCCCAGGGAAGGAGCAACAGTTGCAACTGGCCTGACCCGTTGATGCTCCTGGAAACTGTATCACCAACCAAAGAATACACATGGAGGGACCCATGGTGCTGGCCACATATGTGGCAGAGGAGGACCTTGTTAGCCATCAGAAGGAGCAGAGGTTTTTGGGTCTGAGGGTGTTAGATCCCTCAGTATAGGAGAATGAGAAAGAGGGAAGACACGAGTGGGTGGTTGGGTGTTTGTGGGAATACCCCCATAGTGGCAGGGGAGGGGTGAGGAAACAGGGAGGTTGCACGGGGAGATCTGGAAAGGGGAAAACATTTGAAATGTAAATAAAGTATGAAAAAAGAAGGAAAGAAAGAAAGCAAGAAAGAAAGAGAGAGAGAGAGAGAGAGAGAGAAAGCAAGCTGAGCCAGGTAAGAGGAACAGAACAGTAAGCGGCACTCTTCTGTGGCCTCCACATCCCTAGATGATGGCCTACAATGTAGAAAATGAAATAAACCCTTTCCTCTCAAAAAGCAAAAACAAAAACAACAAAAAAAGAACAGCTTAGGTCCAGGCAATGTGGTTCACATTTTTAGTCTGGACAATATCTTCTTCTACAGGCCTACATAAAGACAATGGAAGAAGTAAGGCTTGCTTCTTCTTCACTTGATTGCTGTTGAATTCCAGCTTACTAAGAAAATCAGCTCAAACACTAAAGTATGGGACTGAACAAATATTAGATTCTTGCACATCCCATTCACAGCTGCCCAGTTTTGGGTTAGTTGGACTGCAGATGACATAATTCCAATAATTTCCTTTAATATGTAGAAAAAATCCATAAATTCTGTTACTCTGCATAACCCTCACTTACACAGTATGTTATAGCCAGGAGACAACATTCAGTATGCATTTAATTATTCAAAATTATCATTAAAATGTAGCAATATTGCTTGCTTTGTAGAAATGAAATCTGCAAAGTTAAGAGATACAAGGTTATGCAATACTTTGTCTCAGAAAAAAGAATGATAGTGAAAATGATAATAACAGCACTAAATGTTTAGCACTACATGAGAACGTAAGATCATTATTTCCCTTTATCCTTCTTACAAGCCAGGGTACAGAGACAAGAAGAAGCTTGCCCCAAATTGAATCTCATTTTAATCTTATCAATCTAGTTCTAGAATCTGTGACTGTCATCTCCAACTATCTAACCATGAAGCCTGTATCCTTAGGGGCCAGGTATACGGAAAGATGACTTTAAGTTGAAAGGGTACCATAGTTTATATTCTCATTATTATATGAAAGATAAATAAATGAAAGAATAAGAAATTGCTACCAAAGTACTGCTATACTTTTAAATCCCCAAAGACAGTTATTTTTAGTATACTGACCTAACTGTACATGGTACTCCAAGGTGAGAATAAAATTGTAGAGACAGTTAAATGTGTCAAATAAGTTTATAATAGGGAGAAGAAGCCCAGAATCAAATTGAAGCAGCACTTCTCAATTTTCAAGCTAATTTTTCATCTAGAGCCATCATATTGTGTTAAGTAAAACTAACAATTTTTTCATAAGCTACGTAAGAACATTTGCATGCCAAAACTAAAAGAAATTAAGCAATTTAAAATAAATTTTTATTACTCAGCTTTGCAGAAGAACTCTGGCATTTTGTTATTACACTCTAGCAACAATATCAGTAATCAAAGATAGGTACTCTATACTATCCCCAGGGTATTGAAAAAGTGATAGAAATCGGATATTTGTATAAACATATCCAGGTCAGTCTTTATTAGATATACAAAACAAGAATTATTCCTACTAGAACAACAATATCAGCCATCCAGGCTCCCCAGAGCTCCCAGGGACTAAGTCACCAACCAAGAAATACACATGGAGGGACTCATGGCTCCAGCCACATATGTAGCAGACGATGGCTTTGTCAGGCATCAATGGGAGGAGAGGTCCTTGGTCCTATGAAGGCTCTATATGTGCCCCAGTATAGGGGGATTCGAGGGTGGCAAGGTGGGAGTGGGTGGTTGGGTGGAGGAACACCGTCATAGAAGCAGGGTGAGAGGGGAAACAGGAAAGGGGATAATATTTGAAATGCAAATAAAGAAAATATCTAGTAAAAACAAAAGAAAGAAAAAAGTTATTCCTGCTAAAATAAAGGGGGAATATACTCTCCACCATTACTTTTGATTAACCTTTGCTTCAGAAAACTTTACCCGAATAAAACACAAAATTCAAATACTAAATGTGATTAAATTAATTAAAACATGATGGGTAATAATTTTTACATGTAAACTTGTCTTAATTGATGAAAAAGTTTGGTCAGATGAGCATGTAAAATATTCAGATTAAAAATAATTAGCTTAATATTATACTGACCATAAACTTGTAAAACTCTCCAACTATCAACAATTCAGTGTGCATGTAAGTGTGTCTACTCATGTGTTTTGTCTGTATATTTGTTCATCATTGTATTATTAATCTGTCTTTAACAAGCGTTCAGTTATTTTTATCTTCAAATGCTCATTATATCTTACTAGATTTCTCTTCTTCCAGAATTAAAGTTGACTTCTTTTTTAAATTTCCTTTTATTCTTCTCACATATATCACATCCCAATGGAAGGTTCGCCTCCAACAACCCCTCTGTGTTCCTTCCTGGCACTTCCCTTCTCTCAATCTACTCATCCACAATTTCCCTTAAGAAAAGGTCCGGCTTACCAGTGATATCAACCAAACTTTGCATATCAAGTTGCAATAGAACTGTGTCTTCCAATATTGATGAGGGACTAGGCAACTCAGTAAGAGAAAAAAGGTTCCAATGGTGGGCAGAGGGGTCAGAGGTAGCTGCAAACACCACATTAGGAGTCCCAAAGAAGACCAAGCTACACATCTATAGCACATAGATCAGATCCACACAGATTCCCTGATTGTGGACTGAGTACCTATGAGCCACTATGAACTAAGCATTTGATTCTGTAAGTTTTACCAAAGATTCTTTGTGTCTGTTTCCATCAGTTGCTGGATTAAGCCACTCTGATGAAGTTTATTCTAGGCTCATATCTACAACTATAGAGTATAGAAGAATATCATTGGGAATCATTTTATTGGCTCGCTGTTTGTTTCTTTGTTTGTTTCTTTGTTTGTTTCTTTGTTTCTTTCTTTCTTTCTTTCTCTCTCTCTCTCTTTTTCTTTTTTGCCAGTAGTGGTTTTTCTTTGGTTCTACACTCGTCTCTGGGCTAGCCAGCCTCTGATTCCAACCTTACAGGTAGTGTCAAGAGTGGGCTTTTCTCTTCATATAGATCTCAAGCTGAACCAATCATTAGTTAGGCATTCATATAATTTTGGTGTCATTTTTATACTAGTCCATCTCATTAAGTGGGTCAAAGGTTTTATGCCTGGGTTGGTATCATAATTCCTCCACCGAAAGTCTTGCCTTGTTATAGGAAATGGCCAGTTCAGGTATCAGACTCACCATGAAGTATGATTTAAATATTTGTGGTTATTAACTAATGCTGAAAATTAATATGGTGGCAGTTGCACTCTAAACAGCTATTTCCCAAATAAAGTACACAGAGTACTTTAAAATTTATAACAAGGATCAGAATATTTTATCAACCCTCTAAGCAATCTATTTCCTTGTCAAAATGCCAGAGATATTACGTGCCCTATGTTCCATTTGGCCCGCTCCTCCGTCTTCACCAGGCCAGCCCTCATAACCACATGCTCATGGTCCATACTATCCCGTAAAGAAATTATTTTTCCTTCTTTCCTTGCTCTCTTTTATGTTCCCTATTTGATAGTGTTAGCCTAAGACACTTTCCCCAGCCTACTTTTTCTGTTAAGCTACAAGCTCTCTGCAAATTTTATTAACAAATTAGGGATAATTTGGGGCAAGTTTTACAAAACAAAGACTGGTGTATAAGAGAATCTGCTAGTTTTGGGACAACCAGATCTTGGGATACAGAATTAAGCATTTGAATAACTAGCAGCAGACCAAACCTCAGTATCACAAGCTTAGATTCCTAAGCATTTCCATTGCACTAGGTTTCTACTGCATCCCTCAAATCCCAGTCTATTCCAGTGTCTCTCCCAGTACATTATCCTTCCATCCTCCCTGAGTTCCCACTCCATTTTTCCTGAGTCCACCTGCAATATTTGTTCTATTTTTGCTTCCCAGGAAATTTTTGTGTCTCTCTTTGAGGCTACATTGTTACGTAGCAAGTGTGAGTAATTACAGAAAGATTCTCTTTTATTTTACAGCAAATATCCACTTATAACTGAGTATATACCACGATTGTCTTTCTGGGTATAGATTACCTCACTCAGGATTGTATTTGTTTGGTTGGTTGTTTGTTTTCTGTTTTTTCTTGCTACATCTATTTTCTTGCAAATTTCATGCTATTTTTAAGAGCCAAGTAATAGTACATTGTGTAAATGTACCATATTTACTGTACCCATTCTTCAGATGAGGTACATCTAGTTTGTTTCAAGTTTTGGGCTATTAATAATTAAGGTGTTATGAACATAGTTGAACAAGTGTCCTTGTGGTAGGATGGAACATCCATTGGGTATATGCCAAAGTGGTATAGTTGAGACTTGAGGTAGATAAATTTCCAATTTTTGAGAATCTGCCATAATGATTTGTCACATGGCTGTAAAAGTTTTCACTCTAACCATCAATAGACAAGTCTTGCGCCTCCTCCACATCCTTGTCAATATCAACAGTCCACATCTTATGTATTTTGACAAGCATAAAATGGAATCCCTGAGTTGTTTTTATTTGATTTCTCAGATGGCTAAGAATGTTATATTATACATTACTATAAATGCTTCTCAGTCATTTGAGATTCCTATGTTGAGAATTCCCTGTTTAGTTCTTTTTTTTTTTTATGTCTAAATTTCTTGATTTCTTTATATATTTTGGAAGTTAGCCCTTTCTCAGATGAAGAGTTAGTGAAAATCTTTTCCATTCTACAGGGTTCATTTTATCTTAATTATAATGTGCTTTGCCTTAAAGAAGCTTTTCAATTTCATGAGGTATCATGGTTGTTAATCTTTTTTTTTTTTTTTTGTATATTTACTTTATATACATTTCAAATGTTTTCCCCTTTGGGAACCCCCTATTCCATTCCCCCTGCCTGTATGAGGGTGCTATCCCATCTCCCCACACATTCCCATCTTCCTTACCTAGCATTCCCCTATAGTGCAACATCTAACACCCTCAGACCCAAGGGCCTCTTCCATTGATGACCAACAAGGCCCTACTCTGCTACATATGTGGCCAGCACCATGGGTCCATCCATGTGTATTCTTTGACTGGTTGTCCAGTCTCTGGGAGCTCTTGGGGTCTAGCCAGTTGACACTGTTGCTCCCTCCATGGGGATGCAAACCCCTCAGCTCCTTCAGGCCAGTCTCTAATTTCTCCATCCGGGACCCCATGCTCAGTTCATGGGTGTCTGTGAGCATCTGCCTCTGTATTTGTCAGGCTCTGCCTGAGCCTCTCTGGAGACAGCTTATCATGCTTCCATCAGCAAGCACTTCCCAGCATCCATAAGAACGTCCAGGTTTGGTGGCTATATATGGGACGTATCCCCAGGTGGGGAAGTCTCTGGACTGCAAATGGCTGCATCATGTTCTGTTCAGGAGACTGTCTTCTGTGCCTTTCCATTCAACATTATTGCCCATTTTATCTTCTATCAGGTTTAGTGTATCTGATATTATGTTTAAGTCTTTGATCTTTTTGGATTTGGACTTGAGTTTTTTACAATGTGATAGCTATGGATTAATTTGCATTCTTCTACATGCAGTCATCAAAATTTGTAGAAGATGCATTTACTCTCATTGTTATAATTATGACTTCATTACCAAATATTAGGTGTTTATAAGTGTATTTATGTCTGTGTCTTTGATTCAATTCTATTGATCAACATATTTATTCTTATGCCAATATCATGAGGTGAAATTTATAAAGATAATTTTTAATATTTAATATCATTATCACTAATGTTTGGGAGAACTGTTTTTATTGTTTAATTTCTAAACCAGTGTGTTAGTCTCAGGCACATTGAATACTTTTAATAGGTAAACTCTACATTCTGTGAGATAATTGTATTCTTTCCATTTCTCCCCATAGTCATTCTCTCTCTCTCTCTCTCTCCCTCTCACTCTCTCTTTCTCTCTCTCTCTCTCTTTCTCTCTTTCTTTCTCAGCAAATTACAGCTGCAACTACCACATGCCATGACTTTCTGCAAGAAACATCTACTGAAATTCCTTGCATGGTTTTCTTTTATCTGTTATTTAACAATAACAATGATGTTAAGAACATATAAGTAACAAAATGCTGAGAGGCCCTAGACTTTAAAAACATTACAACATATAACTTTTTCTTAGGCTTCCTCATGTTACTACCTTCAAATCTTTGTCATCTTTCATGACATCTTACACATTGTCCATAGTTTTGAACTTAGCTTTTCTCCCCATTGAAATGTAGCTTTCTTGCTGTTTTTAAAAACGTTACTTCAATTTGTTCATGTTTGAAATTTATAAAAAATATTCAAAAATATTAAAAGAAACATGCATGGACCTGGTGGGCAAAAATGCAAGGAAAATCAATTTCATTATGTATTTCTACAGATTTAATATAAGCATTAAGAATATTTTTTAACTTGCTATGAAAAGTTTCTATTAAGTACAGGTTATCTTTGAGTTACTTCCTTAGAAATATTGTTTAGAATCTCCATCTTTTATAAAGTAGCTCATTTATTTGATTTTTATATGCTCTTTTGGTTTATAGAAAATATACAAATACATATATGGATATATATATATCCATATATATATTTCTATAAGCTTGTTACATAGAAATACACATATATGTTATATAAAATATATATGAGAAACTTTAACTAATATTTGTTACATTCACTTATTTGAATAAATATAAAATATATTCTATTAATTCTATAGTGGACAAAAAGAACAAGAGAATTTCAATAAATTAAATATGAATAAAAACTACAATAACTTTTATTTTTTATTAAATTCTGACATGTTTAATACATTATAAAATAAAATTTTAATATACTCATTTACATAGAAAGTTAAAGATTAATTTATAAAGCCACTATAAACAAAGTAAGTAACAAATCCTTCACAATTAGAAACTATTTGATGTAGTATACTAAATCATCAAATTTTGAAAAATAGCTGTTGAAATATCTGAATGGAAGAAGTTCTCCCAAATTAATTACATAAAATTACTATATCAAAATAGAATGGAGACTAGGCAATTATTTACAATATAAGATGAATTATTAAGAATTCTTAAATATTAGAAATTCTTTAGTGAAATTAAATAATTAGCAAGGTGATTTATTTAATGTCTACCATCTTCATTTATAGTACTGTTGCTACTCTTTTTTAAAATTATTATTTACTATTAGATATTTTCTTTATTTGCATTTGAAATATTATCCCCTTCCTCAGTTTCCTTCCTCCAGGAAACCTCCTATTCCATTCCTCCTTCCCCTGTTTCTATGAGGGTTCTACATATGCAGCTGGAGCCATGGGTCCCTCCATGAGTACTCCTTGGATGGTGGCTTAGTCCCTGGGAGCTCTGGGGGGTCTGGTTGGTCTGAGGATCTATCCAGTATACAGTCACCAAACCCAGACACTATTGTGGATGACAAAAAGTGCTTGCTTAAAGGATCCTGATATAACTGTCTCCTGAGAGGCTCTGCCAGAGCCTTACAAAAACAGGCAGATGCTCACAGCAAACCATTGGACTGAGCATGGGGTACCCAATGGAGGAGTTAGAGAAAAGACTGAAGGAGCTGAAAGGTGTTGCTAATCTTTAATAAGACTCAGAATAAAATTGTACTTTCGATTAATGTAATTTTCAAAGAAACATTAAAATGCATTGTAACAACATCTCTGAATATGTATAACACTAGAGAAATTTTTCACGTTAGAAATTAACCTGTATAAATTTACCCTTTAATAATATGTATTCAAATAATAAACATTTGCATATGCAGATTATCATTGCTTTTTTTGTGTGGGATTGGGGTTTATAGGTATCTGTGAGAAACCTATATAAGAAATACTCAGTAGCATTTTATGTCTGAGATTCATCATCATCCAAGTTTTCATTGTTTATTTTAATGGGGGTTTTACAAAGTTTACTAGTCTTGCCATGTAGTCAAACTATAACCCAAGAAGACAATGAACTTGACATTTCACTATTGTGCAGTCTCAGTAACTGAGATTACAGACCAGAAACAACAGGTCTATTGGATTGCAATTAATTTTAGATTTCAACCTCTATAACCCTAATAACTCCCCTAAATATAGGCCACAAATAAACATATAAATGTTTATACATTTTCAGAAAAAACATATATTTTACATTCCTGATTTTCTAGATCCATATTTTCATAAGTAAATGACTATTATCAAAATATTTTGTCTTATTTTCAAGGCTATGCTAAGAGTCTACATCTGTATCCTGAAAATAATAGTAAAACGTGAACACTTTAATTATTTTTTAAAGTTATAAATTAATAAACTTCTTAAATCTTCCTTGAGTTTTAAATAGCTTAAAAGCCTTCCGGGGCAGACTGGTAGAATAATGTTTTCCTTTTAGTAACATCACCTAGAGATGAAGACAGCTTGTACAAGATTGAAGAGTGATAGGAAAGCTGACAGCGATACAGAACAAGAGTACTTAGTATCACCAAGTGTAATTATCAGTAGTAGTGATAGATTTGAGGTTGACAATCAGTATCAACGACCAACCACCTTCAGAATGCTAGGTGTTAATGTGTGATGATACCTCATTTTATAAACAAAGTATAAAGTAGGAATACTGACTGTTAACGTCAGTACATAGAGAAGAGGGGTAGGATTTAGACTATATTTGTATCTACTGGTTTTTTAAGTGTGTTTTAACATTTAGTTAATTCATCTAGTGAATAGACTTTTACAGAAAGTATTAAATTTAGATAATTATCATGTTAATAATCTTTGAGTTCATAGCATGAGCAAGATATTAAGGTTTATGATATGTTATACAAATTTTAAATCTCCAGTGGTTTTTCAAGGTAATTTTGTAAAATATTAGCTAAAACTATAAATCCTTATTTTTTCCAATAACTATATGTATAATATTTTCAAGCATTTGAGTTTATATCATCAAAATAAGAATTTGAAGTCAGTATTTGCTTTTTAATGAACTGTCATTTGGATTTCTATGATAAACATTATTTAACCATCTAATTCTAAAAATTGTAAAAAAGGGATGCTAAATGTAAACAGTAATATTGTATGCTTTAAAACATAAATAAATATTAAATTTTCCATACTGTAAATCATTAAAAAAGATTAATAGTATCCATAAAGTTCAAAACAAAAGATAGAAAAAGGATGCATTGCAGACAAATCTGTTTGTTGTTACTTCACTCAGGGTTCAAACTAAATTGTTATTATTTATAAAAATATTTAAATTATGGTTCAGTGTTACCATCTACAAAATCTCATAATGAAGTAAAATCAGCAGAGTGTTTAATACTTAAGGACTCATTCAGCCCACACAAAGTCTTTGCAAATAAATAGGATAGAAACATTTATTTTGCTCTGTATTATTTATATAATATCAGATTATTCACAGCATGGAAATCTGTACATAAAATCTATTGAAAATAAATATTAAAATATTTAAAATACATTGTTAAATTTAACAAAATATATTATATAGCTTTTCTCACATCAAAATTGTGATCTTATAAGACATATTACTTAAGAGAATGACATGTATATGAGAAAGGTACCTGATACTAGGTTACGATATCATTAAAGTATACATTTATACAGTTAATTTTAGATTAAATATAGGTTTACTACAAAAGTATACCATTTTATTCTGAAATATATAATATGAATATTTCTGCCTAGATTGTTATATTATATACATATAAGTAGAAAATAGATTATACCTATCAGTCCTATCTCCATTATGTACTTACTCTTGTATTGGTTACATAGGTCAAGATTTGAGACTACATTAAATTAGAGAATTTCAGATACAAACATTTTGTTTATTATACTCACACTTTTTCACCCAAATCCTCCTATTCTATTCATTCCATTTTCTTACAATTTTCTGCTTTTTCAATCCCCATGAAGGCAATTTTGTGCCCTCAACCATTTATATTCCCTTCCATAGTTGACATATAAGCAGCTTCACACTTAGAGAAAACTGTTAAGAATTGCCAGAATGTCCTCACATACAGGTAGGACCTTATACCTATCTCTTGTCTCTATGCTAGGATTTGGCATGGCTTGGCCTTCACAGGTGTTATGGATGCTTTCAGTTTCCCAAGGGTTTCCAGATGACCCTTATGATTTGTGCATGCTTGCCACCTTCTTCACAGTGATCCTGAGGCTTTAGATATGATATATTGATATATATATATCTTTTTGTGGCTGTTCATTCTGCAATCTCCATTTAGCCAATGAATATATGAGTTGATTGTTTACTGCAAGAACCTTCTCTTGGCCGGGCAGTGGTGGCACACTCCTTTAATCTCAGCACTTGGGAGGCAGAGGCAGGCGGATTTCTGAGTTCGAGGCCAGCCAGGTCTACAGCGTGAGTTCCAGGACAGCCAGGGCTACACAGAGAAACCCTGTCTTGAAAAACCAAAAAAAAAAAAAAAAAAAGTAGAAGTTTCTCTGATGACAATATAAATATTAATTAATCTACAGGCATAATAGTACATCTATGAAAGGTACTTTAATAATATGCCCATGTATCATATTAATAGTAGATACTTTTCTCCTAGGGCCTATGACCAATCTAGTTATAGGTGCTATGCCAAGTAGTGGTGCTAAGTATGGGTTTAATCTTGTCAACTTGGACTTGCAGTTAGAGAGTGGCTGAATTCACATGAAGTTTGAGTCACTGTTGGACTCAACAGTGTTATGTTGGAAAACAGCATTATGTTTTCCAAATAAGTCCCTACCTTTTCAGTAGCACTGACTACTGTTGTTGATGCCTTGAAATTCATGGGACATATTCAAGAACTCCCAAGAACAGGTCTTTTCTAATTACATACTAATGTTATGGTTTCAACCTTGCCACAATCTGCATTTGATTATGTTACATTTGGTCCAAGAAAATTGTTATATGAGATGTGTTTTTTGATATTAATGCTAATTAAATAAATTTCTTTTTTTCCAGGCTTTTAGAAATTTTCAGAATTCGTATGATGTATAGAAACTGCAGTGACAATAAATTTTTTTTTACAGAAGACACATTAAAGCAGCTCTAACAACAAAAATAACAGGAAGTAACAATCACTTTTCCTTAATATCTCTTAACATCAATGGGCTCAATTCTCCAATAAAAAGACATAGACTGACAGACTGCATATGTAAACAGGATCCAAGACTTTGTTGAATACAGGAAATGCACCTCAGTGACAAAGGCGGACAGTACCTTAGAGTAAAAGGCTGGAAAACAATTTTCCAATCAAATGGTTCTGAGAACAAGCTGGAGTAGCCATTCTAATGTCAAATAAAATCAACTTTCAACCAAAAGTTATCAAAAAAGATAAGGATGGAAACTTCATGCTGGTCAAAGGAAAAATTTACTAAGATGAACTCTCAATTATGAGCAACTATGCTCCAAATGAAAGGACACCCACTTTCATAAAAGAAAATTTACTAAAGCTCAAAGCAAACATCACACCTTACACAATAATAGGGGGCGATATCAACACCCCACTCTCAGTAATGGACAGATCATGGAAGTAGAAACTGAATAGAGACACAATGAAACTAACAGAAGTTGTGAACCAAATGGATCTAACAGATATTTATAGAAAATTTAATCCTAAAGAAAAACGATATACCATCTTCTCAGTACCTCATGGTACCTTCTCCAAAATTGACCACATAATTATGACAAAACAGCCCTCAACAGATACAAGAAGATTGAAATTATCCCATGCATCCTATCAGATCACCAAGGACAAAAGCAGGTCTAAATACCAATGAAAACAATGGAAAACACACATATATATGGAAGCTGAACAACGCTCTACTCAATGATAACTTTGTCAAGGAAAAAATAAATAAATTAAAGACTTTTTAGAATTTAATGAAAAGGAAGGCACCACATACCCAAACATATGGGACACAATAAAATCAGTGCTAAGAGGAAAAAACACAGGTCTAAATGTCTTCAAACAGAAACTGGAAAGAGCATACAGTAGCAGCTTGACAGCACACCTGAAAGCTTTAGAACAAAAAAAATTAAAAAGCAAATATATCCAAGAGGAGTAGACAGCAGGAAATAAGCAAACTCGGGGCTGAAATCAATCAAATAGAAACAAAAAGAACTATACAGAGAAAAAAATAGGAGCTGATTCTTTCAGAAAACTGACAAGATAGATAAACACATAGCCAGACTAAACAGAGGGAACAGAGACAGTATCCAAATTATTAAAATTAGAAATGAAAAGGGAGACATGAAAACAAAAACAGAGGAAATTCAAAAAACCATCAAATCCTACTACAATACTCAACAAAAATTGGAAAATTTGAATGAAATGGACAGTTTTCTAGGCAGATATTAGGTGACAAAATTAAATCAGGAAAAGATTAATGATCTAAACAGTCCCATAACCCCTAAAGAAATAGAAGCAGTTATTAATAGTCTCCCAACCAAAAAAAGTACAGGACCACATGGGTTTAGTGGAGAATTCTATCAGATCTTAAAAGAAGTCCTAATACTAATACTCTTCAAGCTATTCCACAAAATAGAAAAAGAAGGAGCACTACCCAATGTGTTCTATGAAGCCATAATTACACTTACACCTAAACCACACAACAATCAAGTAAAGAAAGAGAACTTCAGAACAATTTCCCTTATGAACATTGATGCAAAAATACTCAATAAAATTCTTGCAAACTAAATCCAAGATCATATCAAAATGATCATTCTCCACAATCAAGTAGGCTTCATCACCGTGATGCAGGGATGGTTCAATATAAGGAAATCCATCAATGTAATCCACTAAATAAACAAACTCAATGAAGAAAACCAAACACAAGATCATTACATTAGTTGCTGAAAAAGCATTTGACAAAATTCAACATCCCTTCATTTTAAAAGTCTTGGAAAGAGCAGGAATTCAAGGCCAATACCTAAATATAGTAAAAGCAATATAAAGCAAACCAACATCGAACTAAATGGAGAGAAAATTGAAAGATTCTCTCTAAACTCAGGGACTAGACAAGGCTGTCCACTCTCTCCCTATCTATTCAATATAGTACTTGAAGTTCTAACTAGAGCAATTAGACAACAAAAGAAGGTCAAAGTGATACAATTTGGAAAGCAAGAAATCAAAATATCACTATTTGCAGATGATATGATAGTATACTTAAGTGACCCTAAAAATTCTATCAGGGAACTCCTAAACCTGATAAACAACTTGATCAAAGTGGTTTGATATAAAATTGACTCAAACAAATCAGTAGTCTTCCTCTAATCAAAGGATAAAGAGCCTGAGAAAGATATTAGGGAAATGACACCCTTAAAAATAGTCACAAATAATATTACATACCTTGTCATGGCTCTAACCAAGCAAGTGAAAAACCTGTATGACAAGAACTTCAAGACTCTTAAGAAAGAAATTGAAGAAGATCACAGAAGATGCAAAGATCTCCCATGCTCATATATTTGCAGGATTAATATGGTAAAAATGGTATCTTGCCCAAATTAACCTATAGATCAGTGGAATCCCCATCAAAATTCTAAATCAATTCTTCATAGAGTTAGAAAAAACAATCTGCAAATTCATTTCGAATAACAAAAATCCCTGGATAGCAAAAACTATCTTCAACAATAAAAGAACTTCTTGGTGTATCACTAACCTTGATTTCAAGCTGTACTATACAGTAATAATGATAAAACCTGTATGGTATTGGTACAGAGACAGGCAGCAAGATCAATAGAATAGAATTGAAGACATAGAAATGAACCCACACCTATGGTAACTTTATATTTGACAAAGGAGCTAAAACCATTCACTGGAAAAATGACAGAATTTTAACAAATGTTGCTGGTTCAATTGGTGATCAACATGTAGAAGAATGCGAATTGAACTATTCTTATCTTCTTGTAAGATGCTCAAGTTCAAATGGTTCGAGGATTCCATATAAAAGCAGATATACTGAAACATACAACAGAGAAAGTGGGGAAGAGCCTTGAACACATGGGCACAGGGGAAAAGTTCCTTAACAGAACACCAACAGCTTATGCTCTAAGATGAAGAATCAACAAATGAGACCTCATAAAAGTGCAAAGCTTCTGTAAGGAAAGGACACTGTCAATAAGACAAAACAGCAACCAACAGATTGGGAAAAGATCTTTACCAATCCTATGTCTGATAGAAGGCTTACATACAATATATATGAAGAACTCAAGAAGTTAGACTCCAGAGAATCAAATAACCCTATTAAAAATGGGGTACAGAACTAAACAATGAATTTTCAACTGAGGAATGTTGAATGAGTGAGAAGCACCTAAAGAAATGTTCAACATACTTAGTCATCAGGGAAATGCAAATCAAAACAAAAAACAAAACAAAACAAAAAAACCCTGAGATCGAACCTCACACCAGTCAGAATGTCCAAAATCAAAAACTCAGGTGACAGCACATGCTGGCAAGGATGTGGAGAAAGAGGACCACTCCTCCATTGTTGGTGGAATTGGAAGCTGGTACATCCACTCTGGAAATCAGTCTGGAAGTTTCTCAGAAAATTGGATATAGTACTAACTGAGGACCCAGCTATACCACTTCTAGTATACACATAAGATTCTTCAACATATAACAAGGACACATGCACCACCATGTTCATAGCAGTCTTATTTATAATAGCCAGAAGCTGGAAATAACCCAGATGTCCTTCAACAGAGGAGTGGATACAGAAAATATTATACATTTACACAATGGTTCATCTTTTAAAAATGATGAATTCATGAAATTCTTAGGCAAATGGATGGAACTAGAAAATTTTTCCTGAGTGAGGTAACCCAATCACAAAAGAACATGCATGGTATACACTCACTGATAAGCGAATATTAGCCCAAAATACTGCATGCCCAAGCTACTATTCACAGTTCACATGAAGTTCAAAAATCAGGAAGACCAAAGTGTAGGTGCTTCGGTCCTTCCTAGAAAGGGGTACAAAATGATCACAGGAGCAAATATTGAGACAATGTGTAGAGTAGATACTGCAGAAAAGGCCATCCAGAAACTGCTCCACCTTGGGATCCATCCCTTTTACAGTCATAAAATGAGACACTATTGTGGATGTCAAGAAGTGCTTGCTGAAAGGAGTCTGATATAGCTGTCTGCCAGAGACTTAGAAATACAGCGGCGGATGCTTGCTGCCAACCGTTGTACTGAACACAGGGTCCCCAATAGAAGAAAACATTTGAAATATAAATAAAGTATCAATAAAAATTAAGTTAAATAAAAATAAGAAAGCATTTTGACATAAATTTTCTGAGATGAGTAAAAAGTAGTTTTATATTTGCTTCTCCTCTTTGACTGGATAACATGCCAATTAAAAAGAAAACAACATACTAGATCTTCCTTCATATTACAGACCAGGGTCTTTTTAAAACTTTTATTAGTTATGTCATTGGGCCTCCAAAAAATTGTTTGCAAGAGATAGTAATGAAAACTGTTCAAAGCATAAAACTAGACAAGACTTTCCAGTCAAAAATTATAGTAGGTGTCCAAGATAAACACTCTTCTAAATCCTTTATGACTATAAATTCACACTCCTATGTGCATATTCTACACAATAAATATATGTAAAACATTTTATAATACGAGGATATATAATGCATGATAATTTTAATTATTTTATCTTATAAAACAATGACAAAATAAGTCAATAGTATTTTCTGAATAATAGTATTTTCTGAAATGAGAAGTCATTCATTATGCTTTAATTATAAAAATTTTAATGATATGATATAAATAAGGAAATAAAAATCTGAATTGATTAATTCATTTTATTCTGTTTACCTGAAATTTTGTTTTATTTTGAAGAAAATGTAATTTAATATAAAGTTAGTAATATATAATAACCATGTAATTATTATAGTAGATTACTGAGACAAAAAGCTACCAGGATTATTGAATATTCTGTTTTATGTAGCAGATTTTAAGAAAAATTTTGATCAATGTGTCTTTATATTATAAATGTGTAAATAATGTAAGATTACTATCTATTATGCTCATTAGTTATTTTAAAATAAGATAGTAACAACTTACATATTTATTACAAAGCCTTGCCATATCCAAAATAATTTTACAATTTTCTTCTTCTAAATAATAACTGTGGTTATGTTTTATTTCAATTTCAACATCAACTTATTTATGTCAGTCTCAACCCTATGATCATTCAAAAACTGAAATGTAGGATAGACCCTGTTGTTATAAATTTAAAAATCATCAATCTTCTTGTGCATGTCATATTTCTGCATGTTTATGATATAAGTTATCATGACAATATATTTCTGTTCTAAAATTTCTTATGTCAGCCTAGATTACTATACCTAGAAGAACATTGGATCATCATAGCTGGAAAAAAACCAAGATATTCCATGGCAAAACAAAATTTAAACATTATTCCACTACTCTAGACTTACAGAGGATACAAGGAGGATAACTAGACTCAAAATACAGCAAGAACTAATAATTCCACACAATTAAAACCAATAAAAGAGAAACACACACATTCACTTACACACAAGCACACATACGCAATCACCACAAATACCAACATAACAAAAAGGAACAATCTTTTGACATGAATATGTCTCAACATCAATGGACTCAATTACCTAATAAAAAGAGACAAGCTGATAGAATGTATGCATAAACAGAATCCAGCATTCTATAGTATATAAGAAAAGTATCTCAGCAAGAAACATTATCATTACTTCAGTATAAAGGGCTGGACAAACAGCCTTGTTTCCAGTTAAACAAACATAAGAAAAAACTTGGTATCCAATCTAATACCTAATAAGATAGACTTCCTACTGGAAGTAATCAAAAGAGACAAGGAATGACACTTACTACTCTACAAAGGTTAAATCCACCAAAGCACATTTCAATTCTAAATATCTATGCCACAAATGGAAGGGCATCAACACATCAATACCACTAAAGTTTAAGTCGTCTATCAAACTCCACACATTAGTAGTAAGAAACTTAAACACCCCACTCTTAACAATTAATCAGCAATACCAGGTCTATCCAGAAGAAATTTCTAGGTACCACCAAGCATCTCAATTTTGCTGAAGCAGCAATAAGCTGCTGGGATACCAGCAGAAGTACTTTGAAGGCATTTCTCTCTATAATAACACACCGTGACCAGCAATTAATGGCAAGGCAAACCAATACCATACAGCATCATCAGCAATGATGAACAACAACAAAGGTCAACAAAGACCAGCAAAGAATGGTAAGGCTTATCAATAACACATACTGTCATCCACTGCCTGTTTACATACCAATACCACACAGCATCGTCCATTCTTACAGACATCCTGTGTTCTTTCAAGCATCATCTTTAGCCAAACATCACATGCACTTTTTTTTTTTTTTTTTTTGACTACATCTAGCAAACTCCACGTCTGTGCTTGGCAAAACATCCTCCCACATATGTGCTTCAGTAAAAACCATCCTCTCATAAGACAGTTTCCAGGCAAACATAGGATGACACAAATGAATTTCCAAAGAAACCAGAAATATACACATTGACCATGGATTAAATCTGGATTTCAACAACAACCGATAAAACAGAATGCCTACACACTCTCAGAAACTGAACAACTGTTTACTAAATTAACACCGGGTCAGGGGAAAAAAATCAATAAATTAAAAATCTTCTAGAATTCAATGAAAATGAGGGTACAACATACACAAACTTAGGGACACTATGAAAGCAGAGCTAAAAGGAAGATCGTAACAATGAGTAATCACATAAAGAAATTGGAGAGTTCTCATATTAAAGAGTTTAAAGTACATTAAAAGGCTCTAGAAAAACAAATAAACAAAAACAAAAGCAAATACCCCCAGAAGGAGTAGACTGCAGGAAATAATGAAATACAGGGCTGACTTTAATCAACCAGGAACAAAAAGTAAAATACAAAGAATCAATTAAAGTCAGAAATGGTTCCTTGAGAAAATCAACAAGCTAGACAAACTTTTAGCCAAGCAAACTAAATGATAGAGAGACAGTACCCAATTTAGAAAAGTGAGAAATCAAAAGGAAGAGATAAAATGGATTCTAAGGAAATTTAAAGAATTATTAGTTCTTACTTCCAAAGCTTATAGTCCACAAAATTGGAAATGCATTACTTTCTAGAAAAATACCAATTACCAGAGCTACATAAAGATCAGTTGCAGGATCTGAATAGTCCTATAACCTCTAAGAAAATAGAAGCAGTTATTAAAAGACAACCCCCCCCCCAAAAAAAAGAATTCCTGGACAAAAATAGTTTAAGTGCCACATTCTACTAGACTTTCAAAGAAGGGCCAATACCAACACTCCTCAAACACTCCCTAAAATAGAAAAAGAAAAAATACTGCCAAACCCATTCTACGGGGCCACAGTCACCCTGATATAAAAAAGGGGGGCATTTTTAAGAATAATTTTCTTATAAACATTGATGCAAAAATATTCAATAAAATACTCACAAATTGAATCTAAGAAAACATCAAAGACAGCATCCACCATGATCAAATCCGCTTGATTCCAGGTATCAGAGTTATTTCAATATTAAAAGTTTCTTAGGAAAATCCACCATATAAACAAACTGAAAGAAAGAATAACAAACAAACCCTAAAACATATGAAGCTGAAGTAGCATTTTCCAAATCCAACACCCCTTCATGATAAAATCTTGGAGACTGCAGGGATAAAATGTGCATACGTAATCAAAATAAAGGCAATATATGGAAGGTCTAATAGCTTCCATCAAATTAAATAGAAAGAAATATAAAACATTTCAATTAAAACTGGGGATAAATCAAGGCTCGCCAATTTCCCCATATGTCTTCAGTATAGTACTTGCAAGTCAAGCTAGTAGAATATGACAACAGAAGGGTATCAAGTCAATAGAAATTGGAAAGGAATAAGTCCAAGTGTCAGTATTTGCAGATATGAGAATATGTGTAAGTGACCACAAAATTTCTACCTGAGAAACCTTATATGTGATAAACAATTTAAGCAAAGTGGGTGGATATAAAATTAATGCAAATCAGTAGTTCTACCCCACACAGATGATAAACAGACTGAGAAAGAAGTTAGGAAAACAGTGCATCTCATAATAGCCCCAAATAAAATAAAATACTTTAAACTATCTCTAATCAAGCAAATGTAAGATCTGTATAAAAGGAACTTCTAAGCTCTGAAGAAAGAATCTGAACAAGATTTCCCAACATGGAAATAGCTTCTTTCCTAATGGATCAGTTGTATTTACATAGTTAATATGCCAATTTTACCAAAAGAAATCTACAGATTCAATTCAATTTTCACCAATATTCCAACACAATTCTTCACAGATCTTAAAAGACCAATGCTCAACTTCATGTGGATAAAGAAAAAAAACAAAGATATCTAAAAACAATCCTGAATAATAAAAGTACTTCTGGAGGTACCACTATCTCTGACTTTACGGTGTAGTAGAGAGCAATAGTAATAGAAAATGCTTGGTATTGGTATAGAAAAAGACAAGTTGATCAATGGAATAAAATGGAAGACTCAGAAATAAACCTATACACCTAAGAATACTTTATTTTTGACAAAGAAGTAAAAAACTACACAATGGAAAAAGGGAAAGCATCTTCACCAAATTGTGCTGATCTAACAGAATTCTTCATCTAGAAGAATGCAAAAAATTCCTTATTTAGGATGCTGCAGAAAAGTAAAGAATAACGAGATGAAAGACCTCAACATAAAACCTCATATTCTAAATCTGATAGAATAGAAAGTGAGAAATATTCTTGAACACATTGATATAGGAGACAAATTCAGAAAAGAACATCAATGGCACAGGCACTCGAGAATTAATAAATGGGACCTTATGAAGCTGAAAAGCTCCTGAAGGTCAAAGGACACTCTCATTAGGACGAAATGACAGCCTACAGATTGGGAAAGGCACTTCAATAACCCTACTTCTGACAGAGGGCTAATATCCAAAATGTATAAAGAACTCAAAAAGTTAGACACCAAGGAACCAAATAACCAGGAAGCCTGCCTCTCTCTCCAGCACAACAGCCAACCTGTCTGCCATAAACAGAAACAGAGGTGAGACCACTGCCCATATACACATGCCATCTGGGATACCCACTTGAGGCCAGCTGAAGAGGGATTTATCCTACTCTTCAGGAACACCATCCTCCTAATTTGCATTTAAACTTTGAACCTGTGGCATATTAGTGATCCTGCAAAACCTCCTCTGGACCCCACAGCCTATTTTCCTCCCAGGAGGTCTTTCAAAACCAGAAACAGAGGCTACCTTTCTCCCAGGCGATATGTCAGAACCAGGAACATAGATCAACTTGTCTGTTCACAGAACCCAAACACAGTCTGTATTCAAGGAGCCCTGCTCTAACCAGGGACCCAGGAGAGCTGTCCTAACCAAAATCATCACTGCCTGCCCCCAGGAGGCCTGCTTAAACACAGGTCATACAGCTCTACCTGGCTCCAAGGAGGCCTGCTTCATTCCCAGATACTCAGGTCAGTTAACACCAGAGAAAACCAGATGGCAAAAAGTGAGCACAAGAAAAAAAAAAAAACAAAACAAAACAAAAACAAACAAACAAAAAACCAAACAGAAGCTAATATAATTTGGCAACATCAGAAGACCTTATACTACAGAAATCCCTGGATATCCTAACACAGAGAAAAAGGAAGATTCTGACTAAGAATCCCATCTTATGAATATGATAAAGGCCTCTCAGTAGAATATAAATGATTACCTTAAAAAATACAAGAACACAGAAGAAAACAGGTAGAAGCCCTCAAAGAAGAAACAAGCAAGTCCATTAAAAAACTACAGGAAAAATACAATCAACTAGGAGAAGGAATTGAACAAAGCAGTCCAAGAACTAAATAAGGAAATAAAAATAATAAGGAACCCCCCAAATGGAGGCAACCCTGGAGATGTAAAACCTAGGAAAGAGAACATGAACTAAAAATACAAGCATCAACAAGAGCCTGAAGAGAGAATCTCAGGCATAGAAGATATTGACAAATCACGCAAAGAAAATACAAAGGATAAAATGTTCCTAACCTAAAACATCAAGGAATTTAGGGACAGAATGAAAAGACGAAACTTATGAATAATAGAAGAGAAGAGCTTGAAGATTTCCAGTTCAAACAGCCAGAAAACATCTTTAACAAAATCATAGAAGAAAATGCCCCTAGCCTAAAGAAAGAGGTGGGTATAAATGTACATGAAGCCTACAGAACTCCAAACAAATTGGACTAAAAAAAGAAAATCTTTTCACCATATTATAATAAAAACACTAAATATACAGAACAAAGAAAGACTATTAAAACTGTAAGGGAGAAAGGCCAAGTAACATATAATGGCAGACTTATCAGAATGAAAAAATACTTTTCAAGAGAAATGATAAAAGGTCAAAGATCTTGGACAGCTGTCATACAGAGCCTAAAAGACCAGAGATGGGAGATCAGACTACTATACGCAGCAAAACTCTCAATCACCATAGATAGAAAAACCAAGGCATTCCATGACAAAACAAAATTTAAACAATATCTTTTTAGTAATGCAGCCCTACAGAGGATCCTAAAAGCAAAACTCCACCACCAAAAAAAAAGTGATTATGTAAACACAAAAAAAGCAAGGAATTTATAATATCACAAGAAGCCCAAAAGAAGAGAATCACATATACATAATACCACAGCTAACAACATATGTTGGAGGACTTAGCAATCATTGGTCTCTAATGTCAGTTCAACATCATCAAAGGACTCAATTCACTACCCCCCCCAAAATAAATAAATAAATAAATAAATAAGACAAAAGTTAATATACTGGATATACAAAGAGTATCCATTATTTTGTTGCATATAAGAAACATACATCAGCAACAAAAACAGATACTTCTTCAGACTAAAGAGGTGGAAAAAATGTTTTCAAAGCAAATTGACTTGCAACCCAAAAGTAATCAAAAGAGGTAAGGAAGGACATTTCATACTCATCAAAAGAAAAATCCATCAAGATGAAATCTCTGTTCTGAACATCTGTGAAACAAATTCAAGGGCACCCATATTCATAAAAGAATCTCTCCTAAAGATCACAATAATAGTGTGGTATTGCAAGACCCCACTCTCACCAATACACAGCAGACAGAAACTAATCACAGACAAAGTGAATCAGCAGTCATGAATCAAATGGATTGAACAGATATCCAGAGAACATTTCACCATAAAACGAAAGAATAAACCTGAGAAGCTTACAAAACCTTCGCTAAAATTGGCATATAGTTGGAAACAAAATAAATCTCAATAGATAAAAAGATAATTGAAATAATCCTATATATTCTATCAGACTACCATGGACTAAGGCTGGACTTCAGTAACAACAGAAACAGAAAGTACACATACTCATGGCAATTGAACAACACTGTACTAAATGATAAGTTGGTCAGGGAAGAAATAAAGAAATGAAAGACTATCTAGATTTCAATGAAAATGAAAGTACAGAATACACAAATTTATGGGACACAATGAAACCAGTTCTAAGAGGAAAATTCCTGGCACTATGTGCTTTCATAAAGAAATTCGAGGGATCCTATACTAGAAACTTAATGACATACCTCAGACCCCTAGAACAAAAAGAAACAAACCCAAGAGGACTCGATAGCAGGATATTCAAACTTGGGGCTAAAATCACCCAATTAGAAACAAAGATAATTGTACAAAGAATCATAAAACCAAGAGCTGTTTCTTTGAGAAAATCAACAAGATAGATGAACCCTTATCCAAAGTAACTTAAGGGCACTGAGACTGTATCCAAATTAACAAAATCAGAATGGAAAAGGAGATATAACAGCAGAAAGTGAGGAAAGAAAAAAAAATCAGTTCTTACTACAAAAGCCTATACTTGATAAAACTGGAAAATCTAGATTAAATGGACTATTTTACAGGTGTATTCCATGTAATTATGTAAAATCATGATCAGAGAAACTATTTAAATAGTCCCATAAGACCTAAGGAAATAGAGGCAGTCACTAACACCCCCCCCCAACCAAAAATAAGCCTGGACCATATAGTTTTAGTGCAAAAATCCACCAGACATTAAAAGAAGAGACAATATCAATATTACTCAGATTATCCCTCAATGTAGAAACAAAGGTGTAGTGCCAAGGGAGTATTAGTGAACCCCAAAAGACCAGTCAGGAATTGATCCTGTGCAATCACATAAGGATCTTTATTTACAGGCTTGAGCTTCAAGTCAGGCCAACACTGACCTATAGGAAGTTTTTCGAAGGGAAGAGCCCTGAACATCGTGTTTGGGGATTCGTTCAATAGAAAGTGGCAAGTGAGAGGTAAGTTTTTCTAGCCTGATCTGCATCTAATTAGAGTGCTATTGTTTTACCTGCTTTCAAACTTAGGTCAGGTTCTCTAAAATGGAGTTTGAACATAAAAGATTTGGTCTCTCATCCTCCCCCACCCTTTCTATGGTGACTAGTAGGCCCAAGCATGAGGCTTTCTAAAGTTTCATGAAAACAGTTAGTAACAGGACTGTGCCTTTCTGGTGTCCCTGTGGCATGGGTAGGGGACATCAGGGGGAGACAGGAGGGAGTCTTGTAGCTGATTTCTCCTCCTGCTGGCCAGGGTCATCCTCAACTGTAAATGGATGTGTGGTGTATCCAGCTCTGTAACATGGGGACCGTTTTAGGAAGGATATAGTGATCTCTAGCAGTGTCTCTTAACTAATATACAATATCCAGGATAAAGTTGGTGGAGATCTCGAAGTGGACCTGTTTTATAGAAAACACAAAGTTTAAGCCAAACATGTTTGTGGATCCATTGGACACCCTTGAGTTCATCTAATATTGGCGATCATCTGCTTGTGAAATTGCCTTTCTATGTAGGTTGGAGATAATTGGGGTAGATGAACCAAATATAATTTCAGAAGGGGTGAGTTCCACCTGATATGGGGAGTTCCATACTCTATAAAGGGAGAAGGGAAGAAGGGTCACCATCATTCTCCAAGGTCAATTTTGTTAAATTCTCTTTTAGGGTTTTATTCGTCCTTTCTACTTGTCTTGGAATCTGGAGTCTGTAAGCACAATGAAGTTTCTCAAAAGTTCCCAGAATATTAGCTAATCCTTGACTTACCTGGTATACAAGTGTAGGTCCATTTTGTGGCCATATACACCTAGAAACAAAAAACATACTTTGGAAGAATTTATTTTAAGAGTTTCTTTGTTATCATATGAGCAGTCTCATGCTTAGTTTGGAAAGCTTCAGTCCAACCTGAAAAGGAAACTATAGTAAGCAGTAATATTTAAATAAAATATTTCTGATGTTATCTCTGTAATGTTTATCGCTTATTAGATGCCTTGGGTCTAATTGACAGACTTTGCAGATCTTAATAACCTCAGTTATCTTTGAGTTGGCATCTCTAATCCTGGTATTAGAATGTTTTATCAAATCCTGTTTTCTTAGGACACTCATGTGAGAAGAGTAGTGGGTCTTATGAAGTATGCACAGTCCAAATCTTTTCTGGCACAATGAGTTTGTAATCTGCGGATCTCCATAGTCTTTCATAACATTGGGACAGGGGCAAATTTCTAGCATAAATTATGTTATCTTTTGAATACTTAGAGTAGTCTAGGAGTATATGATCCCCAGATCCAGGCAAGTTATGGGAAAGAGATGTCTGATTTCTAGGGCAGCTTGATGGGTTCCTTGATCTGATCTATTGTTCTCTGAAACTGGGTCCTTTCTTTTCTGGTGTCTCAAAAGGTGAATGATGGCTTGTTTGTAAGGCCCCATAGAACACTTAGTAGGGAGAGGATTTCCTCTTTATCTTTGATAGTCTTTTCTTCTCATGTAAGAATGTCTTTCTACCTATGTATAGTATAGCTCCATGGACATGAGCAGTAGCAAAGATGCACAGGCTATACTATGTTTCTCAACTTTCTCAGCTCTAATACCTCGGTCAGAACTACCAGTTCTGATATTCTTGTCAGAAGTGGCTCTGTCCATATGATCTAGGAGTCTGAGACCATTGCTGCCCCAGCATACTTCTGTCTATCCTGAATGAGGCTGATGTTATTGGTGAACTGCATTATCTCTTCATCCATCAAGGGGTATCCTGAAGATTTGATCAGGTCCAATGGATATAGCCCAAAATATCCTAGCAGTCCTGTAGAGGCCCCATCAAGGTCTAGATCAGCAGGGCAGTTGGGCATCTGAAAAGTTATCCTGAGGGCATTCGAGAGGAGAGATTGGTAATGAGTCACTAACCAGGATGATTTATAAACTAGGTGGGAGTTGGGGGCAGCTTCTGGCAACTGGATCTTATTTCTTTGACAGGTAGGCCACTGGCTAATGTCAGGGACCATAGTCTGAGTATGCATGCTTTGGGTCTAGGGAGGTTACCAGTTGTTGACAGAGTGGGGACTTCTTAGTGGATGCATGATAGTCCAAACTTTTCAGCGCCTCCAAGAGGTCCTGGGTTTCTTTTTAGACATGTTTGTTTTGTTTCTGCTGCCACTGGGAAGACACTTTTAAACTGTTGAAGAGAATTCATCTTTAGGTTTCAACAAAACAGATTGTTGAACTCTATTAATTAACAACAAGGAAGTTGGTGGGTTTCTCCACTACTTTTAGGGTTACAGTGAGCTTAGGGAGGGAATCTGAATCCTGTCTACCTTATTAATTTTAATCTTTTAAGGCCAGGGTTTGGATAGGCTTCCCTTTTTCTAAGAAGCAATTTGTTTCAGATATCCCCTACAGTCTTCTGGTGTGGCCATGACTGCCAGCTGGATATTTGCCAGGTCACAAATCATCTGTTGCTCTACCCTCCCATTGGCTTCTCTTCTGCCACTATCATTTCCACTATGCCCTTAAGATTCATTTCTCCTAATTTCTCTTTCTGCTTAATGTCATCTACATTGGGCAATCTGGTGTGCTGTCTTTCAGCTAGTTTGAGACCTGTCAACAGGGCCTGATGGTAAACCAAGAGTCTCGTTTTACCTTTAATGGAGTTAAAATCTTAGTCTGGATGAATTGGGAAAAAGCAAGCATCAATAACAACATGGTTATTGGGGTGCATCCTTTGTGGTGCCAGGAACCACCTTCCTGGCCTCTGACTGGATTTTCTCACTCTCTTCTGTGGTGAAGGGAACCTATAAAGGTTGTTGACAATAAAGGTCACTAGAGGTAAAGGACCAATAGTGATGGGGGTTCTTTCATTCATCACCAGTTAATCACCTGCAGCTTCATGTCCTTGTTCCAGGTCTCCACTCCTCTGCCTGAGGCAGAACTGCTATTTCACCTTTAGGGATTAAATAAGGAGGTGTGGAAAGATAACATCCTCCACAGTTCCTCCTTGAAGGACTGGTTAGAGTGGCATTGCAGGAGGAGATGGATTATCTTCCTTCATATCCTTGGGTTTCTTGGTAGCCAAGGCAAGAACTTCTGTCTGTTGTCTGGAAAGAAAACATTTAAGCCAATAGGGCAGGTCCTCTATGTGGTGCCAAACAACCATATAAGGTATTTGGTATGGCTGGCCAAATTAAGTTTTGAAAATGATTTTCTAAATGTCTTGGACAAATCTCAGGTCAAAGGATCCTTTTGGGGCTAGTTGGTTTTGAAGGTGAGTCATTCTGAGCTGCAGAATGTAGTAGGGATAGCACGTCCCATGTTAATACATCTTGTCTGTCAAAGTCATCCTGTCAATGTAACCTCCTAATGAGGCTCACAAATATAACACATAAAAACACAAATTTGACCTTTCCTGTCTGTTAGGCAGAAATGAGAAACAACCAGAAAAGTGGCATATATATATATATATATATATATATATATATATATATATACCTCTCTATTACACACAAGAACTTAATTCCAACCTTTCCTCTCTGTGACCCAAATTTAAGATGTTTCTCCATAACAGAATTACAAATATGGCACAACTCAGAATTTTTGAATATAGAAAAACACCAGTGAGAAACAAGAACTAACCAGAATATGGCAATCAAAAAAGAGTGACGTGGCACCACTCAGAGTTATCAGGCAGAATGAAAAAATGTCCAGAAGGTAGTGATCACATACAAGAAGGATATGGTAGTACTCAGAGTTTGTTAACAGAGAAAAACCACAGTACTAACTTGAACAGATGTTAAAACCAAAGTTACCACAGCATAGCTCAGACCCAGAAGGATTGCACAGATACACCTGCCACTAGGCACACATGCTGGTAAGGCACAATTGTCCCTTGGAGTACAACCAGCATGGAGACCTTCCAGATCAGTAGTCTTGAAGGTCATGGGGAACCTCTCTGCCCTTGTACCAAAATATAATCCTCAGAAAGTATTAGTGAACCCCAAAGTCTAGTTAGAAGCTTATCTCATGCAATCACTTAAGGGCCTTTATTTACAAGCTCAAGCTTGGGGTCAGCCCACCTCTCACCAGAGGACGGTTTTGGTGGAGAAGAGCCCTGAACACTTATTGGGAAACGTTTAATAGAAAATGGTAAGTGAGGGGTAAGTATTTTTAGCCTGAAAAGATTCTAACTGGAGTACTATTGTGGCTTTTAGCATAATTGGATGGTGTTGGGAGTCAAACCATAAACTTAACCTCTGCTTTCCTCTGCATTGGTGGTTATTTGGCAGCAGGAGGCTTGTAAATTTGGGGAGTAATCCGGAAATGCTGGATTTGTTAGGGAAGATTAACCTGAATACCGAGATTTTGTTAGGGTTAGCCTAGACACTGGAGGGAGGCTTAATTCTAGGTACAGGCCTGTTGCTTTCCTGAGTTTAAACTTATGTCAGAGTCTGTAAAATGGAATCTGAACTTAAAGGATTTGGTCTCTCAAAGGAACACTAACCAATTCATTCTATAAAGCCACAGATACTCTTATACCTAAACTACACGAAGACTTAACAAAGAAATAGAACTTCAAACCATTATAGCTTATATTGATGCAAAAATACTCAATATATTTATCACAAACCAAACTCTGTATTCAATAATCACTGGGTCAATAATAAAGAAAAAAAGAAATTAATAACTTTGTAGAATTAAATGAAAACAAAGGCACAGCATACCCCAAACTATGGAACACAACAAAAGCAGTGCTAAGAGGAAAGTTCATAGCACTAAGTGTTTTCATAAAGAAGTTGGAGAGTTCTCATACTAACAATTAAAAACTACACATGAAAACAGGAAGAAGAAAAAGGAGGAGGAGGAGGGGGAAGAGGAGGAGGAAGAGAAGGAGGAAGAAGATGAGGAAGAAGAACAACTCTTCAGGGCTGAAATCAAACAATTAGAAACAAATAGATCAACACAAAGAATTAACAAAACCAAAATGTTCCTTGAGAATTTCACCAGGATAGACAAACCCTTAACCAAAATAATTAAAAGACAAAGAGAGAGTATCCAAATTAAGAATATCAGAAGTGAAAGGGCTACATAACAATAGACAATCTGGAAATTCAACAACTTACTAGGTCTTATTACAAAAGCCTGCACTCCACAAAATTGGAAAATCTAAATGAAATGGATGATTTCTAGAGAGATACCAATTGTGAAAGCTAACTCAAAACCAGTCGACAACCTGAATATTTCTATAACCCCTGCAGAAAGAGAAGTATGAATTTGGTTGGAAATAAAGTCTCCCAACAACAACAAAAACACTACCACCAATAACAACAACAAGAACAACAAAATGTGCTGGATCAGACAGCTTTAATGCACAATTCTACTAGATTTTAAAGGAACAACTAATGCCAACATTAGTTACTTCACAAAATTAAAGCAGAAAGAACATTGTGAAACTGATGAGGCCACAGTCACCTGAGACCTAAACCATACAAATCTAAACAAACAAAAAATGAATTTCATACCAATTTCTGTTATGAACATTGATGAACATTGATGAAAAACATTACTTGTTGAAAAAGCATTTGACACAGTTCAATGCACCTTCATGGCACAATATACAATACAATATAAAATAAAAATTGATTAACTCTAATCCACCAAGTGAAATACCTATATTACAAGAATGTCAAGAATCTGAAAAAAGAAATTGAAGCAGATATCAGAAAATGGAAAGATCTCCCATGCTCATGGATCAGTACGATTAACATAGTAAAATTGGTCATCTTACCAAAAGTGAAATGGCCAACATATGAAAAACAATCTACATAGTCAGTGTAATTCCCTTCAAAATTCCAAAACACTTCTTCACAGTCCTTCAAAGAATAATGCTCATATAGCAAAAAACAAAAACCAACAGACAACAATGACAAAAAACAATGTGATAGAAAAACAATCATGTAAATTAAAGATCTGAAGATAATGCTATCCCTGACTACAAGCTGTACTTCAGTGCAATAGTAAAAAGAACTGCATGGTATTGGTGTAGAAACAGGGAGGTATATCAATAGAATAGAATCAAATACCCAGAAATAAATGCATACACTTATTTTTGGACCCTGATTTTTTACTAAGAAGCCACACCATGTAATGGTAACAAAACCCAGATATACTAAATCTAGTAGAAGAGAAAGTTATGTACAACCTTGAAAGCATTTGTACATAAGACAACTCCCTGAACAAAGCACTCATAGATCATGCAGTAAGATCAATAGTTAATAAATGGGATCTCGTGAAACCAAAAAGTTTCTATAAGGCAAAAGATAACATCAATAGGGAAAAATATTAGCCTACAGAATGGAAAAAGATCTTCACAAACTCTACTACTGACATAGAGATAATATAAAAAGCATATAAAGAACTCAAGAAGTTAGACAACAACAACCTAAATAACCCTATTTTAAAGATGGGGTACAAAGCTAAACCAAGAATTCTGAACAGAGGTATCCTGGATGCAATATGAATTATATGATTGGCTTCACAAACCTAAAGAAACACAGGGAGATAGATTATGAACCAGCTTATCATAAAGATACTAAGGTAGGAGATAAAGAGATTTAGTGAGTGGTGAAGGTAATTCAAGATCCCATCCAACATCTTTTTTCTTTGTGCTTACAAAGGCAAGTAGATTCCTGAGTTCAAGGTCAGCCTGGAACAGAGAAAGTTTATGTCTAGGCCTGGACACAGTTGAAATGGTAATTTCAGGGCACATTCCCATATAGTGTCTTCTTGTCTATGCTTTGCATACTGTATCTTTCTAAGAACCAAAGGGCTGGTGCCATGGAATGCTGGTTCACGAGAATATGGGAATATGGAGCATTTGATCTATAAGAGATGATATATCAAAAGAGATTTTAGAATAACAAGAAAAAGCTGTCTCAAGAAGATCAGAATACAAAGAACAGTCTGAAAAGAGTTCTGAAGAGAGAGACAGAGAGACAGAGACTGAGAGACAGAGACAGACACAGAGAGAGAGAGAGAGAGAGAGAGAGAGAGAGAGAGAGAGAGAGAGAGAGAGCAATCTGGAAAGCCATCTCTAACAGGACACAAGCCATCAGTTTGGACTCACAAATTGGATTCAAGTCATTTGTTTTGCCACTCCCAAATAACCTTTCTCTCAGAAACCCATTTCTAAGACAAAGCATGTCCTGGGCAAGCTTACAATGCAGTAGTTTTCCATTTGAACCTTCATATGCTCTTGTAGCTCTTCCTCCCTCATCTCAAACTTCTTTCCCCTTCACAGAATTTCTCTATTGTTCCAGTTCACCATTGGCACCCATCCACATTTATATTTCATTTCCCTTTACTGGGGAGATCCACCCTTACCTGATAGTTTCTTATTCTATACAATCTGTGATTACACATTTGGCAGCTTGCTTAATAATGACTTAACAGTTATCATTCATGTAAAAAGTGAGAAAAAAACAAATTTGCCTTTAGGGGTTTTGGTTATTTCACTCAGGATGATTCTTTTTTCTAGCTTTATCCATGTACCCAAGATGTTCGTATTTTTTAATAGTTGAGTATTATTCAATTGTATAAATGCACCAAATTTTCTTTATTCATTCCTATGTTGACAGACTTATATGATTATTTTCTATAAGTTTCATCTGTTATAACTAGGACGAAAATGACCATGCAGTCCATGTAGTAGAATACAGACGGTTTGGGGTATATGACCAAGAGTGGTATCTGTGGACTGTTTCTCATCTTCTCAAGACACTGCCATGCTAATTTTCACAGGACTGTACAAGTTTGCACTACCACTCTAAACGGATGAGTGTTCCCTTGACTTCACTATGCTCTCCATCATAAGTTGTCACTTGTTCTATTGATCTTAACCTGTATGACAGGTATATGATGAAATTTTAAGGTAGTTTTGTTTTACATTTAAATGATAACTAAGGATTCCAAACATTTCCTGGTTTATTTATTCATTTTTTTAGTTTATATTTTTATGCACTTCCATTTTTATTAAAAATAGTTTTTTTTTCATAATAAATATATCCTGAGCACACAGCCATTTGAATTACTTCTTTTGAGAGTTCTCTGTTTTAGATAAGTACCACAGTTTTTAATTGAGTTATTTGATTTGTTCTTTGTTTTCATATACTGTTTAAGAGAATATATTACTCTCCCTCAATCAAATGTATAGTCAGCAAAAGTCTTTTGCCATCCTGATACTTTCTGCCTTGTCTGAATAACGGCAGGTTTTCAGTCTGTTGTTTATTTGTTTGTTGCTTTGTTTTGGACAAACAGAAGATTTTATTGATCTTAAGGTTGCAATTATGCTAATGATGTTCTATTCTGAAAATCTTTTCCTGTGCTGGTACTTTCAAGTCTATTCCCCACTTTCTCTACATTCAGGTAGAATGTTTTTATTTTATGTTTAGGTCTTTGATCCATTTAGAGTTGGATTTTGTACAAAATAATAACAGTGGATCTATATATTCATCTATGTCTAGATGTTGAATGTGCTACCTTTTTTTCTACTGCATATTTTCGGCCCTATTTATTAAAAAAATTCAACAACAACAAATACAGAAAGAAAAAAAAACAAACCAAAAACCAAAACAAACCCAAACATGCACACACAGAGAGAGAGAGGGAGAGAGAGAGAGAGAGAGAGAGAGAATAAGAGAGAGAGAGAGAGAGAGAGAGAGAGAGAGAGAGAGATGCCTATAGTTATATGGAATTACATTCAGGTCTTTAAATTCTATTCCATTGCTCATTATATCTGTTTTTGTGCCAATATAGTCTGTTTTGGTTACTATAGTTCTTTAGTTTAATTTGATGTTGAGGATGTTGATACTTGCAGGGTTATTTTATTATTCAGGATAGTTTTAGCTTTCACAATTTTTGTTTTTTTTATATTTATTTTATATACATTTCAAATTATTTCCCTTTGGAAACTCCCTCTTCCATTCCCCCTCCCCCTACTTCTATGAGGGTACTCCTTCACCCACCCACCCTCTCCTGTCTTCCCTCCCTATCATTCCCCTACACTGGGGCATCTAACACCCTCAGGCCCAAGGGCCTCTCCTCACACTGATGGCCATCAAGGTCCTCCTCTGCCACATATGTGGCCAGCACCATGGGTCCCTCCATGTGTATTCTTTGATTGCTAGTCCAGTATCCTGGAACAACAGGGGGTCTGGCTAGTTGACACTGTTGCTCCCTCCATGGGGATGTAAACCCCCTCAGCTCCTTCAGTCCCTTCTCCAATGCCTCCATCTGGGACCCACACTCAGTCCAAAGGTTGTCTGTGAGCATTTGCCTCTGTATTTGTCAAGCTCTGCCTGAGCTTCTCTGGAGACAGCTAATCATGCTCCAATCAGCAATCACTTCTCAGCATCAAAAAAGAATGTCTGGGTTTGGTGACTATATATGAGATATATCTCCAGATGGGGCAGTCTCTGGATGGATTTTCCTTGAATCTCTGCTCTACAAATTGTCTCAGTATTTTCACCTGTGAATATTTTGTTCACCCTTCTAAAAAACACTGAATCATCTACATTTTGGTCTTCAAATCACCAATGGCTCAAGGTCTAAAAACAAGAATTGGCAAATGGGGTCTTACAAAATTGTAAAGCTTCTGTAACCAAAGGACACTGTCAAGAGGAAAAAACATCAACCAACAGATTGTGAAATGTTCTTTATAAATCCTTCATCTGATAGAGGGCTAATATTTAATATATACAAAGAACTCAAGAAGTTAGACTCCAGAGAACCAAATATCCCAATCAAAAAATGTAGATCAGAGCTAAACAGAGAATTCTCAACTGAGAAAACTCGAAGGGCTGAGAAGCATCTAAAGAAATGTACAACATCCTTAGTCATCAGGGAAATGCAAATCAAAACATCCCTGAGATTCCACCTCACACTTGTCAGAATGGCTAAGATCAAAAACTCATATGACAGCAGATGCTGGCAAGGATGTGGAGAAAGAGGAACACTCCTCATTGCTGTTAGGATTGCAAGCTGATACAACCACTCTGGAAATCAGTTTGGTGGACCTTAAGAAAAATGGACATAATAATACCTGAGGACCCAGCTATACAACTCCTGTGCATATACCCAGAATATGCTTCAACATGTAATAAGGACACATGTTCCACTATGTTCATAGCAGCCATATTTATAATAGACAGAAACTCAAAACAACCTAGATGTTCCTCAATAGAGAAATGGATACAGAAAATGTGGTACATTTACACAATGTAAAAGGAATTTTAATTATGTCCTTATGATTATCTGGATTTTTTTTGATATATGTTGTTATGTAACACTTTTTTCATAATGCTTTATTTTGGATATTTCTCTGTATGTTTTAATCAAAAATTTTAAGGCTTTGTCAATATTATTGACTTTCTCAAACAACCACTCCTGTTTCATTGATTCATTGTACTGATTCTGTTTGTATGTTTATCTGTTGTTTTTTTTATCTTTTATTTATTTATATATTTTTGATACTTTATTTACATTTCAAATGTTTCCCCTTTTCCAGATCTCCCATTTTTAGCTTCCCTAATCCCTCCCCTCCCCCTTCCTCTATGGGGGTATTCCCCCACTCACCCACTCACTCTCATCTTCCCTCCTTGGCATTCTCCTATACTGGGGCATCTAACACCTTCAGGCCTAAAGGCCTCTTTTTATTGACTTCAGTTCCAAATTTCATTATTTTTTGCTGCCTGCCCATTTTGGGTATAATAAATTATTTTTATTCTAGCTTTCAAGTGTTCTGTTAAGCCCTTGCGATATTTCTTTCTCTCTCTCTCTCTCTCTCTCTCTCTCTCTCTCTCTCTCTCATCCTTTTGAAACAAATTCATTTTGTCTCATAAGTTTGTGTTTGTTATTTATTGATACTTTACTCAAATCTAGAAAGTCTTTTATTTCTTTCTTAATTTCTTAATTGACCCATATTTCATCCAGTAATGAGTTCTTCAGTATCTATGATGCTTTAAGCTTTCTGTATTTTCTGTTTTTGTTATCCAATTTTAATCAATACTGGTCAGAAAGATTACAGGTTTTTATTTCAATTTGCTTGTATCTGTTGAGATTTGCTTTGTGAAGTGCTGAGAACAAACTATTTTTTCGCATGTGTGTTTGTATGAAATAAGTAAATATCTCTTAGGACTCTTTTTTTTTTTAACTGCATTTAGTTCCATTTATACTCTCTCCAAATATTACGTGTTCTCCCTTGTGTTTTCCCTCAGCAAAACACAGTGTGAGTCTGCATGACAGTACTAAAATCTTCCACTTCTCCACCCCTTCCCAATAAAAGGAGAGCTGTAACAATGAAAGCCTCAGAGAGGGTCTTCTCACCTGGAACTCACAGCTGGATTGAAATCCTGCTAACCTAATTGTCTCAGCTCCACCTCATCATTTGAACCTTGTGTGTAGCACTGCCTCAACATCCTGAAGGAAGAAGTTGAGCATGATCACCACATGAAATGATCCAACAACTCCATTACTCAGAATTTAGTAAGAATATTTTACTATATTAAAATGATATTAAAATCTAATCAGCAGAAACAAACTAATAAGCATATACAGAAGAATAGATGAAGATATAATATAATGACAGTAGAATGTCACTTAACTTGAAAACAAAACTATATTCAACATTATACTGTCTCTTATAATGGAATCTAAAACACTTTGTGGTATAACAGACACACTTAAGGAAGTTGACTGTTTGGAAATTCCAATTCCTACATGACTTCGCTTACATAAAACATATAAATTTGTTAAATCAGTATAAACAAAGAGAGAAAGGATAATTTATGTGCATGGATAAAGAAGTAAATCTGAATTTACTAATCAAAAATATTATCCATGAAATAATCTGCATAGTAAGAGACTACTTCAAAGTGGGATAGGCTGTGTGCATATGTAGAAATTCCCAAATAAAATATAGCAACAAAAGGAATATTTTGACCTTAACAAAGGCAATTATCTCTATGTTTATAAAGGCATGCTATAGAGTATATTCAAGATGCATATTTATTTTCAACATGAAAAATTCAGATACTAATGTATATTAAATTTAATACATAAAATTTAAATCCTTTTGATCCCAAGTATTTTAGGGAAATGATAAATTATTGTCATGTAGCTGTTTTCATGTAGACATATCTCTTAGGATAAGTTATGTTCATGTGCTAACAAAAGTATATTCTCTCCAAATATTGATTCATTGAAATGTAAATAGTATATGAGAGTTTCATTTGGCTCCTGATTTTTTTTATCACTGCCTGCTTCTGGGTATATATCTAAAAGAAACTAAATAACCACATCAATAAGATACTTGTATGTCCATATTTACTGCAGTGCTATTAACAGTAGCCAAATGTGACCAACTGAGATGTCTACCAGATGCTGATAAGTGGATGAGGGAAATATGGCATGATCCTAAATGGAATATAATTTTACCATTGACATAAAACATTTTTTTCTTAGAAAAAGGAAGAATTTATACTCCTGCTTCCTATAAGAAAACATTTAATAAGGACAAATAATTGTCAGGGTAACTAGAGCTACCACGATCATTTCCTAAGTGATGGACAAATTATATAATGCAAAAGTGCTGTGTATAAAAATAAACATGAAAATACAAACCTATCAATTAACTGTAAGATAAATATGTTTATCTACAAATAACCTGATTCATTGGCTTGTGTGTTTAAAAGCATTTACTGTCAGTCACAGGACAATGTCAACACATAGAGGCATTTCAAACATGACTACAGCTGCAGAACTCTTTGTAAGGCTAAACCTTAACTTATTTTATCATTCTCTTAGAGGTCAGTCAACAACTTCCAATTATAATCATTAGAACAGTACAAACATCTAAAATTGTGTATGACTATTTTGTGATGTATTTTTAAAACCCAAAACTCTTCAATGTTTAAAATTTTGTTATCACTGCTATGAACTCTTCTTTATTTTAAAGATGTTAATTTTCCATATCATGGTTTATGTCACATTTAACAACATTTTAAATACTTCAAATAAATGAATTGTAGTACTTTAGAAATATTAATATCATGAACCTTCCTATAATTCATGAGATTAGTCATAAACAGTACCTTAACCACAACGTGCAAATAAGCAAATCTGGCATATATTGTAGGACAGAATGATGATTCACCCACTCTTTGTTCACAGAGATAATAATTTACATATGAAAGTACATATGAAGGCTCGATGCCACAGCATAGAGAAATGCTAAGGCAGTGAGTTGGGAATGGGTGCATGGATGGGGGGGGGAAACAAGCTCATAGAAGCAAAGAGAGGAGGGATGGGAATGGGGATAACATTTGAAATGTAAAGAAATAAAATATCCAATAAAATAAAGCACAGATTTGGAAGAATTTACATTTTCAACTCAAGAAAGCTTTGAAACCAATAAGTGGTTAGCATTTTAATATCTTATTCTTATGTAAATTTATAAAGAGATAATTGTAAATGCTTACAAAAATGTTTTAACAATAAAATCTTTTAAATTTATGTAGTATTCATAAGATCCAGCAAAATTAAATGCAATTGTATTCTTAACCTGTGAGTAATATGATCTATAGTGTGATTTTTGTGGATTCTCATTATACTGCATACATGTAATAAAGATGCATTCTATGAATAAGTTTTAAGGGATAATACATACAGTTTATTATATTTTCTTGTTATATCAAGGATTCTTGTTCTTTTCTATGGAGAAACAGAAAGAGCGTGGATCTTGAGGGGAGGACTGGTAGATAAGAACTGGGATCATTAGATGGAGGAAAACAGTAGTTGGGATATAATATATGAAACAATATATTTTAATAAAAGGGAAAAACAACTATAACTATAGCATTCTTACATATAGAGTTGTGTTGGCCCTAGTCTGCTCCACGACTGGGCACGGCTGCTTGGGGAGGTGGAAGGTGGCACCTTTGACTGCACTTATCCCATGCCACCCCAGGGCAGATGTGTTGTGCTGTAGGGAAGCACTGAAGCACTGCTGTTGGGGTGAGAAAGCAGTCTGAGAAATGGGAAAGCCAGAGATGACCTGGGGTCCCCATACCTGTGATGAGGCTGGGGCCATGAGGTTCCCAGACTCTTGAACATCCAGGTGCAGCTGGGAGTCTCTGAATTGTTGAGAACTTGAGAACTTAGTGGAGGCTTGTAAGCCGGGTCTAGCCCAGGGCCTGTGGTGTGGGAGGGGAGTTCCAGCTAGTCCCATAAGGATAATCCTTAGGTTGTTGATGGCAGTTGTGGCTGGGAGTGAAGAGAGGCCTTTTTTGGGACACTAGACTGAGGCTCTGGCTCTGTAGGTGAAGGCCTTCTCCAGGGTTCCCCATGGCAGATCATAATGAAAAGAGGCAGTCCATGGTTCCAAACCATTGGTTGACAGAATAACTGGTAGAAAGTGGATGCATAAAAGCAAACCCCACTTCTCAGGGTAGGCCTGATATTAAATACTTTTTTGCAGGGAGGAATGCCTGGGAAGAGAATCTTACTGGCAAGGCCCTCCAGACCTCTAGGTACCACATTAGCATGGAAATCTCTGTCTTGAACTTATTTGACTATAGGCCACATTTCTTTTTCTATTGTCTTGTCCTGAGAACTTGGTTGACTCATCTACAAGTGAAAGGACTGAGTGATGGCCACAAATCTATGTGGGTGGTTTGTGTCCTGTGACTATGGGACAGGGGCCTGGTGTCAGGAGCAAGTGAAGCTCCTCCTGTCCCTTCAGGGTCTGCAAGCTTTCAAGCCTTTATCTAAGCCTGAGGACTAGGCTTGCTCTCACAGTCCACTGCCACACTTATCTATCCCCTGTGTATACAAACAAATGTAGCATTGTCTTGAAGATGAAAACTTTAGTGTTAAGTCATTTCACAATTTTTGACATTGTAAATCACTCGTAAACTATTTAAATATGCATCATATTTTATCAATCACAGTTCCTGAAAATTAAAATATGGGAATAGAAACTTTGTTTAAAAAAGAATTTCAGTAAGAAGTAAAACAAGAATCAGTAGTAGGAACTAGTTCTTGATTTCAGGAACATAAGCAGTTAGCAGTTGTACACATAGACAAGAAGAAACTATGATACATTTTGAAATAACTGGAAGATTTTGAATTTTTATACACATGCAAATGATCAGTGATGAGAGCAAAGTACTTCTTACTATGTATAGTTACATACTAGATTACTATATTGACCAAATAAAGATATATAAATATTATGAATTAAGTGGTATAAATATTTACATATTCTGGGCCAACTGTAAATTATACTTAAAAATAGCAAGTAAAACTTTCATTGTTTCAGTTTTTACCCTTGATATTTGACAGCACACTAGCACTAGCAGTGTCACTATGAGCAATCATTTAAACAATCATTTTGCATGCAGTAATCTATTTCTATGTTATCATAATCATACACACACATTCCTGTTTAAGAGAGGAGAAAACTGACATTCCTGACATTGTGCAGAGAAGTATTTCTTAAATTAATTTACAGATTTTTCTCAAACAATTGATTTTGAATGATATATACGATTTCATATAGAAAATTTGATACTATTCTTAGACTGTAGGGTATGTTCTCAAAAGAAAAAAATAAATATCAACAGAGAAAATAATTATAAGGTATCATAAAATATGAACAGAAAATTATATTTATGGCTATTTTTAAAATTTGTAACACATGATCATATATATGTAATTACATTTTTCAGTTCAGTAATCATACTACACAGTACATATATATTCCAAAAAACCCAATTACATATACTAGATCAGAAACTAAAATTGTGGATGTAAAAGTAATGTTACTTGGAAGATGGAGGAATTTAGTGGGAGAAGCAAAGGGACAAAATACTCTAAAGGGTATGAATTTAATTGAAATGCATAAAAAAGATGTGTGAAAATGTCACAATCAAACTTATCACTTATACTAAATGTATTCTAATAAAAGATGTAAGAGCAAAAACAGAAACTGAAAAGATATAGCTGACGGTATAACATTATAAATTAAATTTTACAGGTAATTTTATTAATCTGTGAAAAATATGGGATATGAGCAAGATCATCAGTTTATTTGCCTTTGTAGATAAAATTTGATTTAGAAGAATAGTGCATATGACATTTTCCTCTTGAGATCTCAGGAAGCATTTTGAGAATATTTTAAAAAGGGGCACTCTATAGTCCATGAGCGAGAACTCATTGCCTATAACCCCTAGGATAAAAGGATCATTCCTGGTTTCACTATAAAATTCTGTATAAGACATGTTTGTTTCTAAGAAATTTTCTTTTGACAGATCTAATGGACTATACATTAATGCTGCTTATGCTCATTCTGTGACTTAGTAACATATTTTTCATTAAATGAGAGCTGTTGAAAATTAGGAAGAAACTCTAATGTCTGTGATTGAATCCCTATTTTGGAGTATGTGGTTGATTTTATTTATCTCCAGTTATTTGTCCGAGCTTATACTTAACAACTCTTTGAAGGGTGGTACTGTCTCTGAGAAAAGTTGTCAGAAGATGAGCTGAGAGTATAGCATTTATCAGAGCTTAGAAATATGAAGTAGTATCAGTACTAAGGATATTATCTTTACCAATGGAGTGATCAATGTCATGCTTTGTACATTAGTGGTTAAGTAAACAGTCTTATTTCTGGAATATTCCAAGATCAATAGAAAACCGTTAAGCATTATTAAAATACATATAACTTTGGGGCAAGAAAACAAATTATCCTTTTGTATTTCATAGGATGGGGAGTGGTAAAATTAAGTAATAAAATTTCAAACTTCAATATTTGTGTAATTTTCATTAAAACCATCACTTTTATAACAATACTATTTAAATTCAATTAGTATTTATTAATCTAATTTGTGTCACAATCAATAATATATTCCATTTTTTTAATATAATCTACATGAAGGTTTGTGAGCTTCTACCAAATATATACAAAATTAAATTAAGACACATATACTCTCTCTGCCTGGGCCACCAGGGCTCCATAGCCAAATAGGACAGGGAGAAAGCTAGCCTCCCAGGAGTGTGGGAAAGCTCTTGAGAGGGGGTAAGAGAACTAATACTGCTTAGCGGGACTTGCCCAGAATCCTTAGGACACAGGGACTGAGGAATAGCCAGGAGGAAGGAACATTCCGGTTTCCATCGGTGGCAGGAGACCACTGCCTGGGCCATCAGGTCGCCATAGCCAAATAGTGCTGGGAAAAAGCTAGCCTCTGAGGAGTGTGGGCAAGCCTGTCTGCTCAGAGGGACCCTGTGGGAATAACCAGGATACAGGGACTGAGGAACTGGCTTCTGGTTTCTTTCGGTAGCTGGAGAGCAGATCCTGTGACACAGGGCTCCATACACAAATAGTGTCAGAAGAGAGCTGGTATACCTGGATTGCCCACACACCTTTAAACACAGGCAAGACGACCATTTATTTTCAAATTCACTGGACCAAGAGGGAACCTTGCAGAGCCATCAGAGCACAGGAAACAAGAGACAGTTGGGGATTAGATCCTTCTGGTTTCTGTCTGCACCCTAGAGCTGATCCAGTACCACAGCTCTCCAAACCCAGATTCCTCTCAGACCTAACTGGTATTCAAGGAGAATTGACACCTTGACTTACAACAGAGATAAGCCCCAGTCAGAGAGAGTTAGACCAGCGAACACCAGAGATAACAAGATGGTGAAAGGAAAGGGCAAGAGCATACGGAACAGAAACCAAGGTTACTTGGCATCATCAGAACCCAGCTCTTCCACAACAGCAAGCCCGGGATACCACAACACACCAGAAAACCAAGACTCATTTAAAATCACATCTCATGATGATGATAGAAGATTTTAAGAAAGAAAGAAATAATTCCATAAAGAAATACAAGAGAACACAGGTAAACAACTAGAAGCCCTTAAAGAAGAAACACAAAAAATCACAGGAAAACACATCAAACAGACGAGGAAATGAACAAAACCATCCAGAAGCTAAAAATAGAAATGGAAACAATAAAGAAATAACAAATGGAGATAACCCTGGAGCTAAAACCCTAAGAATGAAATCAGGAGTCCTAAATGCAAGCATCACCAACAGAATACAAGAGATCAAAGAGAGAATCTCAGGTGCAGAAGATACCATAGAAAACATGGACACAACAGTCAAAGAAAACACAAAATGCAAAAATCTCCTAACCCTAAGCTTCCAGGATATGCAGGATACAATGAGAAGACAGAACCTGAGGATATTAGGTCTAGAAGAGAATGAAGATTCCAAACTTAAAGAACCAGTAAATATCTTCAACAAAATTATAGAAAACTTCCCTAACCTAATGAAAGAGATAAACATAAATATACAAGAAGCCTACAGAACCCCAGATAGATTGGACCAGAAAAGAAAATTCTCACGTCACATTGTAGTGAAAACACAAAATAAGGAAAGAATATAAAAAGCAGTAAGGGAAAAAGGTCAAGTAACATACAAAGGCACACCTATCAGAATATCCAGCAAATCTCTCAATAATCATAGATGGTGAAACTAAAATATTCTATGACAAATCCAAATTTGCAGTGTATTTCCTCAAACCCAACCCTACAAAGAAGAATAGATGGAAAATGCCAACTCAAGGAGGGAAACTACACCCTAGAAAAGGCAAGAAAGTGATCTTTCAATAAACTCAAAAGGAGATAGCCACACAAACATAAAAATAACATCAAAAATAACAGGAAGCAACAATCACTATTCCTTAGCATGTCTTTACATCAATCAACTCAATTTCCTAATAAAAAGAAGTAGGCTAACAAACTGAATACATAAACAGAACCCAGCATTTTGCTGCATCCAGGAAACACACCTCCATGTTAAAGACAAAGACTACCTCAGAGTAAAGGGCTGGAAAACAATTTTCCAGGCAAAGGGTGCCAAAAAACAGGCTGGCGTAGCTACTCTAATATCAGATAAAATCGACTTTCAACCAAAAGTCATCAAAAAAGATAAGGAAGGACACTTCATTCTCTTTAAAGAAAAAAACTTCAAAGAAAAACTCTCAATTCTGAACATCTATGCCCTGAATGCAAGGGCAACCACATTGATAAAATTAACTTTACTAAAGCTCAAAGCACATATTGCACCTCACACAATAATAGTGGGAGACTTCAACACCACACTATCATCAATACACAGATCTTGGAAACACAAACTAAACAGAGACACAGTGAAACTAACAGACGTTATGAACCAAATGGATTTAACAGATATCTATAGAACATTTCATCCTAAATCAAAAGAATATACCTCCTTCTCAGCACAACATAGTACCTTTCCAAAATTGATCATATAATTGGTCACAATACAAACCTCAACAGATATAAGATTGAAATAATCCCATGCCTCCTATCAGATCACTATGGAATAAGGCTGGTCTTCAATGGCAACAACAAAAACAGAAAGCCCTCATGCACATGGAAGTTGAACAACACTCTACTCAGTGATAACTTGGTCACAAAAGAAATAAAGAAAGAAATTAAAGACTTCTAATAATTTAATGAAAATGAAAGTACAACATACCCAAACCTATGGGACACAATGAAAGCAGTGTTAAGAGGAAAACACATAGCTCTGAATGCCTCCAAAAAGAAACTGGAGAGAGCATATACTAGCAGCTTAACAGCACACCTGAAAGCTCTAGAACAAAATGAAGCTAATAACCCAGGAGGAGTACAAGGCAGAAAATAATCAAATTAAGGGGTGAAATCAACCAAGTAGAAACCAAAAAAAACTATACAAAGAATCAACAAAACCAGGAGCTGATTCTTTGAAAAAAACTCAGACTAACCAGAGATCACAGAAACAGTATCAAAATTAACCAAATTAGAAATGAAAAGGGCGATATAACAACAGTTTCTGAGGACATTCAAAAAATCATCAGATCCTACTACAAAAGCCTATATGCAACAAAATTGGAAAACTTGGATGAAATGGACAAGTTTCCAGACAGACACCAAATACCAAAGTTAAGTCAGGATCAGATAAACCATCTTAACACTCCCATCTCCTCTAAAGAAATAAAAGCAGTCATCAAAACTCTCCCAACCAATGAAAGTCCAGGACCAGATGGGTTCAAAGCAAAATTCTATCAGACCTTCAAAGAAAGTCTAATATCAGTATTCTTCAATCTATTCCACAAAGTAGAAACAGAAGGAACACTACCCAATTCATTCTATGAGGCCACAGTTACACTGATACCAAAATCTCACAAGGACCCAACATTAATGAAAACTTCAGACCAATTTTCCTTCTGAATATCGATGCAAAAATACTCAATAAAATTCTTCCAAACCAAATCCAAGAGCACGTCAAAACTATCATTCACCATGATCAAGTATGCTTCATCAAAGGGATGCAGGGATGGTTCAATATCCGGAAATACATCAATGTAATCCATTACACAAACAAACTCAAACTTGCTCTAAGATCAAGTATCGACAAATGGGACCTCATATAATTACAAAGGTTCTGCAAGGCAAAGGACACTGAAACTAGGACAAAAAGGCAACCAACAGATTGGGAAAAGATCTTTACCAATCCTATTTCTGATACAGGGCTAATATCCAATGTATACAAAGAACTCAAGAAGTTAGACTCCAGAGATACAAATAACCCTATCAAAAAAATGGGGAACAGAGCTAAACAGAGAATTATCAACTGAGGAAACTTGAATGGCTGAGAAGTACCTAAAGAAATGTTCAACATCCTTAGTCATCAGAGAAATACAAATCACAACAACCCTGAGATTCCACTTCATGCCAGTTAGAATAGCTAAGATCAAAATTTCTGGGAAAAGCAGATGTTGGCGAGGATGTGGAGAAAGAGGAGAACTCCTCCATTGCTGGTGGGAATGCAAGCTGATACAACCTCTCTGGAAATCAGTTTGGCAGACACTCATCAAAATGAACATAAAACTACCTGAGGACCCAGCTATTCCACTCCTGGGCATACACCCAGAAGATGCTCCAACATGTAATAAAGACACATGCTCCAAGATGTTCATAGCAGCCATATTTATAATAACCAGAAACAGGAAACAACCCAGATTTCCCTCAATAGAGGAATGGATACAAAAAATTGTGGTAAATTTACACACTGTAATACTACTCAGCTATTAAACACAATGATTACATGAAATTCATGGGCAAATGGATGGAACTTGAAAATATCATTCTGAGAAAGGTAACTCAGTCACAAAAGAATAAACATGGTATGTACTCATTGATAAGTGGTTATTAACTCAAAAGTTTGGTATACCCAAGAGCCACTTGACAGCAACAGTTGGACTGAGTGTGAGGTCTCAGATGGAGGAGTTGGAGAAAGAACTGAAGTAGCTGAGAGAGTTGGCAGCCACATCCAGGGAGCAACAGTTTCCACTGGCGTGACCTCCTGATGCTCCTAGAGACTGGATCACCAACCAACAATACACATGGAGGGACCCATGGTGCTAGCCACACATGTGGTAGAGGAGGCTTTTATTAGCCTCAGAGGGAAGAGAGGCTCTTGGGTCTGAGGGGGTTAGATGCCCCAGTATAGAATGCCAAGGAGGGAAGATGAGAGTGGGTGGGTGGGTGTGTGTGGGAATACCTCCATAGAGGCATGGGGACAGGGAGGGAATAGAGAGGTTCCAAAAGGGAGATCTGGAAAGGGAGGAACATTTGAAATGTAAATAATGTATCAAAACAAGAAGAAGAAG
>JADRCH010000226.1:5407470-5582079 GCA_019843965.1 Rhynchomys soricoides | reverse complement strand
TAAGACACTTTCATTTTCTGTGTAAACTATAGCTGTTTATTAAATCTTCTGAAAGAGATTTTCTCCATGTCTTAAAGCTAAAGCATAAGGTATTTGTTTCAAAGTCCTAATAGATTTATGTGCGAAAATTAAGCAATACTTTAAAAACATCTTTCTAACCCCCAAAACAAAATAAAATTCTTCACTAAATGTTGTTCAAGAAAAAAAAAATCAGAGAATGACCAAAAGTGTTATTATATGATTTTAAAAATGATTTATATATACATGATTATTCATGTAATATCACCAAAGTACAAAGTGTTTATCTTAGTTTCCATTTCTATATGTTTAACATTTAGGCTGCCATGCTGCTCACACTGAAATATATAATTTTTATTTTAAAAATATGGCCAAATAAGAAAAAAAATATAGAGGAAATGGAAGGGGAGTGGATGTGGAGAAGGGGAATGTAGAGAAATTGAGGTAGTGGAGGAAGGGAAAATTATAATGACTAGAATATATTACATGAGAAATAGTCTATTTTCATTAAAATAAAATGTATTAGTAATAAAAATGTATCTTCACATGCCTCAAAAATTATCATGTCTTTTTGATAAAAAAAAAAAGGCATTCACACTATAACTTCTAAATGAATAGAAGACTTTGTACATTTTAAATGCTGTATTCTCCACTCAACTTTAAATAATATGTTTCCATCAAGTCCCTCTCCACATGGATCAAGAAACTCTTTGAAAGTGGAGGTTAAATGTGTAAAAGCTAGAGATGATGAAAGACACCAAGGAAACAAGCCCTCTAAATCAACAGGATTGATGTAGATATGAATAGACAGAGATTGATGCAGTGTGAGCACTGCCTTCAGCTTCTGCACCAGATAGGAGTTCTAGAGTTGAAAGGACTCATATCTAATCCAGAAGCTATGTCTAGCTGATGACTACTTGCAAATAATAATTTAGTTTTCTCCAAGAGAGATCACAGGGGAAATAAATTACTCATTTAATTTTTTTTTAGTTCATTCATTTTTTTTTTACATTACATCTCAATATCAACCCCCTTCTTCTTACATTCTCTCCTGCTGCAAATCTTACCCCCATTTTGTCTCCTCCTCCACTGAGAATAGAGAGTACACACACATAAATAAATAAATAAATAAATAAATAAATAAATAAATAATAAAAACCCAGTAACACCCACATCAGTCACTGTAGGATTAGGCTTATCCTCCAACTGATGTCAGTCAGACTAGATAGCCTAGTAATAGGAATAGATCCACAGTTAAGCAACAAATTCAGGGTCAGTCCCTACTTCACTTGTTTGGCGACCTGCATGAAGATCAACCTGTACATCTGCTACATATATGTGTGTACTGGGGGAGGAGGGTCCAGTCAATGCTTACTCTTTGATTGATGGTTTAGCCTCTGAGAATTTCCAAGAGTTCAAGTTAGTTGACACTGTTGGTCTTCCTGTGAAGTTCCTATCCCCTCCAAGTCCTTCAACTTTTCCTGCAGCTCTTCCACAAATTGTCTCAAACTCCACCTAATTCTTGGCTGTGGATCTATGCATCCTTTTCTGTCAGCTGTTGTGTGAAACCTCTCAGAGGACAATTATGCTAGGCTCCTGTCTACAAGCATAAGAGAGTATTAATAATAGTGTCGAGGATTGGTTCTTGCCCATGGGTGTCATGGGTAGGAGGAGACAACTGAGAGTCTAAAAGAGAGGAAATTATAATCAGAGTATGTTATATGAAAAAATTCCATTTTCAGAAAGATGAATAAAGAGAAACTAGGTTCACAAGACTTCAAAATGTGCTCTTTTTCCTCAATTAAAATATATTTAGTGTACTTATAACTATATTATTGCAAAATATTTTAACTTATTTTACATTTATGAAGTTACATCCACATTATATTCTTAGAAAAACATTTAAATTCAATTTAAAAAGAACATTCATTTTAACATTATTTTTATAATATTCTAACACATATTCAGAAATAATATGCAAACTTCAATTGCTAATGTTTTTATCATATGTATGCATTTGAACTTGTATTATGTTTATGTTTTTTAGGAAAACCTACAGCCATGACATCATTTTCTCAGTAAGATTTTTTTCAAGCTTATTTTTCATGTACATTATTTCATTCTATGCTTTATCTCTTTGTTAACCTTACTTGATTTTTGTATTATTTGTTTATTGGTTTATTTAAATTGCTTCTACTTTGTAATTTTATGTGTCTATATAATATGTGTGAGTATGTGATCTAAGTCCAGGCAAACACATACCATTAACTCCACATGTTGAGGTTGTCTTTTTTTGAGGCAATTTTCTCCTTCTGGGTTTCAAATTCAGCTTGATAGTTTTCCTGATGAAGAAATAGGATGGTTATCATATATCAAAGAATATTTAATCTATAATATACCTCAATTGCATAAATCACCTTATATGACATTATATCTCACAAGTTTATAGATTCTTAATATATTTATTGTAAGCAGTAATTGGTGTCTGTGTTTATATGCAGTGAAGAAGAGTACCCTATTTAAAGACTGATTTATAATAGGAACTACCTAACTTTATAAAGGAGATCAAGGCCCTGATAATTGACAGATCTTGAGCCATAGGGTAAAAAGCACTACTATTACTCTACTAAATAAGCACAGGAATAATAAGACTCCTAAGGGAATATTTCTATACTTGTAGGTCAGTACACATTCTGCTTTTGTCACAGAAGTTTCTTATTGTAGGAGAGGGTAGCTGACTTAGAGATTTATAACTGTCCAACATGCAGTGAGTCAGAGATTTTGAACTCTGTCTTAAATGGGATATCTTAATCACACTCCTCCTGTTAAGGTTTGCATTTTTTGTAGCAGGGGTAGAATGTGATTGCAGCAAGAGTATATGTATGGCCTCCAGGACAACGAGCCTTGTATACATCACAAGACATGTTCACTTAAAGAAACTGTAACAGAATTCAAGAGATCTGTGCCAGTTCAAGACAGAAAAAAATCCAATAACTGAGGTGAGAAAATGGGCAGAATTTCTCACCCCTAATCAAAAAGCAGTTTGTTACTGATTACATTTAGAAATATGGGTGATTCCTGTTGTATGATATGAAACAACATATGCTTAGGAGTGCAACACAAATTAGACCCCATGGTTTTCTGGGATTTTGTTTTATCTTTATTTCTAAAGCAAAGAAAAAGTATGAAGTAGGGTAGAGAGGAAGATTGGTAAGGGTCTAAGAATTGAGGGAGGAAAAAGATATGTTCAAATTATATTGCATGAAATTCACAATAAATAAATTTAAACTAATCTTTAAAAAAGGAGATTTCATATACCAACACCATGCCATATATCTTTAATTCACTTACCAGAATTTCCATTTAACAGAAAGAATAGGAATTACAACAGTTTCCTAAATTCTTGCTTTCATCCTGATGGCACATGTTCCCAATACATGTTTAAAAAAGGATAAATATGATAAAACCTATGTGGTTTATATGGTAAAATAAATTAAAACAAAATATTAAAGAAGCAGTCAAATGAATCAAAGTTAATAGCAAATATTTTCACAGATTTAGAAACCTTAATCAACACATTGATTTAGCTCCATGATATTTATTTGAAAGAAAAGAAAGAATGTATATCTTGTATACTTTTCCAAATCGCAGTTTTAGCTAAAATGGGGTATATATGAGTAGTTGGAAAACAAAAAAACATAAATAATGTTCTTATATATGGATATTTAATCTCCAAATAGTAAAGCCAGTTCTATGTAATGCTGACAACAGTTCAGCAGACTTTCATGTTTTTCCTTCAGATTTCTACCTGGATTTTAACAGCATCATTTGGACTGTGGCTATTACAGCTCCAGGTCCTTGATTTTCCCTCCACCGTATAATTATGAGTGAAGCAAAAGGGAGGAGGTAAGGCATTATTCTCTCTAATTTTCTTTGATTTTTCTTCTTCAGAAGTTATTTTTCTCCTTTAAACCTTTGCTCCACATATTTTATTTCTGTCACTGCACAAGCTGTGGGCATAATAAGCAGCATTTTAGCACCATTCTGTTTTTTGCTTGTGATGTATAAATCACAGCAGAGTTGCTAACAGCTTGTGACTGACAATCTTCTGTGATAGACAATCTGTGATCCTTTCAGCCTTTTACTAATAAGCTCATTAGGGGAGGATGGCTAGAAATCCTTTCTGGGATACAGCAATGAACCAGAGCAAATTCAATGCATGTCCAACCACTCAAACTTTAGAGAATCAATCTTTCCCCAATCAAAACTTTGTCAAATCCTTCTGAATGTCTGCTGAAGGATGCTGATTTCTGTTTTTAAATAAAAGTTCTCAGAAAAATCAAGAAATCATTCTAGTTTATTAGTATAAGTCAAGGGGGAAGTGTGACCAAAACATGTTTTGTGTTTCTTTGTTTCTTTTATTTTTGAAAACCAACAGCTACAGAATGCTTATCAAATATTCAATGGTTTCTTGATTTCCAAATTGTAAGTAAAGGATAGATTTATATTCAGAAATTCAAGGACCAAATGTTATGAAGCATTGAGCTTCAAGAAAACATTCAGAATTTGGTTTCTTTTAGATTTTTGTGCATTTTCAGGTGAGTGGTAAATTTGCTGAAATTTGTAATAAATGTAAATTATTTTTGTATATTTATTAGCAACTAATGTATATTGTCACATGAAATTAAAATAATATGAACGTTACCTGCTCACAGATTTACACAAGACAATTGCACTTGGTTTCTGTTATATAATTCAGAGTAAGACAAAAATATTTAGTATATACTCAGTATGGGAACAAATGAGTTATTTTCTATCCTTCCTAGTGATTTGTTTAGATTTTTTATTAATAATGAGACTTTGAAAACAAAACTGAAAAGGTTATAAGTTTCCCAATATCCATAATTTAATGCAACTTATTACAAAATTGTTAAAATATAGGTTAATATGTATATGTATATACATATGTATATGCAAGTATGTTCCAGAGGCATTGTTCTGACTCCTGGTGTTCAAGTGTCTGTACTGTTCTCATTAAAGATTAGAATTCAGTTCCTAGTAGCCAAGTTAGCAGTTCATAACTATGTTTAAGGAAAGGTAAAGAGTGTTTTAGGTCCTCAAGCACACACACGAACACACACACACACAGACTACCCCTAAATACTAATAATACAAAATTATATATTTTTGAAATTAAATAAAAACAGCAGTTACTAAAACATCAACTCAATCTCTGAATGAGATCAAAGAATAATTAAAAGCTAAACATATTGAACTGGAAGAAATGTGGGATAGCTAATATCTCTTGTCAGTAGGAAACAGGATAGAATAACTGGCACATACCCAAAACACAGACAGCTGGTTAAGCCTTTGAAGGATTATTTTGATTGAATTATTTGAACTTGGGTGATACTATAAATCTAGTGCCTGCACACATAAAATGACATGGAAGGAGGTAGCATTATTTTATTTAATTCCTGTCTTTACTCTTTCTAGAAAGTTCATCCAAGCTGTTGCAAGAGATTCTTTTTATTTATTTTTCAAGTAACTATTTTAGAATAAACAACAGAAATACTCCAGCAATAGACTGAAATAGTTGAGACATATAACATTGTAGACTGAAGAACTACAGATTCTCAGCTTTTCTGCCATAAAAGGGAAACTGTTAGATTACATGGACCACAACCTATAATCGATGATGATAAATCTCTTCCTCTCCCTCTCCCTCTCTTCCCAGACAATAAACATATAGATCCTGAAAATTTTATTTTTTTGTTGAACATGAATCAATTCAACTGTTACAACAGGGTATTCTGAACACAGTGGATAAAGCAAGCTATGAGTTAAAAAAACATTAATTCATCTCTCCTTCATGAGTGCAGATACAATGTGCCCTAAAGATTCTGTAGCTGTAATTTCCTATACACAATGGGCTGAAATCTGAAACCATAAACTAAGAATGATATATTTATATTTAAGTTACTTAGATCATAGTAGTAAAGGATGCTAATGAACTGTGACTACCAATGCTATGATACTCACAATTCATTAAGGAATATCAGATGTTTTAAATATATAAGTGTAATATTCCAGCATGTATGTTTGTGTATGGGGTGGTTCTAATGCTCTGAAAAGGAATCTGCCTGTGAACCATGACTGTACTATCCTCCAATTGCTTCTAGATTGATCAGTAAAGATGATAGTGGCCAATGTCTGGGCCAAGGAGTCAGAACTCCCATGTTCTGAAGGCATGCTAGAAGACACAGAAGAAGAAAAGGGGATTCACCATGTTTTGGATGGAGAGAAAGCCACAAATCATGTAGGATCTTGGATCGATTAGCCATTGGACACTTCCCTGACTGGGACTGGGGTAGCAGGCAGGAGAAATGCAACTAATCCTTTGATCTACCTACCTGTCTTTGTACAAATACCATGCAGTTTTTTCAGTATTGCTCTATAATACAGCTTGAGGTGAGGAATAGTGACTCCTCCAGAATCACTATTGAGAATTACTGTTGAGAATAGTTTCCACTATCCTGGGTTTTTGGTTATTCCATGAATTTGCAAATTACTCTTTCTGAGTCTTTGAAGAATTGAATTGGGATTTTGATGGGGATTGCATCGAATCTGGAGATTGCTTTAGGTAAAATGACATCTTTTGTTATATTAACTGTTCCAATCAATGAGCATCAGAATTCTTTCCATCTTCTGATATCTTCTTTGTTTCTTTCTTTAGAAACTTGAAGATCTTGTCATATGTAGCTTTCACTTGCTTGGTTAGAGTCATACCATGATATTTTTATACTATTTGTGACTGTTGTAAAGGGTGTCATTTCACTATTTTCTTTCTCATCCTGTTTATCCTTTAAGAAGTGGAATACTATTGATTTCTTTGAGTTAATTTTATATCCAGCCACATTGCTGAAGTTGTTTATCAGCTGTAGGGGTACTCTGGTGAAATTTTTTAGTATACTATCATAACATCCACAAATAGTGATATTTTGACTTTTTCCTTTCCAAATTTTATCCCTTTGATCTATTTTTGTTTTCGAACTTATCTGGCTGTGACTTTAAGTACTATGTTAAATTGGTAGGGAGAGATTGGGTAGCCTGGTTTAGTCTCTAATTTAAGTGGAATTGGTTCAAGTTTCTCTACATGTAGTTAGATGTTCTCTACTGGTTTGCTGTATATTGCTTTTACAATGTTTAGGTAAGGGCCTTGAATTCCTGAAGGAGTGTTGAATTTTTTTGATACTTTATTTACATTTAAAATGTTTTCTCCATTCCAGGTCTCCCCTTTAGAAACCCCTTATCCCATCTCTCCTTTCTGTGCCACTATGAGGGTATTTCCCCACCCACCCACCCACTCCTGTCTTCCCTCTCTGGCAATCACCTATACTGGCACATCTAACAACTTCAGACTCAAGGGCTTGTCCTTCCTCTGATAGCAAACAAGGCCCTCCTCTAACACATATGTGACCAGCACCATGGGTCCCTCCATGTGTATTCTTAGATTGGTGGTACAGTATTCAGAGCACTGGGGGATCTGGCCAAAGTGACAATGCTCCTCCCTCCTAGTGGCTGCAAACTCCCTCAGCTCCTTCAGTCCCTTCTCCATCTCCTCCATCTGGAATCCGAAGCTCACTCCAATAGTTGCTGTAAATTGAATCTTGGGTATTCCAGACTTTTTGGCTAATATCCACTTACCAGTGAGTATATACCATGTTTGTTCTTTTGTGACTGAGTTATCTCAGTCAGGATGATATTTTCAAGTTCCACTCATTTGCCTGTGAATTTCATGAAGTCATTGTTTTTAATAGCTGAATAGTATTCCATTGTATAAATTACCACATTTTCTGTATCCATTCCTCTGTTGAGGGACATCTGGGTTGTTTTCAGTTTCTAGCTATTATAAATATAGGTGAACATAGTGGAGCATGTGTCCTTATTACATGGAGCTTCTTCTGAGTATATGCCCAGGAGTTGTATAGCTGGGTCCTCAGGTAGCATTATGTCCAATATTCTGAGGGTCCACTAAACTGATTTCCAGAATCGTATCAGCTTAAAATCCCACCAACAATGAGGTAGTGCACTTCTCTCTCTACATCCTCTCTAGCATCTGCTGTTACCTGACTTTTTGATCTTAACCATTCTGAGTAGTGTGAGGTGGAATCTCAGGGTTGTTTTGATTTGCATTTCCCTGATGACTAAAGATGTTGAACATTTCTTTAGGTGCTTCTCATCCCTTCGTGTTTCCTCAGTTGAGAATTCTCTGTTAATCTCTGTTCCCCATTTTTTGAAAGGGATATTTGGTTTTCTCGAATCTAACTTCTTGAGTTCCTTGTATATATTGGATATTAGTCCTCTTTCAGACATAGGATGGTAAAAGTCTTTTGCCAATCTGTTGGTTGATGTTTTGTCATATTGACAGTGTCCTTTGCCTTACAGAAGCTTTGCAATTTTATGAGGTTCCATTTGTTGATTTTTGATGTTAGAGCATAAGCCATTGGTGTTCTTTTCAGGAACTTTAGCCCTGATCCCATATGTTTGAGACTTTTCCCCACTATCTATTAGATTTAGTGTATCTGATTTTATGTGGAGATCCTTGATACATTTGGACTTGAGCTTTAATAGAATCAACGAAGACATATAACCTCAACCTTTAGCTACCAAATACATATATACACCACACACACACACACACACACACACACACGCACACACACACACACACTGGTAGGTATATTTGCATATGTAGATATTAATAAATATACCCTCATACCACAGAGATACAAGTACAAAACAATTGATCCATAATAACAATTAAGAAGTAATCAAACTAAGACTATGTCTATATGAAAGACATCAGATGTGAAAAAAGTTGACTTGTGTTACATTCAAGTATTCAAGAACAGTATTCAAATATAACCACCAAATTTCTGCCATGTACCATATAAACTAAAAGAGCATATTTAAATATAGTATTGCATTAGTTTTCTCAATGCTGTGATGAAATATGTTTTGAGAAGCATCTTAAGAAATGAAGGTCCATTTGGCATGGACTTTATGAATGTGACTGAATCATAATAAGTAGAATCAGAGTCAGCTGACCAGCTTGTCACACCAAAATCTTAGTCAGATATCAGAATCAAGAAGGGAGACTGAGGTATCAAACATCAGGCCTGCTACATGTGAAATACTTCCTACATGTGTATCCCCCTCCTCAAGGTTTCACAAGTTTCTCAAATATCATCACCTGCTACACACAGAAGAGTCAAACAAAACAGTCAATGGTCATATTCAAATCATATCACCATTAAATGTGGTTAATACAAATGAGCACTCTTAAGTAATTTGATTTTTAATAAATTAGATACATTTTCCAAAATAAAACCTTTCAATTATGAAGACCAAAGTGAGTGTTTATATATTGTCACTACACTCAGAAGTAATGTGGTAAACTTTATATTTAAAGTGCTGATTAAACATATAGAAAAATGTTCAGAAGTAAATATTACCAACTGTAAAGAATAATTCCTAAGCATAATGATCCAGGGAAATGTTTCATGGCACATGTTATCTTAAACTGATATTCATCTTATTTTTTATGTCAGCATAAGCTCTTTGCCTGGATACATACAAATTACGTTGTGGCAAGTATAAAATTAATAGATTAGTGGATGAAATATGCCATCTGGATATCATATAGAACAATTAATTACTAAGTTACTATTAAATACCATGATGCAAAAAACATTGAGTTTAACCATTTAACATATGCTCAGTTAGAAAAGTGCATTCTAGGAAATGAGTCATTTAGGGAAAAAGGAAAAGATAGAATGCTTCATTTTAACACTAATTCAAAACTCTTATGCAGTCTATCACAATACCAGTGAAAAGATGTCAGAATAAATAAAATTGTCATTTTATAAGACAAAATAGTCACTTTCTCAAAGGGATCTGCTATATTCAGTAGTAAAATTAAAGCCTCAGCACACACTCATACACCCCACACACACACACCCCCACACACACTGAGAGAGAAAGTGAGAGAGAGAGAGAGAGAGAAAGAGAGATGAATTTAACAATGAATGTTGTATAAATTATAAAAGAAAATCCAAAATTACCTCTATTTAAGGTGATCAATGGACTTTACTAGTTGTTGAGGATCAATGCCTGTATCTTGTTTGGAGGCTATTCTCACTGTTCATCCTTAGGCTAAAACTAGACTTAATATATATAAATAAATTACAAATCATTAATTTCAACACTTTTGGTGAATATAAATGAAACTATAGCTTACAATCTGTAAATAAGATAACTTTGTTTTCAAAGCTGTTGTCCAAGCACCCTATTGAATCTGCTGATCCTTTTTTGGGCTTCTCTAGAATCATGACCTATGAGCCAGGACTAAATGCAAAATAAACAAAAGTTGAATTTGGTCCAAAGAATACCTCTCTTCTGTCTATAATTTTTTTTTTTGTATTTTACTCTATAGTCTCTGTGACAAAGAACTTAGACACAGAACTTAAAGGAAGAAAGATTTATATTATCATATGGTTTCAGGAGAAACTGTTCACTCTTTTGAGTGTGACATTATATGACAGTTCATATCTTGCTGGGTAAGGCAAGGCAAGTAAAGAGAAGATATTCAGAGATGATGCTAATATATTTGACCTACTGCCTAGTTTTCACTTCCTCTTAATATGGGTGTTTCATCATTATCTGGGTCCATATACAGAATAAGCCAATGATTAAGTCAGAATCTTCATAATCCACTCACTTCTCAAAGGCTGATCAGAGAGAGTGCCACCCCCCATATATGTGAGTTTGGGAATATTTCTTATTAAGACCACGTGATCTCTTGACTTACATTTTCATTCTCCACTTATGTAGTTTCTTTACAAAACTCTTCAATCATGTATTTTGTGGTCAGCAAGATTGCAATGTGTTGGAAAAATATAGTGCCATAAATCAAAACTCAAATTAAAACTTATTGCTATATTAAGAAATTGAACCCTGATTGAATTACATAAATTTGAAAAACTTTTTATTACATTGAATAAATTAATGTGAAAAATCCTATAGGAAAGAAGATGTAAATATTATATAGAATAATTAATTTCAAGCACTGTGAATTAATGTGATACATGGCATTTACTCACGAGGTAAACTTAATTTTACTGGTTTTTTTTTTTCGTATGTGAGAAAATTGCTTCATTTTCTTCTGTAGGTCCTACTCTATTTTAGGAAAATATATTGTCAGAAAACCGAAGACACAAAAAATTCCGTGAAATTTATTTGAGGAGCAAAATGAAATTGATTTTTTCATGAAAATATTCATGTGGCTATGCCTCAAAAGTGATTTAGAATGAAGCAACTCTAGTCCATAACAGGCTGGTGGCCACAGAGTAAGGGGTCATACATTATAAATCTGTAAGCACAAGAGGAAATCAGAAGATGCAGTAATGAAGTATGTAGTAAGTGATAGTCATAAAGGCAAGTTTTAATCATCTTTGAAACACATAGAATCCCAACTGCATACATTTTGCGAAAACGAAATCACACCAATAAATGTACATGTGATCTTAACTTATGTGCATGCATTCTATAGTATCTATGAATAGTTACTTGGTGGTTATACAACTGAATAGCTTGCTATAACCAAATATGGAATTCAAGAAAAGTCAAGAAGTCACTTTTGAGGCTGGAACATTGCCAAAATTTGACAGAGTTTTGTTGTTGTTGTTTTTTATTTGTTTGTTTGTTTCAGCTGCTCTCAACCTGTGGACACAACGCTCTTGTCAAACCTCTACCTTCAAACATATTTACAATAATATTCATAACAGTAGAAACAATTAGAGTCATGAGGTAGTGCTAAATATAATTTTATAGTTGGATGTTGCCTCAACACTTGGAAGCATATTAACAAGTTGCACCATTAGGAAGGTTGAGACCCATGTATAAAAATGCTATTGTGACATGAGGGGGAATAGTAATTCTATGTATGCCTCAGTTTTGTGAGTCTGAAGGATTTTTTTATTATTATAGTGATTAAATATCACTTTTATTTCTGTGAAAGGTGATAATCATGGAGGAGAATGTGAAATCTATATCCTAAACCAGATGCACATTAGACTGTACATTTTCTTGACATAATTTGCTAGTTAAAATGTCAGCATTTTTAAGTAGAAGATTCCTGGTCTTTTTCATTTTGTTTTTACAGTAGAAAATGTTAAAATTTGAAAAAATATTTCAAAAAATTTCTAAAGCTCTACTCTTTATAAGTAATAAATTATTAAGAAGTCTGGCCAAGCTGCCCAGGGGGGTAGAGCTATTCTCCCATCACTACTCTTCAACCATCATCAGACTCCTGAAACATACAGGTAATCTTCGCCCCACCCCCATCTTCCTCACTGAGCCCTCTAGGCTAAGTCAAGATGCTATAAAGCAGTCAGCTAGCCCAGGGAGATCTCAGTTCTCCTAGCACCTCTCCCCCTACCTTCATTAGACATGCAGATCCTGTGTGAAACAGGCAAGCTTAACTAACCCCTCCCATCCTTCCTGGTCTCTGAGCCCTCTGGGCCAAGCCAAGCTGCCCTGAGCTGCCTGATATCCCAGGAGGATCTCCAATCTCTTGCATTTTCTCTGTCAACCTTCATCAGACTTGAGGCTCCTAAACCATATATATCTGCAAGTCTGAAACAGTACAGCCCAACAATACCTACCAGAGGCCTGCCACACCAAGATCATCCATGTTCAGACCTCCCCTTCCACCACCTACTACAACAAAACAAACAAACAAAAAAACACCAGCAAAAACAACCAGGTATCAAAACCATCAAGATTGCTAAAGGCCCTCAAAAGAATACAGTCAACAAAATCCAAATAAATAGGATATCTTCAAAGCACAATTACTATACTATAGGAATCTGTCAGTACCATAACACAACTGAAACACAAGAAAATTTCCTTGAATCCAATAATATACAGATGATAGAGACCATTAAAGATTAAATGATTAAATACATTAAGGAAATACAGGAAAATACAACCAAACGGAAAAAGGTCTTTAAAGAGGAAACAAATCCCTTAAAAACATAGAAGAAAATACTATTAAATATGGGAAATAAGTAAAACTGTGCAAGACCTAAAAGTGGGAATAGAAGCAATAGAGAAAATAACAAAGTAATAAAGAAACAATAAAAAATTTCTGGATATGGAAAACAAAGGGAAGGGAGCAGGAAAAGGTATGCAAGCATTGACAACAGAATACAGGAGATGGAAGACTGAATCTCAAGCATAGAAGATACAATGAAAGAAACTGATACATTAGTCAAAGAAAATATTAAATCTAAAAATGTCCTGACACAAAACATTTATGAAATATGAAATACCATGAGAAGATCTAAGCTATGAATAATAGGAATAGAGGAAGGTGAAAAGTCCCAGCTCCAAGGATCAGAAAATATTCTCAACAAATTCTTAGAAGAAACTGTTTAAATCCTAAATAAAGAAATACCTATCAACATAAAAGAAGCTCATAGAATACCAATTAGACTAGACCAGAAAAGAAAATCATCCAAAAACATAGTAATCATTACACAAAATCTACTGAAAAATGGAAGAAATGTTAATAGTTACAAGGGAAGAAGGCTAGGTAGCATACAAAGACAGACCTGTCAAAATTGTATCCCAAGTCTCAATAGATACTCTAAAAGCTAGAATCACCTGGACAAATATCTTGAAACCCCTAAAAAAACCCCCAAGGGTTCTTACCTACAATACGCAGCAAAACTTTCAATCAGCACAGATGGAGAAAAATTTATTTCAAGACAAATCCAAATATACAGAAAATGATGGAAGGAAAACTCTAACATCAGGAGTATAACACAGTGAATAAGTAATTCCATACTCTCTCTCTCTCTCTCTCTCTCTCTCTCTCACACACACACACACACACACACACACACGCACCACCACCACCACCACCACCACCACCATCAAAATAGCAGGAAATATCAATCTCTGCTTACTAATATATCTCAACCTCAATGAACTCAATTCCCATCTATAAAGACACAGGACAACAGAATGGATGTGAACACAGGATCTAACATTCTGCTGCATACAAGAAACATAACTCAAGCATAATGATAGATATTACATCAGAGTAAAGTACTAGGAAAGAGTTTTCCAAGCAATCAGAATAATGATGCAAGCTGGAGTAGTTAATTCCAATATCTAAAAAATAGACTTTCAACCAAAATTCATCAAAGGAGACAGGAAATGACACTTCATACCCATCAATAAAATAATCTACCAAGATTATATCTCAATCCTGAATATCTGTGACCCAAATACAAGGACACATACATTTGTAAAGGAAAGATTGTTAAAGCTTAAATCTCACATCAAATCACTGATTAATCGTGGGAGACTCATACACCCTATTCTACCAGTTGACAGAAGATCCTGGACATACTACACAGAGTAATATTGAAACTAGCAGATATAATTGCCTCCATAAAGAAATTAGAAAGTTTTCATATAAGCAATTTAAAACTATACCTGAAAGCTCTAGAAAAACAAGAATAGTAGCAAGCACAAAAAGGAGTAGTAAAAAACATGGCCAGGAAATAAGGAAATAATCAAAATTAGGACTGAAATCAGTGTTAGAAACAAAGAACGCCATACAAAGAATCTATAAAACTAGCAACTGGTTCTTTGAGAAAAATTAACAAGATTGACAATCCCTTAGGGAAACTAATAAAAATATATAGAAAGAGTATCCAAATCAATAAAATCAGTAATGAAAAGGGAGACATAACCATTGACAATGAGGAAAATAAATGAATCATTAGGTCTTATTTCAAAAGCCTGTACTGCAGAAATATTGAATATTTTAATAAAATGGATTATTTTTTATATAGATACCTCTTACCAAAGTTAAATCAAAACCAGGTAAACTATTAAAATATCCATATAACCCATGAAAAAGTAAAGTCCAGGGCTAGATGCTTTAGTGCACAATTCTACCAGACCTTCAAAGAAAAGCTAATTTCAATAATTCTCAAATTATTCCACAACATAGGAACAGAAGGACACTGCCAAATTCATTCTATGTGGCCATAGTCACTCTGACACCAAAACCACACAAATTCTCCAGAAAGAAACACAACTTGAGACTGATTTCTCTTATGAACACTGATGCAACAATATTCAATAAAATATGTGCAAACTGATTCCTAGAATACATCACAGACTTCATCAAGATCATGTATACTTCATCCCAGAAATGAAGGGTTGGTTCAATATAAGAAAATCCATCATCATAATATGCCATATAAAAAAATTGAAAATAAGTCATATGATTACCTCATTAGATGCTGAAAAAGCCTTTGATAAAATCCAACAACACTTCATTTTAAGGGTATTAGAGAAATTATTCATACAGAGCACATCCCTAAACATAAACAATAATATGCAGTAAACCAATAGCTAACATAAAACTAAATGAGAGAAACGTGAAGACATTCAACTAAAATCATAGAAATAACAAAGTTGCCCAGTCTCTCCCTATCAATTTATTATAATACTTGAAGTTCTAGCCATAGAATAAGACAATTAGAGGAGATCGAGGTAATACAAATTTGAAAGGAAAATGTCAAAGTATTGCTATTGGCAGATGATATGAAAGTATACATAAAATACCTGAAAAATTCTGACAGAGAACTCCAGAATCTGATAAACACATTCAGCAAAGTGGTTGGGAAAAACAAAAACAAACAAACAAACAAACAAAAAATCTCAAAAGAATAAGTTTCCCTCCTTAATACAAAGGATAAATGAGCTTAGAATAAATTAGGAAAACAATACTCTTTATAATGGCCATGAACAATATAAAATATTTTAAACTCTAACAAAGCAAGAGAAAGATCTGTTTAAGAAGAATTTCAAGTCCTTGATGAAGAAGAAATTGAAGAAAATATCAAAAGATAGAAAGGTCTCCAACCTCCAATCTCATGTATAGGTAGGATTAAAATCCTGAAAACAGTCATTTTACCAAAAAAAAAAAAAAAAAAAAAAATTACAGGTTAAATGCAATTCTCATCAAAATACCAACATATTTTATTATAGACCTTTAAAGAGCAGGTTTCAACTTCATATGGAGAAACAAAACCTCAAGGTAGCCAAAACAATACTGAACATAAAAAGAAATATTTTGGAAGGAATCACAATCCTTGATCTCAAGTTGCATTACTGAGCAACAAAGATAAAAGTAGCATGGTATTGGTATAGAAACATATATGCTGATCAATAGAACTGAATCAAAATGCCAGAAATAAACCCATACACCTATGGATACTTGATTGTTGATAAAAAGGCCAAAACCATACAATGAAAAGATGAAAGGATTTTTTTTTGACACTTTATTTATTTTTCAAATGTTTCCTTCTTTCCAGATATCCCCTTAGGAGCTTCCTATTCTCTTCCCCCTCCCCCTTCCTCTATGGGGGTATTCCCAAACCGGTATCTACTCTCTTCTTCCCTCCTTGACATTTTCCTATATTGGGGCATCTAACACCCTCCGGCCCAAGGGCCTCTCCTCCCCCTTATGGCTAACAAGACCCTCCTCTGCCACATATGTGGCCAGCACCATAGGAGTAGAAAGCAGAAAATAATCAAATTAAGGGCTGAAATCATCCAAGTAGAAACTAAAAAACTATACAAAGAATCAACAAAACCAGGAGTTGATTCTTTGATAAAATCAACAAGATAGATGAACCCTTAGCCAGACTAACCAGAGGGCATAGAGGCAGTAACCAAATTAACAAAATTAGAAATGAAAAGGTAGATATAACAACAGATTCTGAGGAAATTCAAAAAATCATCAGATCCTACTAAAAAAGCCTATACACAACAAAATTGAAAAATCTGGGTAATATGGACAAGTTTCTACACAGATACCAAATTCCAAAGTTAAGTCAAGATCAGATAAACCATCTTAACATTCCCATAACCCCTAAAGAACTAGAAGCAGTCATTAAAAGTCTCCCAACCAAAAAAAAATCCAGAACCAGATGGGTTCAGTGCAGAATTCTATCAGACCTTCAAAAAAGACCTAATACCAATAGTCTTCAATCTATTCCACAAAATAGAAATAGAGGAAACACTACCCAATTCATTCTATGAGGCCAGAGTTACACTGTTACCAAAACCTTACAAAGACCCAACATTAAAAGAAAACTTCAGACCAATTTCCCTTATGAATATCGATGCAAAAATACTCAGTAAATTTCTTACAAACCGAACCCAAGAACATATCAAAATGATCATTCACCATGATCAAGTAGGTTCATCCCAGAGATACTGGGATGGTTCAATACCCAGATATCCATCAATGTAATTCACTACATAAACAAACTCAAAGCAAAAACCACATAGTCATTTCATTAGATGCTGAAAGTATCTTCAATAAATTGTGCTGGACTAATTCAATGTTTACTTGTACAAGAATGAAAATAAATCCATATTATTCACCCTGCGTAAAACTCAAGTCCAAGTGTATCAAGGACGTCAACATAAAACCAGATATTCTAAATCTCATAGATTAGAAAGTGTGAAATATCCTTGAACACATTGGTACAGGAGACAGTTTCCTAAACAGAACACTAATGGCTCAGATTCTATTGTCCACAATTGAAAAACAGGACCCCATGAAACTGCAAAGCTTCTGTAAAGCAAAGGGCATAGTCAATAGGACAAATTGCAAGCCTACAGATTGGGAAAGGATTTTCATGAACCTTCTATCTGACAGAAGGTTAATGTCCAAAATTTACATAAAACTCAAGAGGTTAGTGGAGCCCTGTGTCCCAGGATCAGCTCCCTGGCCTCAGAAGGAAACCGGAAAGCAACTCCTCAGTCCCTGTGTCTTGAGGGTTCTGGGCAGGTCTCTCTGAGTAGAGTTACTGGCCTTACCCCCCAACCCCCATCACAGGCTTGTTCATACTCCCATGAGCATAGAGCTCTTAATACCCTCATAGAGGCAGGAGGAGGGGATATGGGATAGGGTGGTTCCAAAAGGGAGAACTGGAAAAAGGAAAACATTTGAAATGTAAATGAAATATCAAAACTAAAAATTAAAATAAAAAAGATAAAAAAAAGACCCTCATCCTAGCTGCTCCAAGAAGTCAGTATTCTATGAGCAGCCTTCAAATGAAGATGTAGAACTCTAAGATTCTCCTGTACCATGCCTGCCTGGATGCTGCCTTGCTCTTGCATTGATAATAATGGACTGATCTCTGAATCTGTAAGCCAGCCCCAATTAACTTAAATGTTGTCCTTATAAGAAAAAAACAAACAAACAAACAACAGCAACAAAACTCAAGATATTAAACACCAACAACCCAAATAACCAAATTTAAAAATTGGGTACAGAGATAAACAGAAAATTCCCCACAGAGGAATTTCAAATGGCCAAGAAGCAGTTATAAAAATGTTCAAAGTCCATAGTCATCAAGGAAATGCAAGTTAAAACCAGTCTGAGGTTCCAACTTAACCTCATCAGAATTTCTAAGACTCTTGCTGGAGAGCATGTGAAGCAAGAGGAACACTTCATTTTTGCTGGTAGGAGTGCAAACGTATAAAACCACTTTGGAAATCAATTTGGCCATTTCTTAGTAAGCTGAGAATATTTCTACCTCAAGAATCAGCTATACAACTCCTGAGCATATACCTAAAGGTTGCTCCAACACCCCAAACAGACATTCGCTCAATTATATCCATAGCAGCTTTATTCATAGTTGCTGGAAACTGAAACAACATAGAAGTCCCTTAACTAAAATAAATGGGGAAAAGGTGGTACATCTACACAACGGAATAATTCAGCTATTTTAAACAGTGACATCATGAATTTTGCAAGCAAACGGAGGGAATTTGAGACCATCATTTTGAATATGGTAATTCAGTCCCAAAAGGGACATGTGTGGTATGTGCTCCTTTATAAATTGATATTAGCCATCAAATGCAGATACCATGCTAAGTTCAACAGAACCAGAGGAGCTAAACAAGAGGGGTACAAGTGAAGATGCCTGAATCTCACTTTGAAGAGGGAATAAATACTTATAAGAGCCAGATGGAGGGTGGAAACTTGGGAGGGAGGGTGGATGGGAGTGGAATGATCAGGACCAGGTGTAGGGAAGAACAAGATAGATAGCTAGATTGTCATGGAAATTAATTGAAATCTGAAACTGACAAGCAGGAGGATGTAGGTGGAATCTACTAAAGAGACAGAGACCTGAGATAAGAGAGACATCAAGAATCAATGGGGGTGACCATAACTGGGACTCGAACCATTGGGGATATGAAGTCTGAAGAGGCCACCTCCTGTTGCCAGGTGGAAACGCCAGTGAAACAATAGAAACACCTACCCACCTTCACAGCTTTCAGCCCAAAACTTATACTGAATACAATAAATGTAGGCACAGGGGATGGTCAAACACCAGTACCTGACACTAAGAATGCACTGTTATGGTTACAGACAGGAGCATATTGTCCTCTGAGAGAATCCACCTAGCAGGTGACTCAGACAGATACAGACACCCACAGCTTAACAGTGGATTGAACTTGGGGACTCTAATGGAAGAATAGTAGATAGGACTTAGGGCCTGATGGAGATAGGAACTCAACAGGAAAATCAACATGTGCTCTCAAAGTTTGAACCAACAGTGAAAGAACATACACAGACTGTTACTAGACCTTCATGCACATATGTAGCAGATATGCAGTTCTGTCTTCATGTGGGTACCAAACCACTGTAACAGGGCCATCGTAATCTTGTTCTACCTGGGCTGTCTTGTCTGGCCTCAGTGGGAGAGCATGTGCCTACTGACATGGAGACTTGAAGAGCCACATTCAGGGGTAGGGGGTAGGGGTGTGGGGAACTGCTATCCAGTGAAGCCCCCACTGACTCAGAGAAGTGGATGGGGGATGGGAGAAGGATGTTAGGAGGTGGTGGCCTGGGGTAGGACAGTCGGCAGGATGTAAAGATTAACTAAAAATAAATAAATTAATTAATTAAATGAGAGAGAGAGAGAGAGAGAGAGAGAGAGAGAGAGAGAATAGACCTGAGTCATAGTTCAGCAGGTAAGCACACCTGGTGCTCTTTCAGAGTACTACAGTTCAGTTCCCAGTACTGTCTTTAAAACTCCACCTCCAGGATAATAGCTTCTGCCTTTTATGGTCATATGTACACATAAATTGAAAAACAAAAACAAAAACAAACAAACAAACAAAAAACTAAATCATTAAAAAATACTATGATTGTATAATTCATTTGAAAAGGAAACAAAATAGTTAACAAGAATAATTAAATTGTGGGCTGGAGAGATGACTCAGTGCTTAAGAGCATTTGCTATTCTTCTTAAGGACAGAGGTGCCATTGCCATTACCCACATACTACCTTACAACTATCTGTAACTCCAGTTCTAGGGGATCTGATGCCCTCGTCTAACATCAGTGGGCAGCAGAACCATACTGTACACAGACAAACATGCAGGCACAAAATTCATACACATAAAATAAAATAAAATAAAATATAAAATTGAATAAACTATGGAAAAGTTTTTAAAATTCACCATAAGAATAACAGATAAGACCTGCAGTGGATGTCATCACACTTTAAAACAGTGAACAATGTGAAAATATATTTGAAAAACATTTTGACAGGAGAATCATATAGCATTATTTAAAAGTGCCATATTTTTATTATCCAATCATGAAGAAATGGACAATTCATTGTATTTATTTTCTGACTGTTTTTTAAAAAGCAAAATGAACTTAGATTAATAAACCATTGTAGTAGTATAGAAAGTCTTTTGCTTATTAGCCCAGTAGTGGTATCAGTTGATCCAGAGAGCATCTGTTTCTAAATAACAGACGAACATTCATATTTGTTTTCATAGTCTCCTAGATTTTGCCTCCACCAGCTGTGAATAAGTGCTCCTGTTTCCCACACTCCTCACCAAAACTTGTTGTCATTTGTTTCTTTGACCTTGGCCATTGTGACTGAGTAAATGAAATTGAACACACTTTTAATTTATATTTTTCTGATGGCTAAGGAAGTCAAATGCTTTTAAAGTATTTCATAGATGTTTGCATTTCATCTTTTGAGAACTCCTCTATCTAGTGCCTTGTGTGAATTTTTATTAATTTGGGCTGTTATTTATTTTATTTTGAGATTATAATATAATTACAAAATTTATCCTTTCCCATACATCCCTCGGGATCCTGACTGCTTGTTCCTCTTCAAGTTATGGCCCAGTCTTCATTAATGCCTATCACGCACACACACACACACACACACACACACACACACACCATACACACACCATACACACGCACCATACACACACGATACAAACACACACACACACATACACACACCATACACACACACACACTCACTCTCACACACACACACACACGCACCATACACACACCACACACACACACCATACATACACACACATGCACCATACACACACGATACAAACATACACACACACACACACACCATACACACACCATACACATACACACACTCACACATACCACACAAACACACCATACACACACCATACACACACACACATACACCATATGCACACCATACACACACACACACCACACGAACACTATACACACACACACACATATAATATATATATAATATATACCTATTCCATAAACTACCCAGTTAGATAAAGTAACATGCTTGTATGTACACATTTTCAGGGCTGACTATTAGTTGTTGGATAAGAAAATGCTGTATTCTCTCTTGAAGATCTTAGCATTTAGGTTTTTGTAATTCCCTGTATATTCTAGTTACTAATTTTCTATCAGTTGTATCACTAGTAAAGAATTTTTCTTATATTCTTGACTACTCCTTTATGTAAAACATGGTATTCAGTGTTGCACAGAAATTATTCAGTCTTCAGTGGCTCAACCTGTCATAATACCTTCACAGAAAGTCCAATAAATTGCTGTCAAGGAAATTGAAGAATAACTTGATGACACTAAAAGCAATCGTCCAGGATATGTTAAATCATATCCAGAAAGACAAGTGTTACATATTTTCTCTCAAATGGAGGCACTATCTTTGAATTCTTATGATTTATGTTTCATAAAGAACACAAAGTACTGTGAGAAAGATACAATTGGGAGAGAAAATTAGCAATTACTGAATGTTAAATCCTAAATGTGAGATCTGTTTCATATTCCTGTTGTCAAGTTCTAAGAATCATTTTGGAAGAGGAAGCAGAAGGATTGTTAGATGTAAAGATATAGATTACTAGATGGAAGCCATGGATTCTCTATACAACAAGGTAGCTTTATATACAAACTATCAGTGGCTTCAACAAGATGTACACAAACTCCTGGAAGACAAAGCTCCTATCATGGAGAGAAAAGGTAGACATAATGTTCTACCCCTATGTGAATCACTATTTGTAACTGATAGCTTTTAGAAAAAAGAAGAATACATTTTCTTTAAGGATATGACTCTTGGTAAGTCCATTCACCTCCAGGCAAGTACCTTTTATATGTCCTTTACAGTTTTAAGTTATAATATTAATAACAACAAGTTGTTTATATGGTTATGTTGGATCTGAGAGGAATTATATTTTAGGTAATTTTCTAAGAATTAAAAAATATATACTATTTTTTGAAAATGCATTCCTAGAAAATGAAGTTTTTTCTATTTAGCTAGGCTATTGTTAATACTTCAATTTCTAATTATTGTCATATTTACTTATGAAGCAAAACTATATTAATATATCTTTCAAGATTCCCTAATTCCTTTAAATATGTGTGTGTGTGTAACTTTTAAGACTTTTCAATAATCATGGAAGCAGGCGATATGAATATCCTAGTATATTTAATATGCTGAGTTGTAATGTGTTGTACATTTGTTGTACATGTGTTGTAATTTGTTCTGTCATAATTGAAGCTACCAATTTATGTTGGAGTCATTATAAATCCCTTGATATATATATTAAGGGTTATATAATATATATCCGTATATATATATATCAGTATATATATATATATATATATATATATATATATATATATATAGTGATTCTTTCTGCTTTCATATATTCCTTTTGACTACTAATATGCCTTTATGACTTCTCAGAGTCTCTGGAAAGATTGAACATATGCATACTAAGTAGAATTTATTGGATTGGCTTACATAATATAGTATTCGAAGTACAACCATGAGTGTTCTCACATTGGATAGGCTGATAATTAGTAGGTGCTATGTTTGTAAGGCTAGATGCCTAAAAGTCCTTTGTACAGAAGGCTAAAACCCAGAGAGGCAGTTAATCTTCAGTACCAAATAGTCTGGATCATGTTGACAGACTCAAGGCTTCTGGAAAGACAAGTGGGGAAATTACCAAATAAAGCAAAGTGTTTTTCTATAATCTTTTTATTTAGTTGTTGTACAAATGTTGGGTGGTTTCTCCAGTTGTCTAAAGATGCATTTGTTTCACTTTCTGGAGCCTTTCCATTCCTCCTAGTCCAGTTTACTATTTATAGTCTAATATGCTCTTAAGATTTTATAATATATTTATCTTATTTAAATGTATGGCTATTCTAAGAAGTAAATTGTTTATACCAATTTGTACTTTAGTCTAAAGATTAATAGAATAAATTAACTTTTTAAAAAGAATATGTAATCTGGAATACATATAATTTTAAAAACGGACTGCATTTTGCTTGCTGTGTAAAGAGGTATATTGCATTTTACAGTGGATTTTTTTTTCCTGTGTCCATATGCATGTACATGAATAATCAGCAAGTGACACTCTACTTCTCTGGTTTCTGAGTCATCACTGAGAGTGCTTCCCTGCAATCCTCATCTACAATATTCCCTATTTCATTGAAGAAAAATCTCAAAAGTCCATAACAAATGGAGAGATTCTGAGTTAACATGTTTATAAAGAGCATAACCTAATAGCAACACTTTGGTTGACAAATGCATTCAGTGATATTTGTGTGAGAAAACAATAGAATTTCATAGGATAAAAAACCAACTTATACTTCAGCCCAATAATTTCCACATTTTATCATTTATCAAAACAACCCACTATCAGGGGAGGATTCATTTATTGTTGTTGTTTGATTGCTTTGTTTTGTTTTGTTTTTAATTTTATTCTCTCTCTTTTATTGTCTTGAACATTTTAAATATTTCAAAATATATTCATCATCATTTTGAGAATGGCCTCTTGAGAAGATGAGTTCTGGTGCCTACACAGTGATGTACTGTTATAACAATCTTCGGCACTTTCAGAGCTCTAATAATTTTGTTCTGCTTGAAAATAGATGTGGAAGACTACAAATAGTGAGCCTGAACCTTAAAGCTAAAAAAGAGCAAGCATCTTCTAAATGTACATAAAAGAATAAAGGATATCTGAATTCCATAGCAAAGTGTTCCTCCAAAGGAGGAACGGAATATCACAGTGACATATTTCTTAAAGCATTTGTGAGAGAGTTGTCAAACAAGCAAACAAGTTAGAACAAAAAGAATGGGATTTAAATAGATTTTAAAACACTACATAGTGATGAACATCAAAGGTTGATTTCTGGGAACTTCAACTATTGGAGAGTCTAATCAAGTGTTCTCCCTGGACTTCTCCACATAATCTTTAGGATGTTTTGTGGTACTAGTTCTCCTGCTCTTTTGATCAAATGATAGACTAGAAGCACTAGAAGGGAATCAAAGTTTATTTTTCCTCACAATTTGAGGAGAGGTATTTCATGGGTGGAACATTTTGCACCAACAACTTTGCTACCATGGAGGCTGAATGCTTATAACTCTTCAGATCACAGAGCAAAGAAAGGAAATTATTTCTTTTCTTGTGTGTGTGTATGTGTGTGTTTTCATTTTATTAATTGGTCATTTTATTTATTTATATTTCAAATGTTATCCCCCATCCCACTTTCCCCTCTACAAGGCCGCTATTCCCTTCTTCCTCCCCCTGCCTCTATGAGGGTGCTTACCCATCCACTCACTAACTCTTACCTCAGTGGCCAAGTGTTCCACTAACCTGGGTTATCAGGTCTTCATTGAACCCAAGGGCTCCCTTCCCTGTGATGCCAGATAAAGCAATCCTCTGCTACCCATACAGCTGGAGCCATGGCTACCCCCGAGTATTCTTTGGTTGGTAGTTTAGTCCCTGGGTACTGTGGGGGGTCTGGTTAGTTGCTAGTATTGTTCTTTCTATAAGGTTGCAAGCCCCTTCAGTACCTTGCCATAACTTCCCTTTTGGGGCCCCAGCACTCAGTCCAATATTTGGCTATGTACATCTACATCTGTATTAGTCAGGATCTGGCACAGCCTCTCAGGAGAATGCTGTATCAGGCTCTTGTCAGCAAACATTTCTTGGCATTGCAATAGTGTCTGGGTTTGGTGTCTGCATGTGGGATGGATCCCCAGGTGCTGCAATCTCTGGATTGCTTTCCCTTCAGTCTCTGCTTCACTCTTTGTCCCTGTATTTCCTTTAGACAGGAGCAACTCTGGGTTATAATTTTGTAGAAGGGTGGGGGTGGGTGGCCTCATCCCTCAACTGGGGAGCCATGTCTAACCACTGTATATGGTCTCAACAGGTTCTCTCTCCCCTTTAAGGGGTATTTAAGCTAATGTCATCCCCTTGGGATCTTGGAAGGCTCTTGATTTCCTGGTGTCTGGGACATTTTGGTTGCTAACCCCCAGCTCCCCATCCCCATTGCTACACACTACTATTCAATTTTCTGACCCTCTGTATATTTCCTCCATGTCCTGTCATACCTCATTCTTTCCCCTATTTCCTCTCCAATTTTCTCTTGCTCACATGTTTCTCCCACCATCTACTTCCTTATACCTATCAAATTCCAACTCACTTCTTCATAAAGTTAGAAATTCTCAAATTCAATTGGAATAATAAAAAACACAGGATCAATGGAATAGAATTGAAGACTCAGAAATGAACCCACACACCTATGCTCAACTGATCATTAACAAAGAAGGTAAAATCATCCAGTGGAAAAAAATACAGCATTTTCAACATCTGTTGCTGGTTCAATTGGTGATCAACATGTAGAAGAATGCAAATTGATCCATTATTATTTCCATGTACAAAGTTCAAGTCCAAGTGGATCAAGGACCTCCATATAAAACCAGATACACTGAAACATATAAGGGAGAAAGAAGGGAAGAGCCTCAAACACATGGGCAGACAGGAAAATTTCCTGAACACACCAATGGCTTATGATCTAAGATCAAGAATTGACAAATGGGACCTCATAAAATTGCAAAGCTTCTGTAAGGCAAAGGACACTGTCAATAGGAGAAAAAAGCAACCAAAGATTGGGAAAAGATCTTTACCAATTCTATATCTGATAAAGGGCTAATATCCAATATATACGAAGAACTCAAGAAGTTAGACTCCAGAGAAGCAAGAAACCCTATTTAAAAAATGGGGAATGGAGCTAAAGAGAGAATTCTCAACTGAGGAATATCGAATGGCCAAGAAGCACCTAAAGAAATGTTCAACATCCTTAGTCATTAGCGAAATGCAAATCAAAACCACCCTGAGATTCCACCTCACACCAGTCAGAGTGGCTAAGATCAAAAACTCAGGTGACAGCAGATGCTGGTGAGGATGTGGAGAAAGAGGAACATTCCTCCATTACTGGTGGGATTGCAAGCTGGTACAACCACTCTGGAAATCAGTCTGGAGGTTCCTCAGAAAATTAGACACAGTACTATCTAAGGACCCAGGAACACCACTCCTTGAGCACATACCCAAAAGATGTTCCACACATGTTCCACTATGTCCATAGCAGCTATATTTATAATACCAGTAACCTGGAAACAACACAGAGATCCCTCAACAGAGGAGTGGATACAGAAAATGTGGTATATTTACACAATAGAATACTACAGAAATATTAAAATCAATGACTTCATGAAATTCTTAGACAAATGAATGGATCTATAAAATATCCTCCTGACTGAAATAACTCAGACACAAAAGAACACACATGATACATACTCAATGATAAGTGTATGTTAGGCAAATAGTGTGCAATACTCAAGATAAAATTTTTCAGACCATGTGAAGCTCAAGAGGAAGAAAGACCGAAGACTGGATGCTTCAGTACTACTTAGAAGGGGGAACATAATAATCCAGGTATTTTTTTTCTGTAACATATTAATTTTAAAATTCCCCATGCAGGTATTTTTATCATGTTTTCCCATCCTCTAACGGGTTTCAAATCCCAACATCACCGTATCTACAGAAATTCATGATCTTTCTCGATATAATGTAACTATAATGCTTAATTTTATTATTGTTTACTCCTTTCACTGTGATGACCAGGTTGTTGAATAGTGCTACTCACATTCACGTTATGACTTTCTCACCCTATTAATCCTGTCTATACTCATCATCAAAAACAAATTAAACATTGCTCTTCACTAAGGCCAAAGTGTTTCTTAATCCAAAAAAGTGGTCCACTAAAATTCACCATCAACAATTATTAGCAAAGTTATAAAGGAGACAAAACAGAAATATTTTACTTTTTTTTATTTATAATTCTTTTTATAAAACAATTTTAATTGATTTATTTGTTTTATTTTATTTTTCTCGATACTTTATATTTCAAATGTATCCCCCTTTCCAATTCTCCCCTTTGGAACCTCCCTATCCCCTCCCCTCTCCCCCAGTCGCTATGGGGATATTCCCACACCCACCCACCAACCCACTTTAGTCTTCCCTCCTTGGCATTTTCCTACACTGAGGGATCTAACACCCTCAGGCCCAAGGGCCTCTTCTCCCCCTAATGGCTAACAAGACCCACTTCTGCCACATATGTGGCCAGCACCGTGGGTCCCTCCATGTGTATTCGTTGGTTGGTGATACAGTCTGCAGGAACATCAGGTCAGGCCAATAGACACTGTTGCTCCCTCCAAGGAGCTGCCAACTCCCTCAGCTCCTCCTTTCCCTTCTCCAACTCCTCCATCTGAAACCTCACGCTCAGTCCAATGGTTGCTGTGAAGTGACTCTTGGGTATTCTGAACTTTTGGGCTAATAACCACTTATCAGTGAGTACATACTGTGTTCGTGCTTATGTGACTGCATTACCTCGCTCAGGATGATATTTTCAAGTTCCATCCATTTGCCTGTGAATTTCATGAAATCATTGTTTTTAATAACTGAGTAGTATTCCATTTGTAAATATACCGCATTTTCTGTATCCATTTCTCTGTTGAGGGACATCTGGGTTGTTTTCAGTTTCTCACTATTATAAATATGGCTGCTATGAACATCGTGGAGCATGTGTCTCAATTACATGTTGCAGAATCTTCTGGGTATATGCCCAGGAGTGGAATAGCTGGGTACTCAGTTAGTATTGTGTTCATTTTTTTGAGGATCCCCCAAACTGATTTCCAGAGAGGTTGTATCAGCTTGCAATCCCACCAACGATGGAGTAGTGTTCCTCTTTCTCTACATTTTCTCCAAAATCTGTTGTCACCTGAGTTTTTGATCTTAGTCATTCTGACTAGTGTGAGGTTGAATCTCAGGGTTGTTTTGATTTGCATTTCCCTGATGACTAAGGATGTTGAACATTTCTTTAGGTCCTTCTTAACCCTATGAGTTTTCTCAGTTGAGAATTCTCTGTAAACTCTGCTCCTCATTTTTTGATAGGTTTATTTGGATCTCTGGAGTCTACCTTCTTGAGTACTTTGTATATATTGGATATTAGCCCTCTACCAGACATAGGATTGGTAAAGATCTTTTCCCAGTCTGTTGGTTGCCGTTTTGTCCTATTTAGAGTGTCCTTTGCCTTACAGAAGCTTTGTAATTTCATGAGGTCCCATTTGTTGATACTTGATCTTAGAGCATAAGCCATTGTTGTTCTGTACAGGAACGTTTCCCCTGTGCCCAAATCTTTGAGATGTTTTCCCATTTTCTCTTCTATTAGATTCAGTCTATCTGGTTTTATGAAGAGGTCCTTGATCCACTTGGCCTTAAGCTTTATACAGGGCAATAGGAATGGATCAATTAGCATTCTATTATATGTAGAATGCCAGTTGAAACAGCACCATTTGATGAAAATGCTGTCTTTTTTCCACTGGATGGTTTTAGATTCTTTGTCAAACATCAAGTGACCGTAAGTGTGTGGGTCCATTTCTGGGTCTTCAGTTCTATTCCACTACCTGCCTGATCTACCTGCCTGTCACTGTACCAATACCATGCAGTTTTTATCATTACTGCTCTGTAGTACAGCTTGAGGTCAGGGTTGCTGATTCCCCAGGAAGTAATTTTCTTGTTGAGAGTACTTTTTGCTATCCTGGATTTTTTGAATTTTTATCCTGAATTTTAGAATTGTTCTTTTTATGTCTATGAAGAATTGAATTGGAATTTTGATGGGGATTGCATTGAATCTGTAGATTGCTTTCCGCAGGATGACCATTTTAACTATATTAATCCTGTCAATTCATGAGCATGGGAGATCTTTCCATCTTCTGAGGTCTTCTTTGATTTCTTTCTTCAGAGGCTTGAAGTTCTTGTCATACAAGATCTTTCACTTGTTTGGTTAGAGTCACATCAAGATCTTTACATTGTTTGTGACACTTGTGAAGGGTGTCATTTCCCTTATTTCTTTCTCAGCCTGTTTATTCTTCGAGTATAGGAAGACTACTGAATTGCTTGAGTTAATTTTGTACCCACCCACTTTGCTGTAGTTGTTTATCAACTGTAGCAGATCTCTGCTGGAGTTTTTCAGGTCACTTAAGTATACCATCATATCATCTGCAAATAGTGATATTTTGATTTCTTCCTTTCCAATTTGTATATCTTTAACCTCCTTTGTTGTCTAATTGCTCTAGCTAGAATTGCAAGTACTATATTGAACAGATAGGGAGAGAGAGGATAGCCTTGCTGATTTTAAAGTCCCTGATTTTAGTGGGATTGCTTCATGTTTCTCTCCATTTTGTTTGATGTTGACCACTGGTTTGCTGTATATTGCTTTTACTATGTTTAGGTATGCTCCTTGAATTCCTGATATTTCTAGGCCTTTCATCATGAAGGGATGTTGAATTTTGTCATATGCTTTTTCATCATCTAATGAAATGACCATGTGCTTTTTTTCTTTGAGCTTGTTAATGTAGTGGATTACATAGATGGATTTGGGGGTATTGAACCATCCCTGCATCCCTGGGATGAAGTCTACTTGGTCATGGTGAATGATCGCTTTGATGTGTTTTGGATTCAGTTTGCGAGAATTTTATTGAGAATTTTGGCATTGATATTCATAAAGGAAATTGAAGTTTTCTTTTACTGTTGGATCTTTGTGAGGTTTTGGTATTAGTGTAACTGTGGCCTCATAGAATGAATTGTGTAGTATTCCTTCTATTTCTATTTTGTGTAATAGATTGAAGAATGATGGTATTAGGTCTTCTTTGAAGGTCTGATAGAATTCTGCACTGAACCCATCTGGTCCTAGGCTTATTTTGGTTGGGAAAATTTTAATGATTTCTTCTATTTCTTTAGGGGTTATGGGACTATTTAGATGGTTTATCTGATCCTGACTTAACTTTGGTATTTGGAATCTGTCTAGAAACTTGTCCATTTCATCTAGATTTTCCAATTTTGTTGAGTATATGCTTTTGTAGTAGCATCTGATGATTTATTGAATTTCCTCAGAATCTGTTGTTATATCTCCCTTTTCATTTCTAATTTTGTTAATCTGCACACTGTCTCTGTGCCCTCTGGTTAGTCTGGCTAAGAGTTTATCTATCTCGTTGATTTTCTCAAAGAAGCAGCTCCTGGTTTTGTTGATTCTTTGTATAGTTCTTTTAGTTTCTACTTGGTTGATTTCAGCCTTTAATTTGATTATTTCCTGCCTTCTACTCCTCCTGGTTGTATTAACTTCTTTTTGTTCTGGAGCTTTCAGGTGTCCTTTTAAGATGCTAGTATATTAGAATATGCTCTCTCCAGTTTTTTTGTGTTTGTTGTTGTTTTTGTTTGTTTGTTTGGTTTTGTTTTGTTCTGTTTTGTTTTTGTATTCAGAGCTATGAGTTTTCCTCTTAAAGCTGCTTTCATTGTGTCCCATAGGTTTAGGTATATGGTACTTTCATTTTCTTTAAATTCTAGGAAGTCTTTAATTCCTTCTTTATTTCTTCCTTGACCAAGATATCATTGAGTAGAGTGTTGTTCAGCTTCCATATGTATGTGGGTTTTCTGTTGTTGTTGTTGCCATTGAAGACCAGAGTTATTCTGTAGTGATCTGATAGGAGGCATGGGATTATTTCATTCTTCTTATATCTGTTGAGACTTGTTTTGTTACCAATTATATGATCAGTTTTCGAGAAGGTACCAGGAGGTGTTGAGAAACAGATATATTCTTCTGATTTAGGATGAAATGTTCTATAAATATCTGTTAAATTGATTTGGCTCATAACATCTATTAGTCTCACTGTGTCTCTGTTTACTTTGTGTTTCCAAGTACTGTCCATTGATGATAGTGGAGTGTTCAAGTCTCCCACTATTATTGTGTGAGGTGCAATGTGTGCTTTAGTAAAGTTTCCTTGCATTCAGGGCATAGATGTTCAGAATTGAGAGTTCTTCTTGGTAGATGCTTCCTTTGATGATTATGAAGTATCCTTCCTTTTCTTTTTTGATGACTTTATGTTAGGGAAGTTGTCTTCTATAATTTTGTAGAAGATATTTACTGATCCTTTAAGTTGAGAGTCTTTACACTCTTATATAGCTATTATCCTTAGGTTCTGTCTTCTTACTTTATCCTGGATATCCTGGATGTTTTGGGTTAGGACCTTTTTGCATTTTTCATTTTCTTTTACTGTTGTGTCAATGTTTTCTTTGGTATCTTCCACTCCTGAGATTCTCTCTTCTATGTCTTGTATTCTGTTGGTGAAGCTTGAATCTATGACTCCTGATTTCTTTCCTAGGCTTTCTAACTCCATGGTTCTCTCTCTTTGTGATTTATTTATTGCTTCTATTTCTATTTTTAGTTCCTGGATGGTTTTATTCATTTCCTTCATCTGTGTGATTGTGTTTTCCTGTTATTCTGCCTGTTTGATTGTGTTTTCCTGTAATTCTTTATGGGATTTTTGCGTTCCCTCTTTAAGGGCTTCTAATTCCTTATCTGTGTTCTCTTTTATATTTTTAAGGGAGTTATTTATTTCCTTCTTAAAATCTTCTATCATAATCATGAGATGTGATTTTAAATCTGAATCTTGTTTTTCTGATATGTTGGGGTATACAGGGCTTGCTGTTATGGAAGAACTGGATTCTGATGATGCCAAATAGCCTTGGTTTCTGTTCCTTATGTTTTTGCTCTTGCCTTTCGCCATCTTGTTATCTCTGGTGTTAGCTGGTCTTATTCTCTCTGACTGGGGCTTGTCTTTCCTCCAAAAATAGGTGTCAATACTCTTTGAACACCAGTTCTCTCTGAGAGGAATTTGCAATTGGGTAGCTGATGTACAGGGTCAGCTATGGAGTGGGACAGAAACCAGAAGGATCTAGTCTCCAGCTGTGTCTTGTTTCCTGTGTCCTGATGGCTCTGCAAAGGTCTCTTTTTGTCCAGTGAATTTGAATAGTAGTTATGGTCTTGCCTGTGCTTGAAGTATGTTGGCACTACCAGGATACCATCTCTCTCCTGGCACTATTTGAGTATGGTGCTCTGTGTAATAGGATCCGCTCCCTGGCCAATGAAAGAAACCAGAAGCCCACTCCTCAGTCCCTAAATCCTGGGTATTCCAGGTGGGTCCCTCTGAGAAGACAGGCTTGCCCACACTCCTTGGAAACTAGCTTTCTCCCAGTGCTATTTGGCTATGGAGCCCTGGTGGTCCAGGCAGTGGTCTCCTGCTGCAGATGGAAACCGGAAGTCTCATTCCTCCTGGTTGTTCCTCAGTCCCTGTGTCCTAAGGATTCTGGGCAAGTCCCATTGAGCAGTGCTACTCCTGTTACCCACTCTCCTGGGCTTTTCCACACTCCTGGGAGGCAAGCTTTCTCCCAGTGCTATTTGGTTATAGAGCCCTGGTAGCCTAGGCAGAGGTATCCTGCCACAGTATATTTTATTCTTATTACAAATTTTTAATCTATACCACAAAACAATAGTACAATCCATAGAACCTTCACATTCACCTAGAATATTAACTCTAAATCAAATGATAGTAGAGCAGGAGACAGGTTTCAATTCCTTGATAAACTTTGAATTATTACCAGACTGTGAAAATATACATTTAAATATTAATAGGAAGAAACATTTCAAGTACTACAAATGCAGCAAGATTAAGAGAACCTCTTCTGAATTAATAAGCCAAGAAAAATGAAATAAAAAATATAATAACATTATCAGCAACAACAACAACAAAAAAGACAAACAAATATCCAATTGTGTACCAAAAAGGCAAAGGTAACTCAAATAATGTTTATGTGTATAAATGTGTAAATAATTCCTATATAAGCAAAGTAGGACCTCCATCAATGATATAAGCACCAAACCATAAGCAGGTAGTAACACTAGTCACTATTATACTGTCCAAATTATTTATGTTATTAATAAGTTGAAAGAAAAAATAATGTAATAATATAAAGTCAATTAAATAGAAAATTACCAGTAAAAACACCTATGATTAGAATATTAACAACTCTGTCACTGTATAATTAATTTTCTTGGAATATAGATTGGATCTGCAACTAGAAATGGAAAAATTTCTTTGATGGTATTATTTTAAATAAGGAAATATGGTCAAATTTTCCCATATGTTTTAAATTAATACATTTTCTCTCCACTTCTGGAAGTATCAAATCACCATGATATTCATTGAGAAAAAGCAAAATAACATTCATTTTCTGAGGATCTAGTTTCTACAGTCCATATAATAAGTTTGATACCTGGAATAAATAATGTTAAATTACAAAAGAACGAGGTCATAGCAGGGTGCCTTCCTTATTATAATGTGGATGTTTCTTAAGGTTGTGAACCACACAAATACTAACCTGATCAATTTATGTTAGATTGTTCTTCGAAATTCACTTGCAAACATAAAACAATGTAGAAGAAATGAGTAAAACAAGAAAACTGGTTTAAGATATTAATACTTTAGATAAATCATTCTTAGATTATTTAGTAAAGAATATAAATGCCGACTCTGCAGTAAAAAAAAAAAAAAACAAAAGGAGTGTATACATTTCATTTCCTTAACACTGTAAAGTTGAAAAAAGTAATTGGTAAGTTATAATGTATCAATTTTCAAATCAAACACAAAAGAAAGAAGCAGAATTCTGAAACTGTCACTTTCTACATGTTTTACAGTTTTTTTTTTGAACAAAATCACAAAACTTCATGTTTAAATTTTAAATAGTGTGTTCAAATATACTTTCATAGAAAAAATCATGATAATTTAACAAAATTCATTCAGAAGACTGAGGAAGCATAAAGAAACAAGCAAAAACCAATAACAAAATATATTGTACCTAATATTAATGATTTCCCTAAAATCCAAACATGACCAATTCTGCCTTAAAAAGATACTGTAAACTTTCTTATGTGAATATCATTAAACATATAACCAGTACACAAGTGTGTGTGCATGTGTGTATATGTATGTGTGTGTGTTTTTATGTGTGTGCCCATATACATAGATGTGTGTGTATGTGTGCGTGTGTGTGTGTACATTCAAAACCAATAAAGATTATTCTGAGGTTACCTTGTTATGTGGATTAGTTCATGATCTTTTCAATAAATGTAAAAAAAATTATATATGTAAACATAAAACAACAACATAATGTTAGCAACTAGAAATAAAAGTAATTTTAGTTAGCATTGGATAAAGAACACAAAGGTTCAGAGCAGTTGATGGTCTTTTGAAGGATAGATTTTGGTTTCCAACATCCATTTTTGGGGTAGACATTTTAGCAAGTTAACTGGGAAAATTCAGTTTTTATTTAAAAAGAATGGTTTTTTCTTTGTTTGCTTGCTTTTATTGTTATAGATTTTCTTTTTGTTGTTGTTATTAGTTAAAAAAAATCTAAATTGTAAGGCAGAAGCGTTGTTCTGTTTCTGGCACTTACATTGTGTGACTCCTAATGACCTATGATCACATGTAATTCCAACTCTGAGCAATTTGTCATTCTTATCTAGCCTCTGCAGACATATGTATACATGTGGCATGATCCCTGGCCACTTCATTCTGAGTTGATACATGTGAGTAAACTTAAAAAAATTAAATCTTTAAAAATAAACGGAATGAATTTATTCCAACATAATTAAGGCTGTACATGAAAACCTCAGCATTAACAGCATTCTCAAGAGTGACTAAAAAGCTTTTCATTAATTCCCTAGCAGTAATAACACTGAAACTTAGTTCCTCTTCTCAGAATAGCATTGGATTTTAGCCAGAGCTCTTAGACAAGAACGACTCTGAAACAGAAAGGAAGAATAAATGTATACTTTGTTTGACAGTGATGTATTCTCATACAGAAAGCCAGAGCGAGAGAGAGGGAGAGAGAGAGAGAAACAGAGACACACACAGAAAAAAAAATCAGTTGGATCTTTACATAATAGATATAAAAATATAAAAATATAAAATATAAAAGAAACCATATTTCCATTGGTGTCAATTTCAGACTAAAATTAATTTAAATACAGAGATGATTGATATATGTTAAAAACTATCCAACTTTCATGAAAATAATTTAAAATATCATCAAAAGAGAAAAATATACTGACAAAATATTTATACTTTTAAAATATTGATAATTACTCAATTGATCATATTCAAAATAATCCTTATAACAATACAAATGTTCTATTTATTGTATAAAAGTAGAGAAAAATATTATTGTGGAAAGACATGAAATTTTGAATGGCTAGAACAGCTTCAGACAAAGGAACAAAGCTAGTATCTCATTGGGATTTTAAAATGTTAAAGTCATCATTATAGCATGTTGCTGGGATAAAGAAAGACACATAGATCACTGGAACAAAATAGAGAACCCAGAAATAAATCTACATATACGTAATTAATATACCTCTGATGCTCAGAATAAACAATGGAAGAAGAATGGTCACCTTCACGAATTGTATCAAGAAAACTTGATACAATTTGGTTATATATAACCAAAGTAAAAATAAATAAAATCGGACCTTTATTTTACATCTTGTAGAATAGTTAACTAAAATGAAACAAACCTAAATGTACCCTCCATGATTACTAGCTTTCAAAGTAACAAAAGGCATTATGAAAGCTTACAAAGGAGAGAGGCAATTAATATTTTAACCCTGATTAACCACCTAAATGACCAGGATGGTATGATAACCCTATAGTGCAGCACAGTCACAGATACATTGGTGGTAGTCAGTAGCTCTCTAATTGGACTTAGAATCTGCTCAAAAAGGATACCATGTCTGGTACTGAAAACCTATCTAACATTTCATTGCTAGTATAATCATGATGACTGGAGAAAAATGATTAATTGATCTTTGATTAATTGATTAAACCAACACAAAAAGTTCTAATAATCTATAAGTGAATTGTTTTGATGTAATGACCACAGATAAATGTAGTCTCCATTCTTCTCCAGGTAATCTTCTCTTTGTAACTTATGGAGACTATAAAGTGCCTTAATTAAGGTTTTCATCATTAAGAGACACCACTACCAAAGCAACTCTTATATGGAAATTGTTTACATTTGAGTTGGCTTAAAGTTTCTGAGTTTTGGTCCATTATTATTATGGCAGATAATATTGCAACATCCAAGCAGACATGTTGCTGGAGAATGAGCTAGGAATCCTAAATTTAGATCCAAACACTGCCCTTTAGAAATAGGATCTATTCTGCGTTGGGCAGAGCTTGAAAACTAGAAGCCCTGAAAGCCTACAGACTCAGTGACAATCTTCCTCCAACAAGGCCACACCACCTAATAGTGCCACCATCCATGGGCCAAGTGTACTGAAACCACAACACAAAGGATCAAAAGACCTAAAAAAAAAAAATTAAATGTCCTAGTAGCATTGTAAGCTATAACCCTATGTTCCCAATATTATAAATGTCCAAATGTTTCCTGAATAAGGAGAACACAACCAAAATATGACTATGGATGAGGAAAACCAAAGAAATCTAAATACTGCACAGAAAACTATAGGCAACTAAGTAAATACTAGAATGGCAGAGGTGATCACTCCATGGAAGAACACATCGATTGTCTATGACCATTCTTAGCCTAATAACATACACAGATGTAATATTATATTGACTCTACAGGTTATATTTATGAAAATATGTATTTATATAGATATATATGTGCATGGAAAAATAATTAATGCAAAATGATCACACTTTTAAAGGTGATTAGAGGGCACACATGGAAAGGTTTGGGGAAGAAAATGGAACGATCAAAATAATTAAAATACAATCTTGAATGTACAAAAACATTAAATTATTTTTGTCTTATTTATTTGTTTGTATGTTTATTTCATTTAAAATAAGTTGTTCTTTCATACAGTACACCTTAAGTTAAAATTTTCCTCCTTCTTTCCCTCCCAGGTCCTACCCATCTCACCTGTGCCCCAGATAAAATTCTCCTGCATTTCCTCTTCAGAGCAGAGCAGCCCTCCCGGAGATGATAACCAATATAGCTTTGTGACAAGGATTTTGGCCATGGTTTTTGAAATATGCACAAATAAAATCTAAATATAAAAAGGAAAATTATAAAATAATACTGTAATAGTTTACAAAATATATAGTATGTGGGATGCATGCAAGGAAACCTACAGAGAGAGATATTGGAAAACTACAAAGCAAAATAAAACATTTTAAAGAATTGCTATACAGAAGGTCTATCTAAATAAAAGTAAAATAAATCCATAGAACAAAATTTGAAAGTATATTAAACACTTGAATAGACATTTCTCCAGTAAACATCATACCAAAGTGCAAGACAAGTCTTCATATACATGAGATGCCATGTATATTATTCAAATTTATATATAAGAAATTTGACATCATTTAAAAATATGGATGGCCCTGGAGGGGCATTGAGTTAAACCAACTCCAGTCTCATGTGTATGAGATTCCACCTGTTAAAGTTTTGGAAATCATAGAACATAGGTAAAAACACTGTAGGAACTACTGTAAAAGGCTGTAAATATACCACTGACAGGAAAACATTTCAATTATGTACGGCAGATGTCTCAGTAGTTCCTTCATAACATTATTCTCCAGATAACAATATTGCATCCTGCTAAGGTGATCTTTCTAATGTTACACATTCTTTCCATAATTACCTAAGCAATAAAGAACAATATACAGTTACACAAAATGTTTGAACAAAGAAATACATTACATAAATGTCTTGTTGTTTAAAAAAATAATCAAAAACACAAAAGATATTTTCAGCATTTATAAAATCCAGGAACTAATATCCACTTATCAGGGAATACATACCATGCGTATTCTTTAATTACCTCTCTCAGGATGATATAATCTAGTTCCAAATATTTCCCTGCAAATTTAATGAATGCATTTTTTAATAGCTAAGTAGTACACCATCGTGTAAATAGACCATATTTTCTGTATCCATTCTTCCATTGAGGGACATCTGGATTGTTTCCAGCTTCTGGCTATTATATATAAAGTTGCTATAAACATAGGGAGCATGTGTCCTTGTTATATATTGGAAGATCTTTTGGGTATAAGTCCAATAGTAGTATAGCTTGGTATTCAGGGAGAACAAATTGCAATTTTCTGAGGAACCACCAGATTGTTTTCCAAAATAGTTTTCCCAGCTTACAATCCCACTAGCATTGGAATAGTGTTCCTCTTTCTTCACATCCTCACTAACATCTGCCTTCACCTGAGTCTTTGATCTTAGCCAATCTGACTGGTATAAGGTAGAATCTCAGGGTCATCTTGATTTGCATTTCCCTGATGACTAAGGATATTGAACATTTCTTTAGGTGCTCAGAATTCTCAGTTGAGAATTCTTGGCTTAGTTTTGTACCCAATTTTTTGTCTTTTATTTATTTATTTATTTACCCTTCAGATTTTTTTCCCTCCCAGTCCACTCTCCGACTGTTCCAGATCCTGTACCTCCTCTACATCCTATAAGACAAAGGATATAGTCAATAAGACAAATCGGCAACCTACAGATTGGGAAAAATTATTTATTAACCCTACATTCGATAGAGGGCTAATATCCAAAATACATAAATAACTCAAGAATCTAGCTACCAAAAAGCCAAACAATCCCATCAAAAAATGGAGTATAGAACTGAACTCAGAATTCACAACAGAGTAATCTTGAATGGCTGAGAAGCACCTAAAGAAATGATTCCTCTACCCAATATCCTGAGCCATCCTAGAAGATCTGCTGCACTCAGAGCAATTGATAAGAACCCTTCCAAATTCCCACAGTTGCAGCTGCGAGCCCAGTGAACCCAGTGAATCCTGGACCCATCAACTGCCCAAACCCTCTCACCCCTCCCCCACTGAATATCACTCCCTTTCTGCCAGGTACTTTCTGGTGGGGCAGACTGCAAGCTAGTCTGCTCCCCTGGAGACCCTATATCCTGAGCCATCCCAGAAGATCCCCTGCACTCAGAGCATTTGGTAAGAACCATCTGGAAATCTGTATCCCACTTTAAATAGGATTGATTGGTTCTCCAGAGTCTAACTACTCAAGTATTTTGTATATTTTGGATATGAACCCTCTATCTGATGTAGGGTTAGAAAAGATCTTTGTTCAACCTGTAGGTTGTGTTTTGTTCTATTGATAGGGGTCATTGCCTTACAGAAGCTTTGCAATTTATGAGATCCCATTTGTTAATTGTTGATCTTAGAACATGAGCCATTGGTGTTATGTTCAGGAAATTTCCTTGTTCAAAGATTTTTCCCACTTTCTTTTTTACTATATTTAGGGTATCTGGTTTTATGTGGAGGTGTTTGTTTCAGATGGACTTTGAGCTTTCTACAAGGAGATAAAAATGGATCAATTTGCATTCTTCAACATACCCACTGCCAGTTGAACCAACACAATTTGTTGAAAATGCTATCTTTTTCTCCACTGGATGATTTTTGACAATGATGAAGTAACCATAGATGTGTGCATTTATTTATGAGTCTTCAATTCTATTCCATTGATTTACCTGTACCAATACTATGCAGCATTTATCAGTTTTCACTATCCTGTTTTTTAGTTATTACACATGAATTTGAGAATTGCAAAATACTCACAATATAACTCACAGACCATATGAAGTTTAAGAAAAAAGAAGAACAAAGTGTGAATGCTTCAATCCTGCTTTAAAAAGGCAACAAAAATATGAGAGGTAGACAGAGGAAGGGACATGGGAGGAAGAAATAAGGGAAAGAGAAAGAAAGGGGGCAGGATCATGTATGGGAAGATACAGAAGTATATAGGGTCAGGAAAATGAATAGAAATATGTAGCAGTAAGGAGTGGGAAAGTGAGGGTAGACTCTAGGAAGTCCCAGACTCCAGGGAAGCAAGAGGTTCCCAGGACCCATTGGGGATAAGATTAGCCAAAATACCCAATAAAGGGGAGATAAAACCTGTGGAGACCAACTCCAGTAGATAGGCAGGGTCCCCATTTGAGGGTTGAAGCTAGCCCCATCTCAAAATTTTTAACCCACAATTGTTCCTGTCTAATGCAAACATAGAGACAAAAGAATGGAGCAGAAACTGAAGAAAAGCCAATCTAGAAAATTCCCCACCTAGGGATCCACCCATCAGCAGACACCAAACCTCTTTAGACTGTTGACATCAAGAAGCGCTTGCTGACAGGAGCCTGATATAGCTGTCCCCTAAGAAGCTCTTTCATCACCAGACTAAGACAGATGCAGATACTCACAGCTAACCATTAGTGTGAGCCCAGAGACCAAAGCAGAAATGTTAGGGGAAGGAATGACAGCGCCAAAGGGGATTATAACCCCATAGGAAGAACAACAATATCAACTAACCCAGTCCCACAGAGCTCCCCAGGTCTAAACTACCCACCAAAAGTATACATGGAGGGATCCATGGCTTCAGCTATATATGTAGCAGATTGCCTTAAATGGAATCAATGCGACGGGGGACGCTTGGTCCTGTGGAGGCTTGATGCCCCAGCAGATGGGAATGCAAGAATGGTGAGGCAGGAGTGGATGAGTGGATAAGTACCCTCTTAGAGGCAAAGGGGAGGGGGGGGGGGGGGGGGGTGTGAGGGGGGGGGGGGGGGAGGACCAGAAACGGGGGTAACATTTGAAATGTAAATATATAAAGTAAGCAATCAAAAAATTAATAAAGTCCAGGAACCATTGGTAAATAGAAAGGGATGTAGGGTTGGAGGGGATGCTTATATTGTAACAATGTGAGTAACTGAAAGTATGGAATGTGATTTTCCTACTATGGCCAACCCCAGATTAGTTTATCAGTGTTTGCTGTCAAAGAAATCGATCTTGAGGATCTTTCCAGGAGAATGACAAAAAAGTATTTTTATTATAGAGTTTCAGAATTGTCTTGATTAGTCTTTAGTTGTTTGATAGTGGTTTGATAGCATAGCTATGTTGCCAACAAAAAATTCATCATGGAGGGCTTCTCAGAACACTTGTTTATCAGATGAGATAGTACATTTCAGTAAAGGACATTTCAACAGGGTTATGAAATGTGAACTTGGGGACATGAGAATGTGATGACATACTGAATTCCTGAGAGGAAAATACATGTGGAACTCAAAGAAAATAAATGAAAAACAAAAAAAGTTTCTTGAATGCTCACAGTTAATGGCAAAATGAAGTATTAGACCTTTTATTAAAGATTGTAGGGTACTCTATTATCTTTGAAGATGACAGAGAGGTTACGTGTTTAGGAATTTTTAACGATACTTTAAGAATTTTCACTGATATACAATAAAAATTTATCTGTCAATCTACCGGCATAGTTCATGTAAAAAAAAAAAAAAACATTTTCTAGAAATAGCACTGTCATGTGTGCCTAGATATAGGGACAACTACTAGGCCATAAGAAACTTCCTTTGACCATTCCCCAAAGAAAACCATTTCTCTCCACGCAGTCATCAACTCCCAATAGCTCTTCAGACACTTTAATTTTGCACTGGAAAATATTTGCACAAGGTAAACACTGGATTGCAGCAAGAGATATGAATGAGTCACAGTAGTGCTCAAACCTCTTTGTAACTGCTGTTCTCTTGAACCAAGAAAATGCACTTATAATTCCATGATTCAGTTTCCCCTCCATTCAAGCTAATAGTTTAAAGGCATTTGAATTTTAATACATGTGGGGTAGATATAGATGAATTAAATAATGAAATGATTCCAAATAAGGCAAATTACTATATCATGAAAAATCTGTGAAAAATGAACAATACGTTAGTGTTAATTTTTTTCACAGTTTTTGGAATACACATGTAGCATGCTACTTTGTTAAAATTAAAGTATATGTCAATTGACAACCCCCTTTCCTTCATGAAGGCCCTGTTTAATAAAATTGCACTTTCTGTTTCTATGAATTTAAAAATTTGTTTCATGTAAGTTCAAAAACATATATCCAGTTTTTCCCATGCAGTCTTTGTTCTTTAGTTTTCAGCTTTGCTGAGCAGGGGAAGATGGTATTGAATAGAATAGATGTAGATGGTATTGATGAAAGTCTAGTGTAAAATGGAAATCTTTCTTTAGAGACAAGTGCTTGAAGTCTAGTAGTGTTTTTAGATTGTTATTTGTAAATTGAGAAATAAGTACAGCATATTTCCATCTAGTATTACAGGTACTCAAGGCTTGAGTTAATCTAATCACATGTCTTACATATAAGTTTAGATAATGAATATGAATGGGTAACACAACTAACATGCTAAAATTACTAGAATTTTGGATCTGGTACAAAGTCAAATGTGGCAAATGTATACAAATTAAGAAATAGCACTGTCTTCCCTGGGCAGGAAAAACATGATTTAAATTGAGATAGAGTTGCTTGTTCTCGATATTTCATGCACATCACTGGGGATTTCAAACTGACTGTGTCACATGCCTATCCTGAGAATAGCTGGTAGTTTTACTATGCAATTGAACATAGATAACAATCTCTGGGGAATGTGGCAGGCATATGAACTTCGATGTTGCTCTAATTGAATCCCTGGGGGATCCCAATTACTAGTGGAAAACACAATTCTTTCTTTAAAAAATTTGCATATGCAGTCAAAATTAAAGGCACTAGGACATACTTCTACAACTATTATTATTTGCCTTGGGGTCTTATTACCTCCCCAGAGAATATCACAAGAATGAAGTTGTAAAAAGGCATACATTTCTTCTAATATGAATTACATGCATCTCAAGCATCAGTTGTCTCCTATTTACCTTAAGTATGATTTGTTGGAATGGGCTTTACCATCACTGTTCCTTACATTGGGATATTTCATAATACAAAACTGAAAATGGAAAAAAAAAAACCCAAAGTTAAAAATAAAAGTTCTATTTTACTCACTTTGAACCCACAGCTGTGATAATCTAGAAAAGATGTTTCATGTGTTTAAGCGACTAGCTTTATAAATACCATTTCTGTTATTCTAGTAATAGCACCAACCTTAAATATTACAATTAGGACATTTAATGCTCTACAAACTGCATTCCTAAAAATATTTTTCTATAATTTATATGACTAAATTAAACTAGTGTAAAGCTCTGTACTATAGATGTTATTTGGCCAGTATATCCTGAGACTTAATATTTACTATTATTCTGTTCTATTTTATGCGGCAGATGTGACAAGAGAAGATTAGGCACGTTAATTTAGAGGCAGACAGAAAAACAGAAAGATAGATGCATAGCATACAGATTATAAATAAATTACTGGTCCATTTATGAAAGATGATGATAGTGTGATTGCTATTAAATTGTATGATTGTTTTGTTTTTGTCTTATCTAATAGTGTTTCTCTGAATTTTTTGTTATTAATTTATTATGTCTTAATTGTACTTTTACATATCAGCTACACACAGTGATATTCAGTATTGTATGTTTATAAATTCAAATGTAGAATACCATTTTGATGTATACTCTAATATGGTTAAAACATAAAATATGTACAGAATCACATATTGGGAATGTATTTTCCTCCTGATGGTATTAGAAGATGTGACTACATTGCAAAATTTCTTTTCTAGACATTAAAATAATATTTCTATAGACTCGGACTCTGAAGAAGGTTTTTTATTGTGCTAATTGTTAAAGGAGGAGCCTGGTTGGTTGAATTAGGAGTCTGGGATGTATCCTTAGGGCTGGATCTTCAACCAAACTCTCTCAGTCTGGCTTCAGTCCACTTCCAGTCTGAGATAATGTTAACTTGTGTGCTTTGCCTGTTCTTCTCTACCTGTATGAATTCAAACATCAGAATGTTGAAGTTTTCCTTTCATATGTTTTTTTAAAAATAGAAACCAAATATTAAAATCAGAGAAAATTGTTATTTATTTTCTACAGCTTTGATAGAAATTATTTGTCATTACTTTTTGATCACTATTGAAGATATGTTGTGGTCTAATTTGTACTAATTTTCTTCTGAGTTTGGTAAATCATTGCTTTTTTGAAAATGTCATAGATTTGCATAAAATTTCTTGTAATTATATCCATCTCCCACCTCCTTCTTCTAATTCCACAGAGGACCCAGAGAAATATATGTCCCTTCAGGATCTCTTGCTCTTCCTTTTACTAACCTCCTGAGTGTAACCCGTGATGTCCATGAATGTCCATGATATCCATGAATGCGGGATTGTCAACTGGACATAGGACAACCTATCCATAGTCACTTCTCAAAGAAAAGTGACTACTTACTCCCTGTAGCATCAGACATTTTTCCTTATCCACTTAGCTAAGTGTGAGGTCTTTTTTGTCTCTCTTGTGCAGATCATATACAGGTAACCAAAGTTGCAGGTTGAGTGTTGCAGGTGTAGAACATACATGTCATGTTTAGAAGATCTTATTGCAGAGCACTTGTCCTCCTCCTTTGACTCTTAAGCGCTTTCTGTTCCTTCCTTCTAAAAAATTTGACTTAAATGAGTTGAGAGTTCATGTGGATGACCCTTCTATTGCTAAGCATATATAATCATTTGTAGCATAAGTCTATGCAATATGAAAGCATATATCCATTTAACAGAACAGAATCAAAGACATCCCCTCCAAGGCCTATCATCCCTGGCAATGTTTTGACCAGTATATCCAGAATGAATTATTTCTCACAGAATAGGTTTCAAAGCTAATAAAGAAAGCAGTTGGTTACCCCATAAACACACTTGATATTTGCACTAGTTGTCCATCTTACTTGGCATATTGGATTTCTATATTTGATGTGAATCAGTATCAGGTTCAGATGTTTACCTTAATAAATTGTCTTCTCCATAAATAACCAACTTTACAGGCATGGTGTTCCCTGCTAACTCACATCTGAATGAAAACAATCTTGGGTAGAAAATTCCACGGAGAAAAAACAGAGCAACAAACTTCCTTGAAGCATACTCACTGTTAAGTCATCACTTAAGCCAAGCCTATCACAGGTCAGAAGACTGTGAATGGAAGCTACAATTTGATGCTTACCCTAAGAAGTAAATCCACCTGTGCAGTTCAATGAAGGTGTAATCCATCTATTGGCAAACACTATACCTGAGCCTCAAAACAACTCTCTCTTGGACTGTTTGCTGCAGTGTAAAGCCTTGTATGATCTTCTAGATCACTGGCCTGTTACAGTTTCAGTATGAGAAATTTGTGTATTCAACCAATACAAATCACTTTTATAAAAATCTTATACAGATAAGCCGGACAGTGGTGGAACACACCTTTAATCCCAGCACTCGGGAGGCAGAGGCAGGGGGATTTCTGAGTTCGAGGCCAACTTGCTCTACAGAGTGAGTTCCAGGACAGCCAGGGCTATACAGAGAGACCCTGTCTCATAAAAACAAAACAAAACAAAACAAAACGAAAAAAATCTTACACAGACAAAACATGTTATATTTAGAAATAGATATTTATATTCATATACATATGTGCATGTAACAATTACTAAATGAAGAGTGCATGAATTAGAAAGAAAGCAAGGAAGGGTATCTGAAAAGGTCTGGAAGGAGAAATGAGGCAATTGTATTATTTAAATATAAATGAAAATATCACGTATTGAAAAAAGATATATGAATCATGAAACTTAAAACTATAAATGTAAAATTTTCCATGAGTAGTACAGAAATGAAGTGTTCAAGTCTTACAATTTTTTACACCCTAGTCATGCTTTGTAAGTTTATATTTCTTATTTTTTTATAAGACTTGCTGTTTACTCACAATTTCTATGGGTGATCATATTCTTTAGCATTATGGTATAGTCTATTTCTCATTATTTTCAAAAAGTTTGCTTTCAATTTTGGCTAGTTCATTTATGTCTACTTAGTCCACATTTTTTTCTTTTTGTTGGATATTTTCTTTATTTATATTTCAAATGTTATCCCCTTTCTGATTTTATGGGGAAATTTACTCATTTTTTCTGTCTGTACTCTCATCCAATTCAAATAAAATCATAACTTTTCATCATTTAACTTTAATGAAGTATTACTCACCACTTTATTCTGTAACGTAACAATAGCTACAGTATGAAATACAAACTAGGACAGCCAGGCCTACATAGAGAAATCCAGTCTCGAAATACCGAAAAAAAAAAAAAAAGAAACAAAAACAAAAGTACAAATACGTATACGTATCTCTTTTAAGTTTATTTTCTTTATTTACATATTAAATGTTGTCCCCTTTCCTGGTCCACCCTCTCGGAAAACCCCTATCCTACCCCTACTCCTGCATTTATGAGGGTGTTCTTCAACCCAACCACCCACTCCCACCTCCCTGTCCTAGAATTCTCCTACACTGGGGCATCTTTCTAGCATTCATAGGCCAAGAACCTTTCTTCCCATTGATACTTGACAAGGCAATCCTTTGCAACATATTTAGCTGGAGCCATAGGTCCGCGTACTCCTTGATTGGTGGTTTAGTCCCTGGGAGCTCTGGGGCGGGGGCGAGGGGGTCTTGTTTGTTGATATTGTTGATCTTCCGATTGGGTTGCAAACCCATTCAGCTCCTTCAGTCCTTTCTCTAATTCCTCCATTGGGGACACCACGCTCAGTCCAATAGATGGCTGCTAGCATCCACCTTTGTATTGGTAAGGCTGTTCACAGCTATATCAGGCACCTTACAGCAAGCACTTCTTGACATCTGCAATAGTGTCTGGGTTTTGCGACTGAATACGGCATAGATGCCCAGGTGGGGCAGTCTCTGGACGGTCTTTTCTTTAGTCTCTGTTCTACACTTTGTCTCCATATTTGCTGCTGTGAGTATTTTGTTCCCCTTTCTAAGAAGGACCGAAGCACCTACACTTTGGTCTTCCTGCTTCTTGAGCTTCATGTGGTCTTTGAATTTTATCTTGGAGTTCTGATCTTTTGGGATAATATACGCTTACCAGTGAGTGCATACCATGTGTGTTCTTTTGTGATTGGATTATCTCACGCAGGATGATATTTTCTAGTTCCATCCATTTTGTTAAGAATTTGATGAATTTGTGGTTTTTAAAAGCTGTGTAAATGTAACATATTTTCTGTATTCATTCTTCCTTTGAAGGACATCTGTGTTCTTTCCAGCTTCTGGATATTATAAATGAGGCTGCTATAAACACAGTGAAGCATGTGTCCTTGTTATATATTGGATAATCTTTTGAGTATATGCCCGTGAGTGATAATGCTGGGTCCTCAGGTAGTCCAATTTTCTGAGGAACTGCCACACTGATTTAAAGAGTGGTTTTACCCTCTTGCAATTCCACCAACAATGGAGGAGTCTTCCTCTTTCTCTACAGCCTTGCCAGCATCTGCTGTCACCTGAGTGTCACTTGAGTTTATGATCTTAGTCATTCTGACTGGTGTGAGGTGGGATCTCAGGGTTGTTTTGATTTGCATTTCCCTGTTGACTAAGGATGTTGTACATTTCATTAAGTTCTTCTCAGCCATTTGATATTCCTCAGTTAAAAATTCTTTGTTTAGCTCTGTACCTCATTTTTAAATATGGATATTTGATTCTCTAGAGTCTAACTTCATGAGTTCTTGGTATATAATTCATAATAGTCCTCTATCAAATAAAGGATTGGTAAAGATATTTTTGATTGCAATTTTGTCCTATTGACAGTCTCTTTGTCTTACAGAAGTTTTGCAGTTTTATGAGGTCCCACTTGTCGATTCCTGGTCTTAGAGCATGAGCCATTGGTGTTCTGTTCAGGAAATTTTCTCCTGTGTCCATGTGGTTGAGGCTCTTCTCCACTTTCTCCTCTATAAGTTACAGTGTATGAGTTTTTATGTAGACATCCTTGATCCACTTCAACTTGAGATGTGTAAAAAGAGATAAGTTTGTGTTGATTTGCATTCTTCAACATGCTGACTGCCAGTAGAACCAGCAACATTTGTTTAAAATACAATCATTTTCCCACTGGATGTTTTTGGCTCTTTTCAAATATCAAGTCAAATATCAAGTGATCATAGGTGTGTGGGATCATTTCTGGGCCTTCAATTCTATTCCACTGATCTTCCTGCCTATCATTATACCAATACTATACTGTTTTTATTACTACTGCTCTGTAGTACAGCTTGAGGTCAGAGATGCTGATTCCCCCAAAACTTCTTTTTTTTGTTGAGAATAGTTTTTGCTATCCTGGGTTTTTTGTTATTCCATATGAACTTGATAATTTCTCTTTCTAAGTCTACTGAGTTGGGATTTTGATGAGGATTGCATTGAATCTGTAGATTGCTTTCAGCAGGATGGACATTTTAGCTATATTAATCCTGCCGATCCATGAGCATGGGAGATCTTTCCATCTTCTGAGGTCTTCTTCAATTTCTTTCTTCAGAGACTTTAAGTTTTTGTCATACAGTTCTTTCACGTGTTTGGTTAGAGTCACACCAAGATATTTTATACTGTTTGTGACAATTGTGAAGGGTGTCATTTCCCTAATTTCTTTCTCAGCCTGTTTATCCTTTGAATATAGGAAGGGCACTGATTTGTTTGAGTTAATTTTATTTCCAGATGAAGTTATTTATTAGGTTTAGGAGTTCTTTGGTGGAATTTTTGGGGTCATTTAAGTATATGGTCATATAATCTGCAAATCGTGATATTTTGATTTCTTCCATTCCAAATTGTATCATGTTGCCCTCTTTTTGTTGTCTAATTTCTCTAGCTAGAACTTCAAGTACTACACTTTAGAGAGTGTAGATAGATAGGGAGAGAGTGGGCAGCCTTGTCTGGTTCCTGATTTTAGTGGGATTACTTCAAGTTTCTGTTCATTTAGATGCTGGCTACTGGTTGGCTGTATATTGCTTTAACTATGTTTAGTTATGAAAATTGAATTCCTGATGTTTCCAAGACTTTGAACATGAATGGATGTTGAATTTTGTCAGTTGCTTTTTCAGCATCTAATGAAATGATTATGTGTTTTTTCCTTTAATTTGATTATGTAGTGGATTATGTTGTTCAATTTCTGGATATTGAACCATCTCTGCATCATTGGAATGAAGCCTACTTGATCATGGTGTATGATCATTTTGATGTGTTCTTGGATTAATTTCAAAAGAATTTTATTTAGTATTGTGTATCAATATTCATAAGGGAAATTGGTCTGAAGTTCTCTTTCTTTGTTTGGTCTTTGTGTGGTTAAGGTATAAGCGTAATTGTGGTTTCATAGAATGAGTTGGTTAGTGTTCCTTCTGTTTCTATTTTGTAGAATAGATTGAAAAGTATTGGAATTAGCTCTTCTTTGAAGGTCTGACAAAATTCTCCACTAAACCCATCTGGTCCTGAGCTTTCTTTGGTTGGTAGACTATTGATGTTTGCTTCTAATTCTTTAGGAGTTATGGGACTGTTTAGAAGGATTATCTGTTACTGTTTTAATTTGGCATCTGGTATATGGCTAGAAAATTGTCTATTTTAACCAGATTTTCCAATTTTGCTGAGTATAAGCTTTCATAGTAAGATCTGATGATTTTTTGAAATTCCACTGTTTCCCTTGTTATGGCTGCCTTTGCATTTCTAATTTTAATAATTTTGGTACTCTCTCCATGCCCTTTGGTTAGTCTGGCTATGGGCTTATCTATCTTATTAATTTTCTCAAAGATCCAACTCTTTTTTTTGTTGTTGTTGTTGAATCTTTCTATAGTTCTTTTTGTTTATATTTGATTTTAGCCTGGAGTTTGATTATTTCCTGCCATCTACTCCTCTTTGGTGTATTTGCTCCTTTTTGCTCTGGAGCTTTCAGATATGCTGTCAAGCTGCTAGAGTAAGCTCTGTCCAGTTTCTATTTGGAGGCACTTAGAGCTGTGAGTTTTCTTCTTACAGCTGCTTTCATTGTGTCCCATATGTTTTGATATGATTTATGTTCATTTTCATTAAATTCTAAATAGTCTTTGATTTCTTTCTTTCTTTCATTCTTGACCATGTAATCATTGAGTATTGTCCAGCTTCCATGTGGATATGTGCTTTCAGTTGTTTTTGTTGGTATTTATGACCAGCCTTAATCCATTGTCATCAGATAGAATGCATGGGATTATTTTAATTTCCTAGTATTTGTTAAGGCCTATTTTCTGACCAATTATATGATCAGTTTCAGAGAAGGTACTATGAGTTGCTGAGAAAAATGTATATACTTTTGCTTTAGGATGAAATGTTCTGTAAATATCTGTTAGATACATTTGGTTCATAACATCTGTTAGTTTCACTGTGTCTCTGTTTAGTCTTTGTTTCCATGTTCTTTCCATTGCTGATAGTGGGGTGTTGAAGTTTCCCACTATTATTGTGTAAGGTGCGATGTGTGCTTTGAGTTTTAGTAAAGTTTCTTTTATGAATGTGGTTGCCCTTGCATTTGGAGTATAGATGTTCAGAATTGAGAGTTCATCTTGGTAGATTTTCCACTGACCACTATGAAATGTCCTTAGTCCCTCCTTATCTTTTTTGATAACTTTTTGTTGAAAGTTGATTTTATTTGCTATTAGAATGGCTACTCCAGCTTGTTTCTTGGAACATTTGCTTGGAAAATTATTTTTCAACCTTTTACTCTGAAGAATTGTCTGTCTTTGTCACTGACATGCATTTGCTTTATGCAGCAAAATGCTGGGTCCTGTTTATATATCCAGTCTGTTATTCTGTGTCTTTTTATTGGGGAATTGTGTCAATTGATGTTAAGTGATATTAAGGAAAAGTGATTGTTGTTAGAGGTGGAAATATGTTTGTGTGGCTATCTTCTTTTGGGTTTGTTGAAAGAAGATTAATTTCTTGCTTTTTCTAAGATGTAGTTTCCCTCCTTGTGTTGGTGTTTTCCATCTATTATGTTTTGTAGGGCTGGATTTGTAGAAAGATATTGTATAAACTTAGTTTTGTCAGAGAATATCATGATTTCTCCATCTATTGTAATTGAGAGTTTTGCTGGGTATAGTAGCCTGGGCATTTGGGTTCTCATAGGGTCTGTATCACATTGCCCAGGATCTTATAGCTTTCATAATCTCTGGTGAGAAGTTTGGTGTATTACTGATAGGTCTGCCTTTATATGTTAACAGACCTTTTTCCCTTACTGCTTTTAATATTCTTTCCTTATTTTGTGTATTTGGTGTTTTGACTACAACATGACTGGAAACATTTCTTTTCTGGTCCAGTCTATTTGGAGTTTTGTAGGTTTCTTGTATGTTCATGGGCATCTCCTTCTTTGGGTTAGGGAAGTTTTCTTCTGTAATTTTGTTGAAGATGTTTATTGGTCCCTTAACATGGGAATCTTCACTCTCTTCTATACCTATTATCCTTAGGTTTTATCTTCTCATTGTGCCCTGGATTTCCCGGATGTTTTGGGTTAGGAGCTTTTTGCATTTTGTGTTTTCTTTGACTGTTGTGTTATTGTTTTCTATAGTATCTGTTGCACCTGAGATTCTCTCTATCTCTTGTATTCTGTTGTTGATGCTTGCATCTATGACTCCTGATCTCTGTGCTAGATTTTCTAATTCCAGTGTTGTCTCTCTTTGTGATGTCTTTATTGTTTCTATTTCCCTTTTTATATCCTGGATTGTTTTGTTCATTTTCTTCTCCTGTTTGATTGTGTTTTCCTGTAACTCTTTAAGGGATTTTTATATTTCTTCTTTAAGGGCTTCTACCTGTTAACCTGTGTTCTCCTGTTTTTGTTAAGGGGAGTTATTTATGTCCTTCTTAAAGTCCTCTATTATCATCATGAGAAGTGATTTTTGATCCAAATCTTTCTTTTCCTGTGTGATGGTGTGTCCAGAACTTGCTATGGTGGGAAAATTGGGTTTTGACAATCCCATGTAACATTGGTTTATGTTTCTTATATTCTTGTGTTTGTCTATTGCCATCTGGTTATCTCTAGTGCTACCTGTCCTTGCTATATCTGACTGGAAACTGTCCTTCTTGTGATCCTTTTTGCATCAGAACTCCTCAGATTCCAACTGTCTCTGGGATCCTGGGATCCTAAAATCCTGGGTGTGTCAGAGCTCTTGGGAGTCACGCTGTCTCTGGAACCCTGAGATCCTAGTGTGAGCAAGCTCCTGGGTTCCTGTGATCCTGTAGCTCTGTGATCCTGGACATGTTAGAACACCTGGGAATGGAGCTTCTTCTGTGTTGTGGGACTGGTTGGAGAGTTCATGCTCAAGGTCTGCTCAGGGCATTTGCTCAGACTGGAGGGAATCAGTGTCCCTGGTCAGGTGGAGTTCCTGCATCCTTGGCTTCTGCTGGTCCCAGTTACCTTTGGTGTTGAAACAGATGTTGTATCCTCCTCACCTATGATCCTACGATCCTGAGTATGTTAGGTCACCTGGAAGTGGCGCTTGCCTGGCTGTTGTGAGACAGACTGAGGTGTTTGCTCCCAAGGTCTGCTCAGGCACTGGCCAAGGCTGGAATGGTAGTCCATGTATTCTAGTCTTCTATAAAAACATGAAATGGCTTAACAATATTTTCATCTTCCATGCACACTGACCCTCGACCCAGCTAATATTATCTGTACTATCCCAACTTTATTACTTGAGTTGCCTAAGAAATAACTTTCTATTCTTTTTATTTTTCTTATCTTAAAAGTGTGTGTGTGTGTTTGTCTGATGCATTCCACATCTTGTTGACAGAGGTCAGATAATAGCTGAATGAGTTCATTCTTACAGGTAAGTACTTGGGAATGAATTATATCATTAAGCTGGGTGGTAAATACCTTAACTTAGGGCTCTGTCTCACCAGTCTGATCAATTACTTTTCAGACAAAAATTCTATTCTGTTTGGAAATGTGGATTCATCCATCTCATACTGTGCACTAACGAGAGAAAAGAAGTAAATCCACAGAGGTCTAGTGTGGAATACCTGTAAGTTTTACAGGCTTTGTCAAAAGAACATTGGTCACTCAAAGGCAGCTGTACTGATGAGCAGTCCCCTCAGGTTAGTTTCATACATGCTCCACAAAGACACAGAGACTGAGAACGATGCAATAAGCACAAGGTATATTATATCCAGTGCACTGGGGCCACCCTACCAGCAGGGCAATGGCGACCCCAGGTTAGTAAGGTACACACTTTTTATACATTTTTCTGGGGCAGAGTTTGTCAACAGCATGAAAGGGTAGGCTCTCATTGTTGGTTAATTTTGACTTTTTACATGATTGGAGCCCACGGTGGGATGAGGGTGACAGCCGGCCACAATGTCAGTCTGTTACCACCCACCTGTGGCTTCAGCCTGTCCTTGACAACAGAGAATTCTGTCCATTGTGTGGGGCCTGAAGCATATTTGTACCTGGCTGCAATTTCTCATTTTATAACGGTTATCTTTGGCCCTTTCAACTGTCTGGAATGTTTTCAGGCCTGGCTTTTTGGCCGCCTTCTGTCTCTCAAGGCCTCACAGTCCCAGCCTGACTTTTTTCTTTTTTTTTTTTTCTTCATAAACAATTGGAGAAGGCTTTGTGAATTTCTGTGCTTCTTAAACCTGATACTTTTAACAAATTTCTTGATCCTTATGAGTCACTATTTCAATCAACATTTCAATTTAGAAGACATTCCTAAATGACAATGCCCTCAGGCATACCTCATATTCTTGGTTATTCTTTCATGGTAGATTATGTTTTGTAAAATCTAATATCATTCCCTATCATATAAATTTCACTCAATGAAGCTTCTTGTTATATTTTGAATGGACATAAATTTCTGTGTGTGTTGTAGATATGCAGGATGAATCCACAAAGATAGTTGATCTCTGTGAATGTGAGAAGTAGAAATCAGTATTTTAACTAAAGTAAAATGCAGGACTTAAGAAAAGCATCTAACAAACATAGAAATCTGAAGAATCTTAGTACTATTTGCCTACCTAGCCTGTGAGTGAGAAGACACCCATATTTGTAATAGGTTTTAAGAATATTTCTCAATTCCATGATCTTGCCCTTGACAAAAGCAAAGTATAATACAAAACCAAAGGAAACAATATTGCTGGCCGAGGACTCTACAGAACAACAAAGTGATGAATTACATCAGATAAAATTTGAAGAAACTTAAGATGAGAAGAGAAAATGCATATTTAATTAGAAAAATTCCTCAAATTTAGATACTTTGCAACTTTAAAACATCATCAGATATTTCTGCAGAGCAAATTAAAGGGTAGATATTTTGATGTATGAAGGGACAACATTGTCTCCTCTCAGGATTCTGGTTATTTTGTCAAATATAATACATCATATTACCAAAAAGAAACAACTGTATATTGTAGATTAAAAGGATAAAAGTAGGCAAAAGCTTTTTAAGTTCCCTTATCATTGTTTGAGGTATCTATGACTAGTTGAGGAAAACAGACTACCTGGAACATGCTAAAGTGCACATGCACATATTCATATACATACATATATGCATAAATACATATATCTATATGCAAATATATAAATCAAATTAGCCCCCAAAATAGTAAAACTTAAAAATGTAATGGAAGCTACCAGACCTTGGAGAAGTGGATGAATTTTTCAGTGAGGAGCTGAAAGGAAAAAGACAGTACATCCACAAAGTATGGGCAGCATGGGAGAGTATTTCAAGAACAGGTGCAAGGTAGCATAAATTAGAGTTTATAGAAAGGAGGAGGATTAAGAGATACATATGGAACAAGGACACAAGTGAATAAATGAGAATTTACAGAAGACCCTATCAGTGGAAATGGAGACAGAGAAGATCAGAAATGGTGTCTCATGGTAATCCTGTGATTATAAATTATAGAGCTATCTTCTGAAGTGTACTGATACTATGGTGAGAAGTAAACTTTCAATTTATAAAATGCAGTATACTAAATATTTATAGAAATAATTGTGAAAAAGTTTCTTTTGTTTTTTTTTTGTTTGTTTTTTTTTGTTTTTTTTTTTTTTTGTTTTTACGAGACAGGGTTTCTCTGTGTAGCCCTGGCTGTCCTGGAACTCACTCTGTAGACCAGGCTGACCTCGAACTCAGAAATCCGACTGTCTCTGCCTCCCAAGTGCTGAGATTAAAGGCATGTGCCACCACTGCCCAGCTGTGAAAAAGTTTCTTATGTTATTTTGTTTCCTTTTTATTGGATATTTATTTACATTTAAAATGTTATCCTTTTTCCCCTCCTCAAGCCTCCTATCCCATTCCCCCTCACCCTGCTTCTATGAGGGTGCTCCCCTAGTCCCCCCCCCCCACTCTCAACTCACCTCGCTGGCATTCCTTCACACTGGGGCATAGAGCCTTCACAGGACCAAGGGCCTCTTCTCCCCTTGATGCCAGATAAGGCCATCCTCTGCTACATATACAGCTGGCACCATGGGTCACTCTATGTGTATTCTTTGGTTGGTGGATTATTCCTTGGGAGTTCTGAGGGTTCTTGTTGGTTGGTATGGTTGTTCTTCCTATGGGTTGGAAACCACTTCAGCTCCTTCAGCCCTTCCCCCTAACTCCTCCATTTGATCTCTATGCTCAGCCCAATGTTTTTTTTTCAAATGGTACTATTATTTTTTTTATCTCAAATTGCTGTGCTCTCTTACAATTAAAAATCATTTAAATCTAGTTGCTATAGGTTTTGTGTATCATTCAGAGGCACACATATCCAGCTGCATGCTTCAATCCAATTGTTTGACATTCAAGTCCTTATTTCCATGAAAATAATATTCCATTGGGAAATTAGTGTTACCTTATTTCCCAATACATTTAGTTTCCAGAACTTAGGTAGTTATCAGTTATGAGTGTTAGTCTAGAATGTTTCTTATTGAAGATAAATTTGGAAGATAGTTTAATTTACCAAATTCTTGATGTTTATTAAAACAGACATATGAGCTGAGTGAGAAAAAGTAGATTTGATATTAATATTTTAATTACTTAGTAAAATAAATAATAAAGAGATAGTCTTCCATACTTTTTCAAGATGTAGCCACAAGAACATAAATAATAATATATACTCATTTTAGGAAACTATAAACTTTAAAAATTATATGGATTTGTCAAAATCATACTAATTTAACATATTATTCAAGTAGAAGTTAGAAATACTTTATACAGTTAATCCAGTCTTTCCATATGTAGAACTTCAAACAATGGACTATTTTCAGATTGATATCTTGAATATCTCAATGCTCAGGGTTTTATTTTATAAAAAATTTAAAAACACCGTGATTCTTTCAGAGATAGTAACGAAAAGATAACAGTTTTCTTTAGATTTGTTATAAAACAACAAGTGTTTGTTTTTTGGAAGTTCTCTGCAGATACCACTAGTAGAAGAGTGGTGATGTTCCAGAGGCAAGAAGACAGTCCATCAAGACACTGCTACCGATGGTGTTCTTCCACAGGTCAAACTCTAAGTGACTGATACAGTTTAGGTTATTTTAGGCATAATTAAACACATAACAAATTTGGAAGAATGTTTTTTAGTGATATTTAACTAATTCACCTGTGTACAACAAAGCTTAAATCATGATTACATTGAAACTCTTATAAAATACAAGTGGCATCTTCCATAAAGATAGGTTCTATAGACTAAATAAGAATGCAGGAAAAATATAAATAAAATTCATGATAAGCCTCTGTGAGAGATATAGATGGACTGAAATAAACAGGCACAAGATAATGGTCTGAGAGAACCAATGCAGACTAGCCACACAGATAATGCAGAATGTACCAGGCTATTAATCACCTTTAGTCCCAGACAACAGGGGTGGGGAAAGAGTAGGTTACACATCTCTCCTTTGAAGAGACAACCCTATATATTTAGCATTCCTGGTTTATCTAGTGCTTATCTATAATTACAAGGACTTACGTGCCTCTTGATATTGAGAATTTTCTTCATTAAAATTGTCTCAAAGTGTCACTTATTAGTTTATACCAACCAATTTCAATGAAAAACCTCTGAACTTAATCAAGGCAATGAAGAGTCTCTTGATATGTTGAACTAAAGCAACAGCTTTTTAATGGTATATATCTTGTAATGTGGAAATGGTGGCACACACACACACACACACGCAAACCTAAAACAAAAATTCCATGTTGCTACTGACTATGATGGAGCCTGTGATGGGTTCTTTTCTTACCTATTATCTTTCTATAATAAGAGCAGTAGCAAATGAACTACTTTCTTAAATAAACACTTATTAAAGATTAAACTAACACGATCTTATACCTTATGCGTTGTAGATGCTCTATCACTCACATAGCAGGTTACAAAGATTCACACAGTCATTAAAAGGCTATCTTGAAGTTTTCCCTCATACTCCTGACCTAAGGCAAAATTTAGAAGCCCTATACAGTTTTTGCTTCAGCCAGCAGAGACCCCTGCTAATTTACCAGCCTTACCAAGAAGGGCATGATTACCCCAATGTTCGGGCCAAATCAGCCTCCCTGTCTTTGTTCACACTCACTAACCTTTCATTGAAGAAAGATGATGCCTCACAGACTATTATACTAAAAGCCCTTGAAAATATACTATATTTTGAGCTACCAAGTTCTTTCTTTTCTCTCCAGAGTTCCCTCTTCATGCACACCTTGCTTTCCCTGCGCCCCCATCACACACATCAAAGGAACAGGACAAATTAGATATTGAGATACACAGTATAAAAAATATTGGAATGTATACCATCTATATAAAGAGTCTTAACTGTTTTAACATGATGACTGAAGTAACACACAACTGTAGTTTAGACAAAGAATTCTGTCTTCAGTAGAGAGTAAATTTTGAACATAAAAAAGATTAAACATTTTGTTATAGCTGGTTTGTTTCCCTTTTTTAAGCTAATGGCTAATTTTAGCATATCATTTCTTTTGAAAATATCTGTAAATAAAGATAAGCCAGTAATAATAGGGAAGGAGAAATAGCTCTAATATATTCTGCTTATATTTAATTTAAAGTTAAAAGCTGTTATTTTAATTTCATATAGATTTTTCTAAATGAGTATGTACAGTTTCTACATGTATATATTTTTGATTCTAATGATAACACAGTTAATTGGCAGTTTTTTGAAAAATGTGTGTAATTAAATACACAAAATTGTATAAAATTATGGAATATCAAAGAAAATTTTTACTTAAAATTGTACTAAAGCAGCATTTATTCCTCAAATTATACATTCCATCCCATTTCTTCAAAATAATTAATTCTTTTAGGGAAAGCACAATTTAATTATTTTCTTCTTCTCATGAACTGAAGCAGGAGAGAAGAATATGCTTAGTAAGTAATGATCTAAAATTTGAGGTCATGTCGCTGATAGTTGTTTGGACATTTGACTTTGTTGTTGTATCTAAAAGCCAATAGAGTGGTTCATAAAACTGTTTGCAGAGCACATTTGAGTACTAATAAAACAAATTGAGTATTGATGATGTGCACAGGGCAAATCCAATTACATCTCACAATGTTTTACATTGCTCCATTTCCCCTTTAATGTTTTCTATTTATTTATTTCAATTTAAGGTCTGAGTAGTGAGCTGAAGGATGCACTGTGGGTAGTCACAGTATGTCTTACATTTTAGAACCCAAACTCTTGACTGAAATTGTGGGTCTGCTCTGCAACTCTGTTCATGGATGTCTCATTCAAATTGCTGAGTTTTAATTTCATGGAGAAAGTGATAACCTAGAGATCTTAGTAAACATTATATACATATACTTTTTATATATTTTTACAATAGGCTAAAACTAAAGGTCTTACTATCATTTAAATAATAAACACAATGTACACATAACAGCTAAATCCATTATGATACACCTTACACATAAATACAAAAGACATGTGCTTTGATGTCTCTTATAATCTGGCTTTACATTTGACTTAACTCTATATTTTCTAATGTCATATGGGCCAAAAAAAATAAATAAATAAAAAAAATAAAAAAAGAATAGGTCTTAATGCCACGTCTTTTTGAAAATTCCAGCAGAGCTCTATGTGACAATAGTGGCACGATTTTATCTCTCAATATACTTAAACTACCTGCTTCAAGAATGACAAATGTCACAGCATTGAATATGCTACTGCTTAGAAATGAGAAATGTAATTAGCACACATACAAAATACTTTAATGACATCCCCCTATTGAATACCCACACCTGCCGGACATGATTGTAATGAGGCTTGTCTGCCACTTGAACATTGATCAAATGTCACTAGAGCCTGATATACATGTGACTCACTTGTCTTCCTATGGCCTTACAACTGGGATCAGGGACACTGTGTAATTCTCAACATCTGTTACTTCACCAAGTAACACTTTTTTTCCTTTACTTTCATCAGTTACTTTGCATTCTCTTGATTTTCTTTTGCTAGTGATTAATCACACATGGAAATAATTACAACATTCTCTTCAGAACCTTTAAAAATGAGACTCATTTTATCGGACACTGCTTCTGAAATACAAACAGGAACAAACAGAAACTTAGAGAAATATCAAAGTGAAACACAATAAAATTGTCATTTTCCCTTAGTAAAAGTAGACAGACTTGTTAACACATGTACAATATTGATTAAAGAGAGAAAAAAAATCTTTACCTTCATAAATACAATATGCTTGTAAGAGATTAGAAGTAATTCACTCACTTATTACATGACAATTAAAAGTAAATCTCAAAGAAATAACATATTATGACATTGAAAATAACAGTAGAAATCACTTTTGTTCCATATATTCACTGGCCTCTGCTAGATTATTCATCAGTCAGGATGTGCTATGGTCTGTCCTTGAAATGAAACCAAGTCTATTGTGCAGATGTACTGCAAGTTCTTTATCTATTCTTCAGATGAGGAAGATATAAGTTGTATCATGTTTCTGGCTATTGCAAATAAAACTGCTCTGAACATAGTTGAATGAATGTCTTTGTAGTATGGAGGAACATCTTTTGTGTGTATGCCCAAGAGGGAGAATTATTCCCAGTTTTCTGAGAAAACATCATGAATTTTGCAGGCAGATGGATGGACCTTTAGAATTTCATATAGAGTGAGGAAACACAGACACAAAAGAACATGTACAATATGTACTATCTTATAAGCAATACAATAAAAGATAGTCATGCTGCAATCCATAAATGCAAAGAAGCTAAAAACAAAGGTAGTCCAAAGTGAGGATCCTTTAATGTCACTTAGAAGCTGGAATAAAATAGTCATAAGAGGCAGATGGAGTGAGAGAACTTGGTGGAAGTAGGGGGTATCTCCAGGAAGAAACAGAGACCTGGGATAAAGGAGGCACCCAAGAATCAATGAGTGTATTCGTAACTGTGACTCTTAGCATTGGGTATATGTAACTTTAAGAAGCCTTGTCCTGTAGCAATACGAGAACCCCAGTAGAGAGCTAGAGACTCCAGCCTACCTATAAAGCTTTCAACCCCATATTTATCTTGTCTATAAGAAATGCAGGAACAGGGAATGGAATAGAGACTGATGAAGTGCCCAAACTGAGATCCACCTCATGTGATAGCACCAATCCCTGACACTATTGATACCTTATTACACTTGTAGACAAGAAACCAAGATGGCTGTCCACTGACATGCTGCATGCAAAAACTGACTCAGACAGGTGCAACCTATTAGTGGATGCAGCACAGGGAGTCTTATGGAAGAATATGGGAAAGGACAGTATCCCTCAAAGGGATAGGAACTCCACAGGAAGATCAACAGAGTCAACTAGTCTGGGTCACTGGGGGTCTCAGAGACTGAACCACCAACCAAAGAATATACAGGGGCTGGACATAGGTCTCTGTACACATATGTATCACATGTGCAGCTTGGTCTTTATATGGGTCCCAAATAACTGGAGCAGGGCCTATCCCAAAAGCCTATATGTAGGATATGTTCTTCTTACTATGCCTTGTCTGTGCTCAGTGGGATGTGCCTAGTCTAACAAAGATTTGATGTGCCAGAGTGGGGGATATCTAGAGGGACCCCAGCTGCTCAGAGGAGAAGAGGAAGGGAGGTTGGAAAGTAAGGATTTTGAGAGGGGATGACTTAAAGGCAGTGAGCAGCATGTAAAGTGAATAATGAAAGATAAATAAGTAAATAAATAAAGAAATAAAACTAAGGAAAATGAAACAAGCTCCTTCTGTTTAATCTTTTAAGAAAAAAACTTGTAATGACTTCAAGTAATTTTCATATAATTTCTGCTCCCTAGTCCAATCTCCTCAGAGGATAAATCACAAAGCAAACTAAATAATTCTATTTCATCATTAAGATATGGCTGTCATACTCGCTAAAAGAGCTCTTCTATTTAATAATAGTTTTGAAGGATCATTTCAAAATTATTTCAAAATTGTCACAGATTTTTCAGAAGTAGGCAACTCTACCTTGATTTGGATATAATAAAACAGACTCAGATGAAGAAAGTAATATTCTCAAAATCTATTTCATAGTACTTGTTCTCTTACTCCATGTCTGTTTCAAATTGCCATCATTATTTTTCTTTACTGCAATTTTATGCATCTTTTCTCTCTAGAAAATATGTTTTAATTTTTACATTTTACAAAATAAATTAAATTTTGATTTATAAGAATACTAATTCTTTGTTTATTTTGATATCAATGCCCTCATAATATGCTTGACAGCATGTGTTGTAGTATTTCAGAGAAATTTCTCCAATATCACAGAGTACAGTTCCGAGTCAAGGAATCTAAAGGGAAACCATGGCATTTTCATGAAGCAGCTCATATATTTTATCTTTATATGGACTAGGTTTTACTCATCATGGGCATAGGACAATCTCTGTCACCTAGATGCTTTAACATTGAAAGTACATGAGCATGTATATTAATATTAAATGCAGTGTGGGTTTCAAGAACCAAGAAACATGCATCCATATTATAGGAGAAGAGTGCTCATCAAAGCTGGGACTCATTGTCTCTCTGTTAGTGTAAACTAGACAGAACTTTAATTCAAGAATTAAGAGCATTGATTGGATGGTTGGCTACATTACCCTTTTAAAAAATCAGTTTATATCTTAGGGCTACTACTGCTGTGATGAAAAAGCATGATCAAAAGCAACTTGAGGATGAAAAGGTTTATTTTACACACAGGTCCATATAAAATTTCACGGAAAGCAGAGAGGGCAGGAATTCTTGAAGGGTCGGAATGTGGAGGCAGAATTTGTTGTACTAACAAATTGAGTACTGCTGTTAACTGGCTTGCTATTCATAGCTTGCTGAACTGGCTTTCTTATATAATCCAGTACTAACACCCCAGGGAGAACCTCACTCACAATGGGCTTGGCATTCCCTCATGAGTCACTAATAAATAGAATGTTCCATAGGCTTACCCACTCAGGTATCTTATGGAGAATTTTTCTCAATTGGTGCTCCCTCCACTCTGATGATTCTAGATTGTTTCAAGTTGATGTAAAAATAGCCAGGACAGTTCAGAAGTTTATTATTTTTCTTCACAAAGAGAAGAATTGTGAAATGAGAGATAATGAAAACAAACCATTAGTCATCCTACTTCTTCCATAGTTAGAATGTAAATTAGGAGAGAGGGCTACTCTAATCTTAAAAGACTAAAAGGGAGGTGGTCATCTCTGTCAGAATCAATGTTTAGACATCATTTAGCCAAGAAACATTAAAAAATTTTGAGCCAAGAAACTGTTAGAGACTTCATTGTGTCTTCTTTATTTGTATTGATAGGCTTAGGTCATTAAATGTGTTCTTTAGATATGTCTATCAGTATAGGGAACAGCAGACAATACTTTCAAATAAAAGATTTCTTTGTACTCAGTATTCAACAAGGTACTGTTGAAAGAAAAGCAGTCAACATAATGTACAGTACAGAAAGGATGTTAGTCTGAAGTCATTGAACAAATTTGAACAATAAATAAGAAAACTGTTGATTGGTAAGTTATAATTCTAAGAGAGATTTATTCATTTCTCTCTTAGTTTGTTCGATGTTCTATGGAGAGTCATCTAGATTATGCTTGTACTTCAATATTTTATGTACATATATTTGAACTGGATGAACAGAGAGGCATATCTTACTATGTTAGAAGACATTTTCTTTCTCTGAACAAATACACTGGTTCACAACATAAAACATAATATTTTAACAACTATAAAATTCCACATTCCACTAACAAATAAGAAGTAGATGCTGGATTAAATTATATTTCAGCACAGATCCTATATACTCTCCTGAAGTCTTGAAAATTCTGCTAAAATGATACAGGATAATTTTTGTAACCAAGTAAAAAATCCAAAAGTACAGACTGAGTGATATGAGAGAACCTCTGAGGATTTGTAGAAGGGATCGCAGAAGAAGATAATAACAGAAATAATAAAAAGATCAGAGTGAAATCATAAGAGAACTGAAGTAGAATAAAAAATGTTAACTGAAAAAATTATTAAATTATGCACATCCTCTCCTACTAAGGCCAGACATGGAAGCTTAGACAAGAAAACAGACACCTCAGATAAGCAATTGTTCTATGGACAGCCCCCACGCCAGTGAGGGAACACTAGAGAGGGAGGAACTTGAGAGGAAGCAACTGGGATTTAAAGGGAATTAATTAGTTAATAGAAAATATAAAATAAAAATAAAAAGCAAACAAGAAAATGTTGGAAAATGTATACATGCATACAATCTATCTTGGTTACACACCATTCACACTCCAATCATTTCTTCCAGCATGTTCCCCATCCCCTCATCAACAACTTCTTACAAACTTTTTGTCTTGTTTTTCTTTGCTAAAAAAGTATTCTCATCATTTCCCATTTCCTTTCCCTTTCTTGAGCCCTCTAACATACCTGTCCTTACTGTCTTTAATTTTTCCTTCATTTTTGTTAATACTTTGCTATTACCTATTCAGTCTGTGTAATGTCATGTAAACTGCAATATTTAATATATCCATTGTGTACAGTTAATGTTATATGTATATTCATGGAAATTCACTCATTCCTGAGGGCATGGGCAATCCTGAGAGTGATGAGCCCCAAAGAAAAGTGCCTTTCTTTCTGATAGTAGAAATCAATTACCATCTGTGCCTCATCTAATGGTGTATACTCACTAGTTCCTGACTCACCCATGATGGAATTGGTTAGACCTTTTTTGGCTAACAACAGTTCTTAAATTATTTGAGCCCAACTGTAATATTTTTTGCATATAGTACATTTTCATTTTATATATATTTTCTTATATGTAAGAATATATATATATTCTTACACATGGAGCAGTATTGTATAGACTTCATATGACACATTCTCTAGCTTATCTTGTTTTCTGCCTCAGAGGGAAATTTTTCTTCTCTAAAGTGGACTTTTTGTGACCAGTATTTGATCTTTTCAGGTTTTGCCTCCACTAGTAAATTAAAGTGTTTTTGAATTTCATTCTCTTCTCCTCAGGCAATATCTGTCTCCATCAAACTAAATAATAATAATAATTAATAATAATAATAATAATAATAATAATAATAATAATTTAAAAAATGGGAAAACAGCAGAATTATTTGTTTTTAAAGGTCTTCATGACAGTTGGTAAAAACTATGAGCTATGTATTTTCTCTCCCTCCCCTATATTACCAAATAAAGCACCTCAGTTAGTTCATTTTCAGGACTCAGTACCATGTGACAGGTTCACTCTTCATTGTCCACTTTTTCTTCTCCTAACATAAGGTAGGGTGATTTGCCCATTAGTGTATATCTTTTTTTACACTTTTAACCTAATATCTGGGTAGTATTTTCAAACCACATTCTTACTGACACCTTAAATGTATTAAAAAATAACTTACCTTTTATGTACCCATTTTTCTATTGTTGGACATCTGGGTTGTTTTCAGCTTCTGGCTATCACAAATAAGGCTGCTATGAACATAATGGAACATATGTCCTTGTGGAGAGATGGGGAATCTTTTGGATATATGCCCAACAGTGGTATATCTGGCTATTCAGGTAGATTTATCATCAACTTTCTGAGGAACCTCCTGATTGATTTCCAGAGTGGTTGTGCCAGTTTGTAATCCTTCCAGCAATGGAGGAGTGTTTCTCTTTCTCCACATCTGAACCAACATGTGCTGTCACCTGAGTATTTTATCTCAGTCATTCTGATTGGTGTAAGGTGGAATCACATTTAGATTTATATTTCCTTGATGACTAAGGACTTGACATTTCTTTAAGTGATTCTCAGTCATTCGAGATTGCTGTTGGGAATTCTCTGTTCAGTTCTATACCTTATTTATTTATTTATTTATTTATTTATTTTTGATTTGGTTGTTTGTTTTCTTGGTAGTTAGACTCATGAGTTCTTTAAATATATTGGATATTATCCCTCTCTTGAATATGTGGTTAGTATATTTTTTTTCCCAATATGTAAGGTTGCTGATTTGTCCTATTGTCTACGTCCTTAGTCTTACATAAGCTTTCCAGTTTCATGAGGTCCCTTTTATAAGTTGTTGATCCTAGTGTCTGAGCCATTGGAATCTGTTTAGGAAATTTTCCCCTGTGCCAATGAGTTCAAGGCTCTTTTCCACTTTCTCTGCTATTAAGTTCAGTGTGTGTGGTTTTATGTTGACATCCTTGATCCACTTGAACTTGAGGTTTGTGTAAGGTAAAAATATATGGATCTATTTTCATTTTTCTACATACAGACTGCCAGTTAGAACAGCACCATATATTGAAGATGCTTTCTTTTTTCAATTGTATATTTTTGGCTTCTTTTTTAAAGATCAAGTGTCCATAAGTGTGTGGTTTTGTTTCTGGATCTTCAATTCTATTCCATTGATCAAAATGTCTGTCTCTGTACCAAAACCATGCAGTTTTTTACCATTATTGATCTGTAGTATAGCTTGAGGTCAAGGATGGTGATTTCCCCAAAAGTTCTTTTATTGTAGAGAATTGTTTTTTCTATTCTCTGTTTTTTGCTTTTCCAGATGAATTTGTGAATTGCTTTTTCCATGTCTTTGAAGAATTGTGTTGAAGTTTTGATGGGAATTGCATTGGATCTATAGATTGCTTTTGGTATGATGGTCATTTTTCTATGTTATTTCTTCTAAGGACTAGGGCATCATGAGGTTGCAGGCAAATGAATGGAACTAGAAAATATCATCCTTTATGAGGTAACTCAGAACTAAAAGGACATGCATGGTATGTACTCAATAATGAGTACATAAGCAAATAGTACAGAATACCCAAGTATATAATCTACAGAACTTAAGAAGGCTAACAAGCCAAAGGACCTAATTCAAGATGCCTCAATCCCACTTGAGAGGCAGAAGAAAACAATCACAGGAGGGGGGAAAAATGGATTGTACCTGTGTGAAAAAGGGGGCAGGGAGGGAAAATGGGGAACGTGATCAGGTATTGTGTGGGGAATAGGTCTGAAGCCCCAAGAGCCAGCAGAAAGGAAGGAAACAGGCAAACTTTGGAGGTAAGAAGTGGGGCGATCCTCTAGAATGATACCAGAGACTTGGAAGGTGAGAGACTCTCAGGTTTCAACAGGAAGGACCTTAGATAAAATTCCCTACAGTGGGCAGAGGGAACTTGGAGAGACCACTTCCGTTAGAAAGAAAGGGCATCAAGTGGAGGGTTGTGGTTGCCATCCCACAGTCAAAAACTTTGACCCAAACTTGTTCCTATCTGAAAGAACTGCATTGACACAATGGAGAAGAGCCTGAGGAAAAGCAGGTCCAGGGATAGGCCCAAATTGGCATCTAGTTCAGGAAGAGGCCCCAATACCTGACACTATTACTGATACTATAATGTGCTTACAAACAAGGATATATCATGACTGCGCTCCAAAAGGGCTAATAAGCAGAGGAAAGAGCCAGATGCAGATATTTACACCCAAACAACGGACAGAAGCAGGTGAGCTTGGTGGTAAAATTAGGGAAAATCTGGAAGAAGCTGAGGAGGAGGGGGACCCTAGAGGAAGATTAGCAGTCTCAACTAACCTGGACTCCTGGGATCTCTCAGACACTGAGCCACCTCCAGGCAGCAGCTTATATGAGGTCCCTAACACATATACAGCAGAGGACTTCCTGGTCTGGACTCAGTCAGAGAAGATGCATGTAACCCTCAAGAGACTAGAGGCCATGGGGAGTGGGGAGGTCTGGTCAGGTGGGTGTTGGGGGCTGGGAATATCCTCATAGAGATTGGGGGAAGAGATATGGGATGTGGAACAGTCAGAGGTGGACCAGGAGGGGGATAAAGTCTGGATTATGAGAAAAGAATAAAGAATACATTTTTTTAAAAAAATGTATTCTTAAAGTAACAAATTAAAAGAGAAAGATATATTTTCCTCAAAAATCCTTTTCTACTTTTTTCTTGGCTTTTGCAGTCCCTCTAAATATTTTAATATGATTACTTGATATATTTATTTTATACCTATATCTATATGTGTAGAAATATATATATATATATATATATATATATATATATCAATATACATGTAATTCTCTATATATGTTCATGATAAAGAATGTGGCCCAGAATCACAATATTATTTTAAAATTATGGATAGATTCAAAATGTACATAGCATTATTTACTTTAAAAATTCAAGTTAATCCAAAAATATTATTATAATTATGAATATTTCTGTATAGATCATTGAAGATGAAGAACATTTTGAATAATTTCAATCATTTCGTTATGATACCAAAGCATAATACCAATATTGAGATGTTACCTAAAATCTAGTAATTAGTTAAATATACCAAAATATCTACAATTATGTTTATAACTATGAGTTCCAAATATGACCAACACTTAAAATTTAGTGCATGCCCATTTGAAATTTATTTTGTATTAGCCTGAATTAAGCTCATTATTTAGCTACTTATGGTCTACATACCAGTAAGTTTGATTCTAAACCAACTATGAAGGAGGGTAGTTCTTAATTTAGTTAAGGCTCTATACTACAAAATGACATCTGTATATGCATATAAGTATGCTCTCATTTATAAAGGCATATCTCTACCCATCTCTTGTCTAATGAACTTAGCTAAAAGACCCAATCTACTATGTACTGTAGAATATCACATGCTCAAGTGCACAAAAGATTCACCTCCCCAAGTTGGTGCAATTGTTGTTATGTCAGTTATAGTTGTATCACCATACAGCTTTTATCAAGAAGCTGACCTTAGCATGCACAGATAGACTTTATTTTAAGTGTCGTTTTAAATTTACCAGTAGGACCATGTATTCAGTTCCAGGTGACTACAGCAAAGGGAGCATTTACAACCATTTTCAAAGATCATTTGTATATCTTCATGCATGTGCAATCTGTCATCCTTGCTGCATCTTCGATTTTAAAAAGTAAATGATATGTAAATTTTTTTAATCAGTAAAGTGCTTGCTTTGAAAGAACAAAGAACTACCACTGACCAATAATCAAAACATATAAAAAATCTGAGCATTTTCAGATTTTTAAATTCTTTTTTATATTCTAAATACTAACCCTCTTTCAGACATATAATAGATAAAGATATTTTCCAAACCTATACTTTGCCACGTTGTTCAAATTGTGGTTTCTGTAGCTGTACAGAAGTTTTTAGTTCCCAACTCCTTTTATTAATTGTTGATCTTGCAGCTTATGCTATTGGTATTCAATTCAGAAATTCCTATTTAAGAATCATGAGTTTGTGCTAATTTCTTAATTTTGTTTTCTATCAGATTCAGGATATGTCATTTTATGTAGAGTTCTTTGAATCATTAAGAGTTCAATTTTGTAGACTAATAGATACAGATCTATTTATTTTCTCTACATAGAGATATCCTAGGTGAGCATCACAGTTTTTTGAAGATGTTATCTTTTTTTCCTTGTGTGAATTTTTCCCTTCTGTTTTTCAAAAATCTTGTCTAGGCAGTTATTTGGATTTGTAATTCTATTCTTTAACCAGCATGACTGTTTTTGTGCTAATAGCATGCCATTTTCCTTATAATAGTTCTGTTACACAATTTGAAATCTGGAATTTTGATATCTGCAGCAGGCTTATTTTCAGTGTAGTTTTAGCAATTTTGTGTTGTGTGTGAGTATGCATTTCCAAATAATAATGAAGCCAGTTTGTGGTGATTTGAAAAGAAATGGTCCCCAGAGGCTCATAGATTTGATTGCTTGGTCAATCAGGAGATGTACTACTAGGAAATGTGGCCTTCTTGAAATGTGTGATCTTGTTGAATGTAGTGCATCACTAAGGTTGGGCTTTGAGGTTTCAATGCTCAAACCAGGCATATTATCTCTCTCACCCTTTCTGCTGCCAGGTAACCTGGTGTAGAATTGCCAAGGACCGTCTCCAGCACAATGTCTGACTAGATGCTGCAATGCTTTCCACCATGATGATATTGGTCTAAATCTCTGAAAGAGTAATCCAGATCCAATTACAAATTTTCCTTTATAAGAGTTGGTATGGTTGTGGTATCACTTTATTGCAATAGAACAATGATTAAGATACTGTCTTTTCAATTTATGTGAAGAATTTTGTTAGTGTTTTGATGGGTATTATATAGAAACTGAAACTTGCTTTTGATAGAAAGGAACATTTTACAATATTAGTACTACTTATCAATAAGCAAGAATTTTCATCTTCTATTGTACTCTTCAATGCCTTAAATTTTTGTCTTACACTTTTTTCCTTGATTCACTATCCTTTTGATAATTATTTATTGTGAAATTATTGTGATTTTCCTGATATATTTCCAATGTCTTTGTCAGTTTTTATAAATGAAGACTGCTGATTTTGTGTGTCTGTTTTATCTCCTGCTACTTTGAATATCAGCTATAGAAATTTCCTGCTAGAGTCTGTGTCATTTTTTTTTTTTGCATTGTAAGTATTTTTATTGTATATTTTCTTTATTTACATTTCTAATATTATCCTCTTTCCCCTCTCTGGGAAACCCCTTATGCCATCCCACCTCCCCCGCCTCTATGAGGGTGTTCTCCAACCCACCCACCCACTCCTCATCCTCATCCTCGAATTCCCCTACACTGGGGCATCTATCAAGCCTTCATAGAACCAAGAACCTCTCCTCCCATTGATGCCTGTCAAGGTTATCCTCTGCTACATATGTGGATGGAGCCATGGGTCCCTCCATGTTTTTTCCTTGGTTGGTGGCTTAGTCCCTGGGAACTCTGGGGTGTCTGGTTGGTTGATATTGTTGGTGGAAAACCCCTTCATCTCCTTCAGTCCTTTCTCTAACTGCTCCATTGGGGACACCTTGCTCAGTCCAATGGTTGGCTGCAAGCATCACGTTCTGTATTTATAAGGCTCTGGCCGAGCGTCTCAGGAGACATCTATATCAGGCTCTTTTCAGCAAGTACTTCTTGGCATCCAGAATAGTGTCTGGATTTGGTGACTGTATACGAGATTTGGATGCCCAGGTGGGGCAGTGTCTGGATGGCCATTCCTTCAGTCTCTGCTCTACATTTTGTTTCCATATTTGTTCCCATGAGTATTTTGTTCTCCTTTCTAAGAAGGACCTAAGCACCCACACTTTGATCGTCCTTCTTGAGCTTCATGTGCTGTGAATTGTATCTTGAATATTCTTAGCTTTTGGGCTCATATCTACTTATCATGAGTGCATGCCATGTGTGCTTTTTTGTGATTGGGTTACCGCACTCAGGATGATATTTTCTAGTTCCATCCATTTGCTTAAAAATTTCATGAGTTCATTGTTTTTAATAGCTGAGTAGTATTCCATTGTATAAATGTACCACATTTTATGTTTCCATTGCTCTGTTGAAAAACATTTGGAAAAGAATCTTCCCAGCTTCTGGCTGTTATAAATAAAGCTGATATGAACATATTGAAGCATATATCCTTGTTATATTTTGGAGAATCTTTTGGGTATATGCCCAGGAGTGGTATAGCTGGGTCTTCTGGGCTTTTAATGTATAAAATCATATCATTTGTAAATAAACTACATAGATTTTTCATGTCCTACTTGTATAATGTTGATCTCCTTCATATTACTCTAGCTAAGTCTTCAAGATCTATATTACATAGATATGGAAAGGGAAAACTTAATTTTATTTTTCTGTATGTTAGTGAAAATGCATAGGTCTTCTTTTTGTTTAAGTTGATGTTGTCTGTGTAAATTGTTTATATTATGTTGAGGTATGTTCTTTGTTTACATGTTCTCTCCAGGATGTTTATCATGATTTTTTCTTTTTAATTTTACCAAGGGTCTTTTCTTCATCTACAGAGATGATTTTTTTTTATCTTTTAGTCTATATGTGTGATGAATTTAAAGTATTGATTTATGTATGTTAAACCTTCCTTGCATCTCTGTACAGTGAAAAGAAAGACATCAAGACAATGAATAATCTAGTTTAAAATGGGTATAATAGTAAACAAAGTTCTCAAAAGATACAATTAACTTAAAGGAGCATTCAACAGCCTTAACTGTTAGGAAAATGAAAATCAAATGATTACGATATTTTATCTTACCCCACTCAGAACAACAAATATTAATTGAGCAAATGACAGAGCATACTGATAAGGATATGTGGAAAGAGAGACACTTTATCATAATTGGTATAGTCACTATGGAAATTACTGCAAAAGTTCCCCAAAAGCCTGAAATTTTATTTAAATTGATTTATTATTACTTCTAAAAGAAACTAATATATATATAACATCTTTTAAATATTTTTACTTGTATTCATATTTTTCTCTGTTTCTTAAGTCATATACCATACTTCAACAATAAGATGGAACAATGTTACCTATATTTTCAGCTGCTGGAAAACAAATATGTTAATTCCACATCACTACATTATGATTAGCATCTACCTAGAAAATAGCACTATACTACTTATTGAGATTTAATGTTCTTTTTAAAATTATCAACTTTAAAATCAGATACTATACATTTAACTTGCAAAGTCAACATGCTGAAAAAAAAGTAAAGGAAATGCTACTTATGGTGACAGGTTTCTGAAATTACAGTTGAGAGGACAAAACATGCAGATCCTTAGGGAATCACTGGCCCACTTGGAGAGGATACTTGCAAATTCTGGGTAGAATCACTGGCCCACTTGGGTAGAATACTTGCAAATTCTGGGTTACTGAGACACACACACATACACACAAACACACACACACATCACTGAAATGAGATTGTCCTATTGTTTCTTCATGCAAAGATTTGCATGTGCACACATACAAGACTGTGTATACATGCAGCTACATAGTGTCAAAAGTCTCACATTGGGAAGGGAGTTAAATATAGATAGTGCATGTACTGGGTACTTTTTCATTATTAAAATGGATCCTTCGGTATGTTGACTTTCACTGATCTTCATGCAAGAGGAGTCACAAGAACTCTAGTGAGTCTACTTTTAATGTGCTCATTTATATTCATGCAATTATTTTTGTTAATTTCAGCACTTTGAAAACTTCAGCTATGGTATGTTTCATATAGAAAAAAAAAAGTTCTCCTAACCAAATATGAACATTTTTGTCCATTTTCTTGTAATTCAGATGTCTCAGAGGATGCTTGAAGATGTCTGGCCAAGTAGTTTCCAGTGCATCTTCTCAAAATGTTTGTGCTTTTCTTGATGTTCCCAAAATGTTCATTCTCCAATCATCATTGTCAGTTTAGAACACTAATGTATTATTTCAGACTTCTTGACACTTAGAATTTTACCTTTTGTGCAATATTCTATCTAGTTTTTCTCTAGGTATTTGTGATTTTCCCAGGTCACACTCTTTCTTCTTGAAACTATGTGGAAATTCATGTGTGATTCCTTAACTCCTCTCTATTGTGACATCCATTAAATAGATTTTCTCCACTAGTGGGTATTCATAATCCCAAATTCCCGATAAAGTTATATTCTTTGTTCTAACCAGTTAATGGATTTCTATTGCCTGTAGGGTACTTTTCATATCTTTATTCTCATACTTTCATAATCCTTTCCTAGCCAGGCTTTTCAGATTTATCTCTTGATGAACTTTCTTAGACTTGCTGAGAACAGTGCTACATAATTCTGTACTTTTTTATCATACAAAGGTGTCTCATATTCTCCATGCATATGCTTTTGTTCTTGAAACATTACCTCTGGAGATGGTTAGCCAGAAGAGGCCTTTTCTTTACTGAAATTTGATGATAATTTTATGAGTCTTACAAAGCACTGCTAGAATACTACACTTTTTTGATTCAATTTTGATGTTCCTTTGTTTGGAGCATGGGGAATTGCGCAGCATTACCTATGACTTCACGGACAAATTTCTAAATTAATGACACATATTTCTAGTTAATTGCAGATTCTTCAGATGACTTGATAACCTTTCTCTAGTAAGGACAGAATAAAGCTTATAGCAAACAAATCTGGTATTACATTTAAAAACACATGAAAGCAAACATAACTTTAACATTTCACTTTGTTCCTTCATTCATTCATATACAAATATTTGAGATAAAAAACAAACATAAATTCAATTCTAACAGCTTTCATGCCAGTAGCTCAACATTCCTTATTAGAGTTGTTTCAAAATAATGTAAAAATTATTATTTTCTTAGATTTTCAAAAACACTATAGAACTAGAAAGACAAAATAATATAAAGTTCTTGTAGCATAATAATCAACAGCTAATTAACTGTCCCAATATCTAATTTAGGAAATCAGTTTTCAAAAGAATAAAATGTTTAAAACTAAATTTGCTCAAGAATTATCAGTTTAAATTCCATCAAGAGGAAGGGTAAACAAAAACAAACAAAATATTCACTTGTATCCAAAGAGCTGTGAAATGGGGCATGGACCAGTACCTTTAATAATGCAACATGCAGTGAAATATCAATATAAAGAAATATTATGTAATTTACCCTCTTATAAAACTGTAAGTGCCTTCTTCAAGTCAGGATATTCTTATATTTTGTGAACTTCAGCTCTTACTATGAAACATACAGGAGTTAGACATTAAAAATTGAAAGTTCTACACAGTTCCCTGAAATGGGATAATTGGAACCTAGAGAAATATCTCAAATATGGTGTAATAACAGACAGGATACTGGCAAAACAAGAGTCATTTTTAACTGATCCTTTGGCAGGGTAAAATACAGAAAGTACACTTCAAAGAACTAAGAGCTTTGTTTTGCCAAAGTTATATAGTGACAGAATATCCACAGTATATTCATATCATTTTAAAAAGTAAATTGACCATTCACCAAGGATCTTCACATAGATTCTTCACAGTAGCTGGTCTTCTCAGGATTCCTGTATACAACATCTGTTGTCATAATACAACCTTCCATTAAGTTATAGTATAACAGTGTCTTCTTAGTCAACGCACATAATTAGAACAAGTGGTGCTTTAATTAGCTCATCATTTATGCTGTACAATCAAAGAATGGCTTGTGGTACACAATTTAATAAAAATAATTAGTAGGCAAATAGAAAATATTAAATCTGAAACAGCTTTATTTTAATGTTACACAAATTTTTTTGTTTACCCCTTAATGTGTGAATGTCTTCTTGTTGAGCATTCTATCTTTAATGTTACACACACACACACACACGTTTGTGTGTGTGTATATACATATGTTATATACATATGTTATATATATGTTATATATATATAAAACAAATCAAATTGGAGTATAATGTGTATGTATATATACACAAATTGGAATATATATATATACCTCCACAGAACCAAGGGCCTCCCCTTACATTGACACCAGATAAGTCAATTCTCTGCTACATATATAACTGGAGCAATGGACCCATCCATGAATACTCTTTGGTTGATGGTTTAGTCGTTGAGAGCTCAGGGTGGTCAGATTAGTTGATATTGTTCTTCCTATGGGGTTTTAGTCTTCTTCAGCTCCTTTGATCTTTCCCCTAACTCTTCTACTGGGGTCCCTGGGCTCAGTTTGAACGTTGGCTATGAGTATCTGCATTTGTTTTATTCAAATGCTGGCAGAGTTTCTCAAAGGACAGCCATACTAGGCTCCTGTCTATGAGCCATTCTTGGCATCAGCAATAGTGTCCAGGTTTGGTGTCTGCAGATGGGGCATATCCCAAGGTGTGGCAGTCTCTGTTATGATCTTGAAATTTTAAATTATCATCATGTTCATTGTTAAGTGTTCCTTCCAAAGAGCCAATCTTTTTTGTTTCCTTGGGAAATGGCCCATTCAGATATATAACTTAGAATTCCACTACTTACTTAACAATTAGGATAAATGTATAGATAAGAGAAACACTGAAACTAAGTCTACTTTGGGAAACAATGAGCAAATACTTCAGACAGATATTATTTATAAATTAGAGTTTCTGTGCCTTACTTTTCATTGAATTAAATATCAATAAATGATATCCAATTCTTAACATTGTCTCTGATTCATGTGGTTAAATATAAAGAAAAGACAGTCTTTAAAATATGTGTAGAAGAGGAAATGGTCAATTAAAACATCTTTGAACAACTATGATTAAAATCTTCAGAACAAAATACCTCAACTTCACACTTGGCTTCAGGTTTTTTCATAAGGAATATACTTTCATGAAAAACTTTAACTTTGTTTCTTTGACCCCATGGTCTCCTATCAACTTGTGCACCTTGATTCTCCATATAATGGTTATTAGAACTTGAGAAGCTCTAGGTACTGTATATATTGATTTTCTTTCTATTGCTATTTCAAAGGATATGGCCAAAAACGACTTAAGAAGGACAGAATTTAAATCAAGTTGAAGTCTCCAGTCCATCATGAAGAAAGGACAGTGAAGAAACTGAAGGCCATGTCATGGACTATGTGTACTTACGACTCTACTTCTCAGAGCTCGTTTATTTTACCTTTTGATACCAACCAGCACCACCCATATTAGTTTGGGCCCTCCCACATTTATCATCTGTCCCTGGAGGCAATCTGATGGATGTAAATTTTGTTTCCCTCTTTCCAGATGACTCTAGCTGTGACAAGTTGGCAAAACAAAACAAAAATAAAAACAAGCAAACAAAAACTACCCTGAATACTACAGGTGTTAGAAATTAGTAATTATTTCTGTAGGGAATCTCAAAGTCTCTGGACATGTCAACACCAGGTTCTCAGCACAAAGGAGATTTATTTTCCCTATAGTAAGTATCAAGGATGCAGGACAAAGACAGCAGATAGAGGAAGAGGGAGAAGGAAAAGTGAGTAAAGGAGAGGAAAGAAATGGAGCAATGGAGAGGGAAAGGAACATTTGTCCCAAAGGGACAAAGGGCTGCTTCTGGATAGTGAAGAGACAGATGTGGTACATACACAAATGGAAAATCTGTGTTAGAATGAGTTGTTTAATTCTGATTATATATGTTCGTTAGGTAAGACAAAGAGACTTTTGACTGCTGGACTTCAGTACTTTGATAGCTGGACCTTAGGAGTCAGCTTCAGGACTAATAAGGTGACTAGCTTGAGGAATGTAAAGTATCAATTTTAGCAAAGGGTTGGGAATCAGGAGGAAGGCCAAGTACTGCCAGAACTATTTGCTCAAGTGCACTAGTGTATCATCATCTCTCTTCATCCTCTGCATCATCTTCATTGAACCCATAGCAACAAAACATTATGTTTTCAATCTGTTGAAAGAAATTTGACTTTCATTCTGTGATGGCACACTATGTGAAAGTCTTCAACTTAAGAACAATTCCTTTCTGTTAATTTCTTGTGTTTGACTGTAAAGGCTAATAAACTCTAGGGAAATGAAATCTGTTATCAGATAGCAAAGTAGAATTTTTTAACCTTTTACTCATTTATCGTTGGCACAGGTGTTTAAGACATTTGCCATGAACTGGTTACAAACATCCACTCATCAGTAAATACTCATCCTCCTCAAACAGGTTTAGCATCTTTTAAAAATGAAGTTCAGAAGATTTTTCTTTCTCACTTGAGGATGTTTCTTGCTGCCCATTCTGTAACGTCAAGTATAATCTCGCTGGAATACTCTGTACAGTCATCAATCTGCCTGCTTTATTGGGTCCTTAGATGTTCCTTTGTATCTGCTCAATCTTCCCAACCTGTAACATTTATCTTAAAACTTTATTAAACAATTTATTTTGTCTCTAGTGTCTTTGTATATCTATATGTTTGGTGTTGTTGTTTGTAATAAAAATTTTGATAAATAACTACTTTTGATTTTACTAAGTAGCCTACATTGAATCTACTGAGGTTAAAAGTATATGTCATGAAATTTACCTTCTTTCTTGCTTGCACATTCAAGATCACTAAGATCACAATGAACAAGTAGTATTTCTTCTGCATGATAAGTATTTGCCAAAGAAAATGTAATAATTTTTTTTTGCTTTTAATATTTCACCTCAAATATCATCTATTCCTTTTTTTAAACCTTCAGAATTAAGCTGTATTCTTGAATTGGATGTTTTATCAAGTTGCTATATTTATTTTTTCTCAAACTCTTTATATGTTTATTTTTACTTTTGAAAAGGAAATCTGCCTTCCTATATGCTAATGAATGGATCACCCTCATAGCAAATGTAAGACTTCCAACTGTCTTGCTTATCATGAAAACTACATTAACTGTGTTTGAAAAATATTTTCTACAGAAATTTGTAGGTAAATTCATATGAGCTGGAAAATGTGTGTTTTAGCGTGGCTATACTTTACTTACGAGAAGTTATGGCTTTACCAAAACCATACTGCCCTCCCTTAGAGATGCATATTCATTTTATCATGATTAAATCATAAAATTATCATAAGGAAAAATAGCAGTATAACTCACATCGATCAAGCAGTTTTTGTTCATTTTTCTGCCTTATTTCACCTGAATTGCAGTATAGAAAATAAAATCATTTTGTTACTAGATTTGTTTCATGTATTCTCATTTTTGTCACTGTACAATTATGCTCTTCAAAAGCTAGTTTATAACTAATGTTTTCACGTTTGGCCTATGAGGAATTTTCTCAGTCTGTGCAGATTAGCTATGATATCCATCTTCTCCCAGCTGAAACTCTTAATATAGATATATTCTTTTGAGCTACTACAGGTGTCTCCTTAAGCTAGTACTGGTAAAAAAAATGTTATTTTGCAGTTGACTTGAGGAAAGCACTACTTATAAATACAAAAGTCAGTTTTCAAAGGGATAAAAAAGTTGTATAAGATAATAGGGAATTGAATTTTATTGTTTAACTTTTCAAACATTTGACAACAATCCATTTTTACAAATTATGAAAAAGAAATGGTGTTTCACAAATTTCTTTGCCTTCCTCTTCTCTGTTTACTTCACACAATGCATATCTCTTTCATCTTTGCATTCTGCAGCTCATGTTTGCATTTACTGCAGACTAAACAATTGCTATCCTTCTAACAGGCTAGGCACACACAATATACTATTAAGTATTATTTTTAGCTCAAAATTATATAAACTTCTACTTACTAGAAACTTCAAACTGATCAATGACATTTCAACTTCTAACTTAACAACTTCATCACCATTATGAAATCTAGGCAGTGGAACAGGGAACCATTCAGAGTTACAACAACAAGAGGAAATAACTCTACCATTATAGCTCTTATTCTGGGAATCAATTATTTTCAAGTTCACTTACTCTAAACATGATAGGCACTTCTTTCAAGAGAAGAACAACCATTTTGAAGGAGAAAGAAAGAAAAACATGTGATAGAAACCATGTGATAAGAATACATGTGACAATACATAGAATTGGGGACTTGTGGAGAGAAAAGACCAGTCACAAGGAGGGAAGGATATGCAGAAGATAGTGAGGGACATAGAAAAATGAACAAACTATGTGTACATATGTTCTAAAGTATCCCTATTGAATTTATTCACTGCATGAAACCAGAAGATTAATTTAAGACTAGAACTGCACATTGACATAAATTTATTTGAATTCTGCAACATCTTCTAAAGTAACAGGAGTTAGCTCCTGCCTCCTATAGAAACAGCATCCAAGTAAATTTTTAATCCAACACTGGATTATTTGTAACCCTCTGTCTTTCAACTCCATATGCAACTGCATATTTGTTCATGTAGATTTTAGTGACATAAAATGGTTTGAGTATGGGTAGTAGTATCAAATCAATTTAGTTAAAATCTTACCTATCTTCTTGATAGAGGAGACTTCTTGGGTCTTGACTTATCTAAACACTTGTTTCTCCTTAGAATAATGAGAATATAGACTGACTGGTGATAGACATACTTTTGAAGAGAAAAACGAGTAAATATAAACAAAAAGAAAGAGAAAGTGGTGATGAAAATACACCTTACAATCTCAAAATAAAACTGATTAAATAAAAATATAGAACATAAAATAAATGTGTTATACTAATGAGATATTAATAATAAGAAGAGCTAACTGGAAGATTTAAGTGATGTAAGGGAACATCCTCTTTTCTACCAAAATTTTATAAAAGCCATAAACTATTTTTGAAACAAAGCAAATTTTTTTTGATAAAGTAACAACCCACGTCTTCAGTATGAAGATCATTGAATTGCTTAAAGTACATCTTTACTTTAACTTGCATTGTGATTTGGTGGGATGTACAGACAATCCATTATAATTTTATAATCCAAAAATTATAGTTAAGATATTGCATGCATGTTTAGTTTTAAGTAAGAGCTTCTTTAGTACGTAGAAATTTTACATCGTCAAATGAGAGCACCTCCACTTATAGGACAAGATTGTGATTATACTTTTCCAGCGGAGAATTTTAAATAAAAAAGATTTTTATACAATTTTTTTCTGATTATGCTTTCCATTTTCCCAACTGCTACCATAGCTAGTACAGAATTATTTTACTTCTTAGATATAAAATAAATAATAAACTATATCACAGGCACAAAGTATCTTACATACTTTCAGAACTCATTATTTAATTTCCACCTTTGAAAGGTTATTTAAAATAGAAAAAACAGGCACAAAACTGGGAGGCACAGATTTTGATGTAAGCTCTTAATTTATACACATATAACATGAAAAATTCACTTGCTGAGTTTGCATTCATTTCTCTAAATTTAGAGAGCAGTAATGATAGCTGTAATTTTCCTTTAAAAATTATAAAACTGAAGCAATAATTGATTCTGCACCTACTCTTTGCCTATTTTTGCAGTGTTCAAAAATATTCATGTGGTTAGAAAGCAGATGTTCCCTATAGCATGTGTTTCATGACTGCTTTCATCTACAAAACAAGATTTGATGGCACATTATACCTATGCACAACACACATGTAAAGGGGCTTTTTTACATACCCATCATGGCTATTTAAAAACTAAATAGATTCACTAAGTATTTATGATTTAGTGGACCAGCAGGTTATCATTTCTCTCACTTCTTTTATAAGCATTAATTTTTGCACTGAAAATCTTTTCCTTATTTCATAGTAGTAATATTAATTGACTAAATTATCCATTCATTCATTGATTTTGTAAAATATTTTCAATTCTGTAGTGTCCTGGCAACCATTAAGTTTGTATTCCAACTCTATAATGGTGGGACCTTCAGAAATCTGATACCATATGCTAAACTCAAAGCTTATAGAAGAAAGTACTGTCGTACCTTAATTAGCTCGTTACCATGGAGAGAATTTTTACAAATACCTGAAATAAAATACATTTAAAAACCTGCAAAATGTTTTCACAGAATTAAACACTCAGTCAAGGTCAACATGATATAATGAGAAATTATTAATACTAGGATGCTATGTACAAGAAAATAAAAAGAACGTAATTGCATCTTAGTATGGTTTATAGCACAAAAATAGCATAAAATATCAAAGCCTAACCCAGAAATTGATCATATGAAAGAAAAGCCATTGAAGTATTTGAAGTAAAGTTTCTTCTCAATGAAATATAAATGTGATGTTTTAAATATTTGTCATTTAGTTAATAAATAATGAAATTGAAGATGAAATGAACATATATCTGTCAAATAATATATTTTCTAAGCAAGTACCAGAGTTTCACATTAAAAGTAGATTTTTTCTTTTTATCTTTTTATTTACTTATACATTTATTATTTATTTATTTATTGATTTACATTTAAAATGTTATCTTCTTTTCTAGTTTCCCCTCCAGAAACACCCTATCCAATTCCCCCTGCTCCTGCTTCTAGAAGGGTGCTTTCCCACTCACCCATCCACTTCTACCTCCCCACACTAGCATTCCACTAAAGATAATGAGATCAATTCTTTTGCATAGCAGAACCTAGAACTCTACAGGAGACATGAGGCATCATTGATCTAGTGGCCCAAATGGAAGATGTATGGACTCAGTTCTTTGTGGGAGAATATTTGTTTCTCCACACTGGTTTCATTTTTAGCCAATATTTAATGTTTTAATTGTATGTTAAACTAAGGCAACTAGAAATGCAAGTATTCCTCTGTTAGATGAAGGAAGAGATGATGAGACATTCTTGGAAAATGGTGAAAAGTTACTTCAAAATATTTGAGGGACACTAGTAAACTTCTCTGGAAACACAGGTTTTTGTCCTTAAATTTTTTTTTGAATGTTTAAATTTTTTTTTTAATATTTGTACTGAGTTATTTATTTACATTTCGAAAGTTATTCCCTGCCCAGTTTCCCCTCCACAAACCTGTCCTCCTCACCACTGCATCTCTGAGGGTTTTCCCCCATCTACCCACAAACCAATTCTTGCCTCTCTGCCCTAGCATTTCTTGTGTTGGGGCATAAAGCATACACAGGACCAAGGCCCCCCCTCCCATTGATGCCAGATAATGCAATCCTCTGCTTCATATGCAGCTGGAAACATATGTACTCTTTGGTTGTTGGCTTAGTCTTCGGGAGCTCTGGGGGAATAAGGAACCTAAGAGTTGTGTTTAATGTTTGTGTTCAAAAGTTAGCTCAAATCACACCCTTTTCTGCAACAGAATCAACTCCCTGTGGTATGCATGCTGCTACTAAGAAAAAGGGTACAGGTATACTAAGATATACTAATGTATACATGGTGAATGAGTTCTATCCATTTGCCTGTGAATTTCATGAAGTCATTGTTTTGAATAGCTGAGTAGTATTCCCATTGTGTAAATGTACCCCATTTTCTGTATCCATTCTTTTGTTAAGGGACATGTGGATTGTTTCCAACTTCTGGATATTATAAATATGGCTTCTATGAACATAGTGGAGCATGTGTCTTTAATACATGTTGGAGCATCTTCTGGGTCTATGCCCAGGAGTGGAGTAGCTGGATCCTCAGGTAGTAGTATGTTCATTTTTCTGAGGGTCCGCCAAACTGTTTTCCAGAGTGGTTGTACCAGCTTGCAATCCCACCAGCAATAGAGGAGTGTTCTTCTTTCTCCACATCCTTGGTAGCATCTACTGTCACCTGAGATTTTGATCTTAGCCATTCTGACTGGTGTGAGGTGGTATGTACTCACTGATAAGTGGATATTAGCCCAAATGTTTGGAATACCCAAGATTCAGTTCACAGTAACCATTGGGCTGAGTGTGAGGTCCCAGATGGAGGAGTTGGAGAAGAAACTGAATGAGTTTGCAGCCCCATGGAGGGAGAAACGGTGTCAACTGGCTTGACCCCCGTTGGTTCCAGAGACTGGATCACCAACCAGAGAATACACATGGAGGGACCCATGGTACTGGCCACATATGTGGCAGAATAGGGCCTTGTTAGCCATCAGGGGGAGGAGAGGCCCTTGGGTCTGAGGGTATTAGATGCCCTAGTATAGGGGAATGCCAAGAAGGGAAGAAAAGTGTAGGTATGTGGGTGGGTGGGGGAATACCCTCATAGAGGCAGGAAGAAGGGGGAGAAGATGGGGGGGGGTTCCAAAGGGGAGACCTGGAAAGGGGGAAACATTTGAAATGTAAATAAAGTATAAAAAATAAATAAAAAAATAAATACATTATAAAAACCCACCATGTATTAAATGTTTTGTGGAACAAAAGGAAACAAAACAAAACAAAACAAAACTTGGTATATTAGTGTCACATGTACCATTCTGATACTGATGTCATGGTCACAAGAGAATCACTGTTATATCCAAGGTCTACTTGGACCACATAATGAAACATGGATTTAAAAAAAAAAAAAAAGAAAAAGAAAAAGAAAATGGGTCTAATAAGTTTTGAACATAAAAAAAAAACTCCTAATAATGGCCTAAAGAAAAACTTTAAGTTCTGTATTTTTGTAGTAAAAACGTAGTTAATGTGACAAAAATCAACATCATTTGCCTAAATATGGATCCTTTCCTTATTTGCCTAAATATGGATCCTAAATATCCTTTCCTTGTCGATAAGGAAAACCTGCCAAAAATGTTTTAGAAGTTTCAAGTTCCATTTGAAAGAAATGAGACCATTTAAATGCAACAAGAGGAAAATACAATCTGACATACTCATATCTTCTACTTCATATTCTTGGTTCATGCTCTGGTAATTCAAATAATATCACACCAGATACAGATTCCTAGTGCTGAAAAGTTAGCCTTGTGTACCAGAATGTATAGCATCCTGGCATTTAGGCATACATACAGGCTGAGCAGTGCTAATTTAGGATGCAGCACACTGAAGTTCCAGATGTTGAATTGTCCAGTCTTTGTTAATTGTGGATTTCATGGATATTTAATTTGTGATTTTTCTGTTTTTCAGTATTTTGTCTCCATTTAATTACAACTTTCACAACCGCATATATTCATGCAATGTAACTTCATTTTTATTTATATTCCACTCATTATGCTTTATTAAGGAAATACTTTAGAGGGACTTCCAAAAGATCAGTCTTTAACATCTATTTGTGTAAAAATTGACCCAAACTTTCTTTCCAAAGCATTCACTTGTTTATAACCCACCTACATTTATGCAACACTTTCCTGTGTTTTATCCACTATCAAATAGATAGGTGTTATAAATTTTATAGAGTTGCTCCTAAACCTGACATTGCAAGCTGTGAAGCACCCTCATAGAGCCCTACTTTATATATTATTTTTATGGTGAGAATTAAAGCTTTTATGAGGTAGTAATTTCTGACATTACCATTTCTTCCGGGGAACTTGATGTTATCCTATTCTACAAAGAGGCACACAGGAGAAGGAATACCTTTCCAAGGTCAACTGAGTTTTCTGAATCTAGAATTAAGATGCTCTAAGCAAAGTAGAATCAATGTTTTTGATTAACATTATTGGTAACAATACATGATAATGTTTTTATATTAGTTCTAAAAATTAAAATGTTAATGGTTTTAATATTCAATATTTGATATTAATAAAGCCAAACAACATAAGGATCACTGGAATAATGATTCAGTGCTTAAGAAAGCCTGCTGTTCCTTCCAAGGACACATATACACATCTCTGATAAGCAGCTTATAAGTACCTATAACTGAAAGTCTATCAATTTGACATCCACTTCTTTCCTCCACACACATGTGTAAATGTGTATCATTCATTTACACAGATGCATATACATGAATATAAATAAAAACAAAAGTTTAGAAAATGACTTGATGAATAATTCATTTTTAAAATAGTAAATATCAATAAAATGTGGATTAGTTCCATGTAAAACAGGTACAGTGTATCCCGAGTTTGCATTTGGAAAAAACTTGAAGAAATATCAATACTATTTAATCTCATACTGGAAAAATACATATAATAACACAAAATATGAAGATTGTCAACCAGATATAATGCTAGCAAATACAGATGTAGTTATATAAAGACATGTAATTTTAAAACAACAGTAAAATACTACCAGGGCAATTGCATAGTGTTGATCTGGAACTAATTCAGTTAATACATCCTATAGTATATCTCATGAAGCATATGCTGTGGTGATAGTAAATATGTGGAAATCAACCTTTTCATTTCCAAGAAATGCTTAAAGTGTTCTGTTTAACTTATCTGTTACTAATTTGCTTAAAGTTTTCTTCTGGAATACTATAACATAGTAAATTTGAACACTTTTCTACTAATACATTGATATAACACTCATAACCTATAATATAAAAGCTTAAATATTTTGACATGTATTATCAAATGTTTCTTTACTTTATTCCTGGTATTCTGCATTTATTGACTAATTCACACACATACACACACATACACACACACACACACACACACACACACACACACACATATATATATATATATATATATATATATATATATACAGAGAGAGAGAGAGAGAGAGAGAGAGACAGATTCCCTAGATCTAGAATAATTCAACTGAATTGTATTCCTTCATTTTCTGGATTTTGGTTAAAAGTAGCCTTGATTTTTATACCAATTTTTAACTTTCATTGATAAATATTATTATATTGTAATATATGGTTATTTTTTGTTTTACTTTATGCAGTAATCAGTAAATGATTGTTTGGGGATTTAGCACTACCCAATTGATTTATGAAAGGTTAACCAGTAATTATTCATATTTTTCTTGAATATTTGTGGACTAGATAATGTCTAAGTTCCTAATATTATCTGACAATATCCAACAATACCCAATAATGATTAGTTTTTCCTTCTCCAGACCTAAGAAAATCTTCCAATTAAGATAATTATGTATTAAATGTTAAAACTGTTATTTTTTAAGTCTTCTGTTTAAGGTCCAAACACAACCTTTTCTTCATGATCCCATATTTCTCATTTTCTCATCTCTGAATACATTTACAGGAAAAGTAAATGCTTTTTAGTTTTACTTTCTTTAATTTTTTTGTTCTTACCTTCTTGTGATTTTAATTTTTCAGTAAAAGAATTTAAGGAAGTTTTGAGAAAATTGTCATTTGTATCTAATGTATGAAGGATAATCAGGTTTCCCAATGGAATGAAACTGGGTACATAACCTATCCTAGAGTAAACTTCATGTTCAAGAGTAGTTAACCAAAACTAACAACAAACTCCATGGTATTTTTGTTGATTTTATTTGGTTATAGTTTGGGAGATTTCTTTGTTTCTTTGTTATTTCTTTTTACCCTTCTGTTGGGTTTTTGGTTTTCTTTTTGAGAAAGAACATAAAGTTAGATACCTAGGAAATAGGACAGGATAAGGACAAACTTTGGGGAGGGGAAGATGATAAAAACATATTTGTGTCTGAATAATTTTATGTCATTAAAAGTAAATTAGTTAAAAATAAAAATATCAAGAAATCTTTTTCATGTGACTTAAAGCATAGAATATCTTCCTTAGTTTAATGAATCACATTTGAGCCGATCCTCTCATTTTCTTACACCTTTCTCCATTTTCCATTATAAAACCAAGAGTCCTATATTTTCACTAGCTTGGTTTTTGGTTTGTTTTTTTTTCATCATTTGCTGGGTGTAAATATCCTTAAGATTTTCCTTTTTGTCCTAAAATATATTTCCTCATTGAGATACACTCACTGTACTCATAATTGACTTGACCATTGTTTCATAGAGAAGATTCAAAACATCTGCTTATAAATCATTATTTTTCAACATGAAGCATGGATGTAAGGTTAGAGTATAATAGGTGATATAGTCAGAGTCATTTTATTTATATTTATACAGAATCAACTGTAAAGGAAAATATCTTCAACTATGTTTTAGAATTGAATATACTGATATTAAATGTTACTTTATTTTTTATATTGAAAACTTATTGAAAATTCTACTAGTTGTCAGACTCCCAAAACATTTAAAACAAATATATCCATTTATCTACATTGAGTCACCTCATCATACATTCTGACCAACCTAAGAATAAAGTGATGTATAAGGATCATTAATATAGAGGCCTCAGACTACATAGTGTGGGCACTTAGGACTAAGATAAGAACACTGGAAAACATAATAGTGGTAGTTATAATGCATTGTGTTGTTGCAAGTGAGCAATTCTGGGTGATGGAGATAATTCTTATGATACTTTTAACTGTAGCATAAACAGAGGAATGTTTCCAAGATGACATATTGTATGAATTCTAAACAAAGCTATAGACAAATAATTGATCTACCTTTCCTCTATCTTCCATCCATCTGTAGATCATCTATCATCTACCTATCTATCTATCTATCTACTTATCCATCTTCTATCTATCTATCATCTGTTATCTAACATATATCTATCCATATATCATATATCTATCATCTATCAGCTGTCTATATCTCTATAATTTATCTATGTATAATCTATTCATCCATTCTCTATCATTGTCTATCTATCTGTCATCTGTTCATCTTCCATCTCTTCCATTCATCTATATGTTTATCATCCTCTTATCTATCAGTTTATCTCTTTTCAGTTCTGTTACTCTGGAGATTGCTACCTAATACAGTTGTGTAAAGAACAATAGAAAACGTTGGCTGAAACACAGTAAAGAAGCACCAGTATTTAGTCTTTTCCAGTCTTAACAAAAAAAACTAAAAGGAACATATACCTCAGACCATATTCAAAAATTGAACTTAAAATAAACTACCCACACAATATAAACCTTAAACTGGGAAAGTTATAGATGAAGATGTGAGAGAAAAATCATTTATTTACGAACCAAAAGGAAAGGAAATTACGGAAAGAGCATAATCCATAAAACATGTTAATTAAACCTTATAAAAATTAAAGGATCCCACTATTCCAAAAAGATGAGAATGAAGCCATGGTACTGGAGAGCAGAATTAGCAGTTAAGAACAGTGACTGCTCTTACCGAGACCAGGGTTCAGTTCCCAGCACCAATATGGCAGCTCCAACTACCTGTAAATTCAACTTCAAAGTATACAACACCTTCTCTGGACTACCGGTCACCTGAACTCATATGCATATATCTACACATAGACATACAAATAAAGAATTGAAAAATAGTAAAAATATATCTATATTTGTATAATTATGCTTTATAATTATAGAGTCCTTGCATCTGACATGTACAGTTTCATTTATCCAGAGGGTTGGCAATATATAAAATATATCTGGAGTATGGTAAGCATGAGGACTTGAGTTTGAGTCCCACAAACTCCATAAAACAATTATTGTGGTGGTATATGTTTGCTAACCCAGCTCCAAGGAGGTGGAGACAACAGAATCCCTGATGTGTGCTGCACAGTTGACCTATCTCACTCAGTGGAATCCGTTTGATTCATTTTTTTAAATATTGGATTTTTTCTTTATTTATATTTCAAATGGTTTGTGCTTTCCAGGTGTCTCCTTTCAAAAACCCCTATCCAATTCCTCCTCCCACTACCTCCATGAGAGTGCTCTCTCACCCACACACCCACCATCATCTTCCTGCCCTGGCATTCTGTATACTGGGGAATTGACACAAGGGTCTCTCTTCCAACTGATGTCCAACAAGGCCATCCTCTATCACATATGCAGCCAGAACCATGGGTCCATCCATGTGTACTCTTTGGTTGGTAGATCATTCCCTGGGACCTGCAGGGGGTCTTTTTTGGTTTTTTGTTTTTTGAGACAGGGTTTCTCTGTGTAGCCCTGGCTGTTCTGGAACTCACTCTGAAGACCAGGTTGGCCTCGAACTCAGAAATCCACCTGCCTCTGCCTCCCAAGTGCTGGGATTAAAGGCATGCACCACCACTGCCCTTCCAGGGGGTCTTGAACACAGACATTTGCTAACTACATAGGGCTGCAAACCACCTCAGTTTCTTCAGCCCCTTCTCCAACTTCTCCATCAGAAACCCCACACTCAGTCTAAATGTTGGTTGCAAGAATCTGCCTCTGTATTTGTCAGGCTCTGGTAGAGTCTCTTAGGAGAGAGCAATTATCAGGCTCCAATCAGCAAGTACTTCACAGCATCCACAGTAGCCTCCAGGTTTGGAGGCTGTATATGGGATTCTTTCAGTCTCTACTCCACACTTTGTCTCCATATTTTCTCCTGTGAGTACCGAATTGCCCCTTCTAGGAAGCATTGAAGCATCTAAACTTTGGTCTTCCTTCATCGTGGGCTTCATATGGTCTTTGAATAGAATCTTGGATATTCCAAAGTTTAAAGCTAATATTCACTTATCAATGAGTGCATATCATGTATGTTCTTTTGTGAATGAGTTATCTCACTTGGGATGATATTTTTTAAGTTCCATCCATTTGCCTGTGAATTTTGTGAAGTCATTGTTTTTCATAGCTGAGTACTATTCCATTGTGTAAATATTCCACATTTTCTGCATCCATTCCTAGGCTGAAGGACATTTGGGTGTTTCCAGCTTCAGGCTACTATAAATATGGCTGCTATGAAGAAAGTGGAACATTTGTTCTGGTTAAATGTTGGAGCATCCTATGGCTATACACCCAGGAGTGGTATAGATGGGTCTTCAGGTAGTACTATGTCCAATTTTCTGAAGAACTACCACACTGATTTCCAGAGTGGTTCTATTGTAATCCCACAAGCAATGGATGAGTGTTCTTCTTTCTCCACTTCTTTACCAGCATCTGCTGTCATCTGAGTTTTTGACTTTAGCCATTCTGAATGGTGTGAGGTAGAATCTCAGAGTTGTTTTGATTTGCATTTCCTTGATGACTAAGGATGTTGAATATTTCTCTAAGTGCTCCTCAGCTACTCGAGTTTCCTCTGTTGAGAAATCTCTGTTTAGCTCTGCTCCCCTTTTTAATAGGGTTATTTGGTCCTCTGGAGTCTAACTTAGTTCTTTGTAGATATTGTATGTTAGCCCTCTATCAGATATAGGATTGTTAAAGATATTTCCCTGAAACTGGTTTTATGTGGAAGTCCTTAATCCACTTGGAATTGAGATTTGTACAGGGAAAAAAGAATGGATCAATTTTCATTCTTCTATATCTTGACACCCAGTGGAACATGCACAATTTAGTGAAAGCGCTGTCTTTTTTCCACAGGTTGGTTTTAGCTCCTTTATCAATGATCAAATGGCCATAGGTATGTGGGTTCATTTCTGGGTCTTGAATTCTATTTCATTTATCTACCAGCCTGTAACTGTACAATTCCATGCAATTTTTATCAGTATTGCACTCTAGTACACCTTGAAGTCAGGGATGGAAATTCCCTTTTATTGTTCTGAATAGAAATTGCTGTCCTGGATTTATTTGTTATTCAAATGATTATTGAGAATTCTTATTTTTAAGTCTATGAAAACTTGAGTTGGAATTTTGATGGAAATCGCATTGAATCTGTGGTTTGTTTTTGGCAAGATGGCCATTTTTACTATATTAATCCTGCTAATCCATGAGCATGGGAAAATATTTCCATCTTCTGAAGTCTTCCTCCATTTCTTTCATCAGAGACTTGAAGTCCTTGTCATAATGATCTTTCACTTGTGTCTGTGTCATGTGGCCCCATACCCAAATAACAAAGGGAAAGTGCTACCTTCCCAGGAGTATGGACAAGCCTGTAAACAGGGGTAAGGCCAGCACCTCTTCTCAGAAGAACCTGCCTGGAAACCTCAGAATACAAGGACCTACAAGTAGCCTGAGACAGTAAACTTCTGGTTTCCTTCTGCAGCCATGGACCTCAGTTTGTGTCACAGAGCTCCACACCCTAACAGAACAGGGAAAGAGCTAACCTCCCAGGAGGGTGGACAAGCCTGTTATCAGAGGTAAGACCAGCATCTCTGTTCAGAAGGACCCACCAAGAAGCCTCAGGACACAGGGACATGTGTCCTGAGGGAAATACCACAGCTTTCCAAACCAAAATTCCTCTCAGAGAGAGCAGGTCTCCAAAAAAATATTGATGCAAAGGCTTACAAGAGGGACAAGCAAATCAGAAACAGCAAGACCAGCTAATACCAGAGATAACCAGATGGCAAAAGGCAAGGGAAACAACATAAGGAACAGAAACCAAGGCAATTTGGCATCATCAGAACCCAGTTCTCCTACCACAGTGAGCCCTGGATACCCCAACACACCAAAAAAGCAATACTCATATTTAAAATCACTTCTCATGATGATGATAGAAGACATTAAGAAGAAAATAAATAAATTCCCTAAAGAAATTAAAGAGAATACAGGTAAACAGCTAGAAGCCCTTAAAGAGGAAATAAAGGAAAACACAATGAAACAGGCATAGGAAGTAAACAAAACCATTCAAGATCTAAAAATGGAAATAGAAACAATAAAGATATAACAAAGGAAGACAGCCCTGGCGATAGACACTCTAAGAAAGAGATCAGAACTTATAGATGAAAGCATGACCAACAGAATAGAAAAGATAGAAGAGGAAAATCTCAGGTGCAGTAGATGCCATAGAAAACATTGGCACAACAGTCAAAGAATATGCAAAATGCAGAACTCTCCTCACACAAACCATTCAAGAAATCCAGGACACAATGAAAGAATCAAACCTAAGGATAATAGGTATAGAAGAGAGTGAAGATTCCAAAATTAAAGGGCCAGTAAATATCTTCAGCAAAATTATAGAAGGCAAGTTCCCTAACCTAAACAAAAAGATGAACATAGACATTGAAGAAACCTACAGAACTCCAAATAGATTGAACCAGAAAAGAAATTCCTCCTGTTACATAATAGACAAAACACCAAAAGCACAAAACAAGGAAAGAATTTTAAAAGCAGTAAAAGAAAAAAAGTCAAGTAACATAAAAATGCAGACCTATCAGAATTACACCAGAATTCTCACCAGAAACTATGAATGATAGACAATCCTGGACAGATCTCATATAGACCCTAAGAGAACACAAATGTCAGTCCAGGCAGCTAAACCAGCAAAACTCCCAATTACCATAGATGGTGAAACCAAGATATTCCATGACAAAACCAAATTTACACAATATGCTTCTACAAACCAACTCTACAACGGATAATAGATGAAAAATGCCAATATAGGAGAAAAACTACACTCTAGAAAAAACAAGACAGTAATCTATCAACAAACACAAAAGAAGATAGCCACAAAAACATAAAATAAACATCCAAAATAACAGGAAGCAACAATCACTACTCCTTAATATCTCTTAACATCAATGGACTTAATACCCCAATAAAAAGAAATAGGCTAACAAACTGAATACATAAACAAAACCCAGTATTTTGCTGCACAGAGGAAACACCCCTCAGTGTTAAAGACAAATACTACCTCAGAATAAAGGGCTGAAAAACAATTGTCCAGGCAAATGGTCTCAAGAAACAGGCAGGAGTAGCCATTCTAATATTGGATTAAATTGACTTTCAACCAAAAGTCATCAAAAAAGATAAGGAAGGACACTTCATCCTCATCAAAGTAAAAATCTACCAAGAAAAACTCTCAATTCTGAACACCTATGCTCCAAATGCAAGAGCATCTACATTCATACTAAAAACTTTACTAAAGCTCAAAGCACACATTGTACCTCACACAATAATAGTGGAAGACTTCAATACCCCACTCTCATCAACGGACAGATCTTGGAAACACAACCTAAACAAGGACACAGTGAAACTAACAGAAGTTATGGACTAAATGGATTTAACAGATATATATCTATAGAACATTTGATCCTACATCAAAAGAATTTACCTTCTTCTCAGCACCTCATGGTACCTTCTCCAAAATTCACTATATAATCGGTCACAAAACAAACCTCAATAGATATAAGAAAATTGAAATAATCCCACATCTTCTCTCAGATCACTATGGATTAAGGCTTGTATTCAATGGCAACAACAAGAAAAAATGAGGAACAGAGATAAACAGAGAATTCTCATCTGAGGAAACTCAAAGGACTGAGAAGCATCTAAAGAAATGTTCAACATCCTTAGTCATCAGGAAAATGCAAATCAAAATAACCCTGAGATTCCACCTCCCACGAGTCAGAATGGCTAAGACCAAAAACTCAGGTGACAGTAGATGCTGGTGAGGATGTGGAGAAAGAGGAACACTCCTCCATTGTTGGTGGGATTGCAATTTTATGAGGTCCCATTTGTTGATTTGGAAACACACACACACACACACACACACACACACACACACACACACACAAAACAGGATAGCAAAAACTATTCTCAACAAAAAAAGGACTTCTGGGGGAATCAACATCCCTGACTTCAATCTATACTACAGATCAGTACTGATAAAATCTTTTTAGTTGCATGATTAGATTCACATTAAGATATTTCATATTATCTGTGACTATTGTAAAGGGTGTTGTTTCCTTAATTTCTTTCTTAGCCTGGTAATCCTTTGAGAAGAGGAAGATTACTTATTTCCTTGAGTTAATGATGAAATTGTTTATCAGATTTAGGAGTTCTCTGGTAGAATATTTGCAGTCACTTAAGTATACTATCATATAATCTGCAAACAGTGATGTTTTGACTTCTTCCTTTCTAATTTGTATCTCTTTGACATCCTTTTGATGTATAAATGCTCTAGCTAGAATTTCAGTTACTATATTGAACAGATAGGGAGAGAATGGGCTGCTTTCTCTATTCCATGAATTTAGTGGGATTGTTTTAAATATCTTTCCATTTAGTTTGATATTGGCTGCTGATTTGCTGTATATTGCTTTTACTATGTTTAACCATTGGCCTTGAATTCTTAATCTTTCCAAGAATTTTAAGATGAAAGGATGTTCAATTTTGTCAAATTCTTTTCCAGTGTCTAATGAAATTATTGTGTCTGTATTTTTTTTCCTTTTAGTTTATGTATAGGATCACAATTATGGATTTCCATATATTGAACCATCCCTGCATCTCTAGTAGGAAGCCTACTTGATCATGGTAAATGATCCTTTCATTGTATCCTTTGATTCAGTTTGCAGGAATTTTATTGAGTATTTTTGCATCGATATACATAAGGGAAATTGGTCTGAAATTCTCTTTCTTTGGTCTTTGTGTGGTTTAGGTATATGTGTAACTATGGACACATAGAATGAATTGGGTAGTGTTCCTTCTATTTCTATTCTGTGGAATAGCTTGAAGAGTGTTGGTATTCGGTCTTCTTTGATAGATTCTGCACTAAACCCATCTGGTCCTGGGCTTTTTTTGGCTGGAAGGCTTTAAATGACTTCTATTTTTTCAGGGGTTATGAGACGGTTTAGATGGTTTATCTGATCCTGATTTAACTTTGGTATTTGGCATCTGTCTAGAAAATTCGCCATTTCATTCAGATTTTCCAGTTTTGTTGAATATAGGCTTTTGTAGTAAGATCTGATGAATTTTGAATTTCCTCAGTTTCTGTTTATATATTTCCCTTTTCTTTTCTGGTTTTTTTTTTTTTTTTTTTTTTGGCATACTGTCTCTGTGCTTCTCATTAGTCTGGCTAAAGGCTTACTTATATTATTGATTTTCTCAAAGAACCAGCTCCTGGTTTTGTTGATTCTTTGTATAATTCTTTTTGTTTCTACTGGGTTGATTTCAACCATGAGTTTGATTATTTCTTGCTCTCTACTCCTCTTGGTTGTATTAGTTTCATGTTGTTCTAGAGCTTTCAGATATACTGTTAAGCTGGTAATGTATGCTCTCTCCAGTTTCTTTAAGGATGCACTTAGAGCTATGAATTTTCCTCTTCTGACTGCTTTTATTGTGTCCCATAAGTATGGGTATGTTGTGCCTTCATTTTCATTAAGTTATAAAAAATCTTTAATTTATTTCTTAATTTTTTCCTTGACCACGTTATCATTGAGTAGGGTGTTGTTCATCTTCCATGTGTATTTGGGTATTCTGTTGTTTATGTTGCTTTTGAAGATAAGCCTTAATCTGTGGTGATCTGATTGGATGTGTGGGATTATTTCCATCTTATTGTATCTGTTGAAGCTTGTTTTGTGACTGATTGGTCAATTTTCGTTAAGGTAAGATGAGGTACTGTGAAGAAGGTATATTCTTTTGGTTTATGATGAAATATTCTATAAATATCTGTTAAATCTATTTGGTTCATATCTTCTGTTAGTTTCACTCTATTTATTTTGTGTTTCCATGATCTGTCCATTGATGAAATTGGCATATCCCAGTATTATTGTTTGAGGTGCAATGTGTGCTTTGAGCTTTAGGAATGTTTCTTTTATGAATGTGGGTGCCATTGCATTTGGAGCATAGATAATCAGAATTGAAAATTCTTCTTGGTAGATTTTTTTTGTTTGATGAGCATGAAGTGTACTTCCTTATCCTTTTAGATATCTTTTAGTTGAAAGTTGATTTTTTCAATATTGGAATGGCTTCTACACCTTGTTTCTTGGGACCATTTTCTTGGAAAAGGGTTTTCAATCTCTTTACTCTGAGATAATGTCTATCCTTGATACTGATTTCTATTTCCTTTGTGCAGCAAAGTGTTTGATCCTGTTTATATACCCAGTCTGTTAGTCTATGTCTTTTGATTGGGGAATTGAGTCCATTGATGTTAAGAGATATTAAGATATAGTGATTGATGCACCCTGTTTTTGTTTGTTTGTTTTGTTTGTTTGTCTTTTAATTTTATTTTTGTTTTTGTGTGGCTATCCCCTTTTGGATTTGTTGAAAGACGATTACTTTCTTACTTTTTGTAGGGTGTAGTTTCCCTCTTATTATTGGCATTTTCCATCTATTATCCCTTGTAGGGCTGGATTTGTGCAAAGATATTGAGTAAATTTTGTTTTGTCATAGAATATCTTGGTTTCTCCATCTATGGTATTTGAGAGATTTGTTGGATATATTAGCCTAGGCTGGCATTTGTGTTCTCCTAGGGTCTGTATCACATCTGCCCAGGATTTTCTAGCTTTCATAGTCTCCGGTAACAAGTCTTATGTAATTCTGATAGGTTTGCCTTTATATATTACATGACCATTTCTCCTTACTGCTTTTAATATTACTTCTTTGTTTTGTGCATTTGGTGTTTTGACTATTTTGTGAGGGTAAGAATTTCTTTTCTGGTCCAATCTATTTGGAGATCTGTAGATTTCTTGTATGTGTATGGACATCTCTTTCTTTGAGTTAGGAAAGTATTTGTCTACAAGTTTGTTGAAGATATTTATTTGCCCTTTAATTTTGGAATCTTCACTTTCTTCTATACTTATTATCCTTAGGTTTAGTCTTCTCCTTGATTTCCTGGATGTTTTGGGTTAGGAGCTTTTTGTATTTTGCATTTTCTTTGACTGTTGTGTCAACGTTTTCTTTGGCATCTTTTGCACCTGTGATTCTCTCTTCTATCTCTTGTATTCTGTTGGTGATGCTTGCATCTATGACTCTTAATCTCTTTCTTAGGTTTCTAACTCCAGGGTTGTCTCCCTTTCTGATTTCTTGATTGTTTCTATTTCCATTTTTATATCCTGGATAGTTTTGTTCCATTCCTTCACCTGTTTGTTTGTGGTTTCCTGTAATACTTTAAGGGATATTTGTGTTTCCTCTCTATGTTCTTCTACCTATTTCTTTAAAGGAGTTATTTATTTCCTTCATAACGTCCTCTACCATCATCATGAGGTATGATTTTAAAATCAGAGTGTTACTTTTCTGGTGTGTTGGAGTATCCAGTGCTCATTGTGGTGTGAAAATTGGGTTCTGATGATGCCAGGTAGACTTGCTTTCTCTGACTGTGGCTTATCCCTCCTGCAAGCCTCTGAGTTAGTACTTCTGGGAGACCAGTTCTCTCTGGGAAGAATTTGGGTATGGAGAGCTGTGCCACAGAGTAATCTCCAGGGTGCAGACAGAAACAATTTGTATCCTGTTCCTGGCTGTTCCTTGGTTTCTGTGTCCTGATGCCTCTGAGCAGGTCCCTATTAGGCCAGAAATTTGAGCAGAAATGGTGGTCTTACCTGTACTCACAAGTGTGTTGGCACTCCTAGGAGACCAGCTCTCTCTGGTGTTATTTGTGTATGGAACACTGTATCACAGGATTTGCTCCAGGTGGAGAAGGAAACCGGAAGGATCCTGTCCCAGGTTGCTTTTCGGTTCTTGTGTCTCTGGGAAGGTCCCTCTGAGCAGAAGTGGTGGTCTTATCTGTGGTCACAGGCTTGTCAGCACTCCTGGGAGACCAGCTTTCTCCTGGCATTATTTTGGTATGGAGCACTGTGACTCAGGATCAGCTCAGGTAGCTGTGGCACAGGATCAGCTCTCTTTGCTCATAGGCATGCTTGTACTCCTGGGAGACCAGCTTTCACCCAGTGGTATTTGGCTATGGAGCCCTGTGGCACAGGATCAGCTCCAGGTGCAGATGGAAAACAGAAACTATTTATTTCATTGTTATACATGCATATACTTTGCTTGCATGTAGGGTTGTGTTCCACCTTTGTGCCTGATACACACTGAGGCCAGAATAGGACATCAGATCCTATGAAACAGTATTTATATATAATTGTAAATGCTAAGAATGAACCTCAAGTCCTTGGGAATAACACCCAATTCTTTTACCTGCTAAACTGTTAAATAATCTCATTAGTAAAATTTGCTGATTATTGTCATAAGATTGTCAATTTACATTAATGCTTCTCTAAGAATATACATTTCTTCATTTCAGAAAAATGGTCCTTAAAATGTCAAAACACTTAAGGTCTAGCTTAATATTTTAAAAATAATTTCAATTAAATCAAATTTTAATTAATAAACATTTAATGTATTTATTGCTGGTAATTTTCTTAGCATGAAGAAGAAAGAGCATAATATTCAACCTTATAATTTGGTTTAATCATGAGTTGACATTCAATTTTAAATGTTCACATCTTCTAATCACATGATATTTTGTGATGAGTAATCATGTCTCTCAATGAAGTAAAAATTTTAGCCTTTTCTGAAGGAGGTGGCAAGTTTTATGCAACAGGAGTTGTTAATATCTATTGAGGCCAGCCCTTATCTGAAAAGAATCGGAGAAATAATGGGTTGGATATTCAAAGAAAAGAGGTGGGGGAGTGACTGCAAAGAGAAGAGAAACTGAAGCAGAGATGTAAAATAATGAAATTTAAATATTCAAAGAAAAAAAGAGTGTTTCCCTTTCAGAGCTCAGGCCTTTTAAAATTATTAAAAGTGGCATAAATAAAATGTACTAATGTATAAAATGTTCTCTTCAGATGTTTATAGAAGATACACAAATAAATTCTATTTCAAAGAATACTTTACTTATAACCTGCAAGCCACAGTAATGATTGACTTGATAAGATTTCCCTAATTTGGGTGATAATGGCATAAATGTTATGAGTGTAACAACTGACTTTCTAAATGATTTGAGGTGTAGTTTTTCAGGAGAGAATTATGCATGGTATTGTCAGTGTGGTCAATAGCTGATGCCCAGGAAGCTCATAAGCCATAGGAAGAACCCACTACTGTAATTTTTCTAAAGGTGAAGACACTTAAACTGCCTTTTAAATATTTGTGATTATATCCATGGATGACTTCTGCAGCCAGCCTTCACCAAAGAAGATTTTGATTGCAGTAGACAACAGTAACAAAAGGAGCCAGTGGCTTGCTTCTAACTAGGTCATCCATCCATATCACCTCACCAGTGCCCAGTTAAAGAATAGGGTAAGAAGAATGGAAGAGGTGAATAGTGGATGTCTTTGTTAAAAATAAAATAAAAAACATAAGAAACAAACAAACAAAAACAAAGAAAACAATTAAAAGCAAGACAAATCAAAACAAAACAACAAAAACAACTAACAAACCACCAGATATAACACGGCTGGTGTACTCTCAAATACATGAAACATTTTATATTCCTGGACCAGAGTTTTCAACAGTTCATCATGAGAGGATTCATATCATGAGAGCTTTCTTTCTTCCTATCTTTGAAGGTCAAGTCACTTTAATTATTGATGAAGAAGGAGGTGTTATTTCTTTAGAGAGAGTGAGAAAGGATCAGGGAGATTTTAGGGGGTAATAAATGTCTTCTGTGGTTGGGGAGATAAGAAAGAGTATCAGAAGTGAAAGGGATAAAATTAATTATATGACTGTATGAAATGCAAATAATAGAAACAATTTTATAGGAATAGAACACCTGAGGTCTTCTTTCACTAACAGTGGTGAGAGGTGGAGTCTGGAGCAGGCCATCAACTATCTATGCATCCCACTAGCACTTCTGTTCTCACAATCTCAATATGTTCATATTTGTACAGGATTCACCTCATCTGTTTGCAATAAATGTTTTCCTGTGCTCAAAGGTGCTTTATCAATGTTTCAGCATGAGAATGATTTATGGTGTTGTGGGCACAATTTTTTAGTCTTTAATGACTATTAGTAGGTAAAACTAAATTAGTAGGTGTTTAGCATCTGTGAAAACAGAAGGTATTTGTCTTCTAATCAGCAAGGCTTTGAGATGTTTTATATTTCAGTAAACTGTGCAATAGCAAAGGTTAATGGTACCTTACATTGATATATGGTATGTCAAAAACGCTAATTCCAAACACTCTCTCTGAAATTCAAAAGCGATTGCCCTTTTGGTATGAATGTGCAAATGGCAAATATTTCTCCTCTCTCTTCTTCTGTAAGAATCCCTCTTGTATTTGCAATGTCATTGCTCTATATCACACATTGGCCAGCAATAGGAGCGCTCTTTTTACTCCATCCACTGTCTCTCTTACCAACCCATTATAGCAAAGCAGTCAAGAGTTCAACAAGATAAGACATAAACCCAACAAGAAAATGGCAGAGTGTGAAAGGGGAGAGCCACTCTGCATTAAATTGGCATTCATTAAGGATGTATAGATACATAAATATTTGGGTAACATTCCTAGTCACAGAATAATATAAAACATACTATATATAAAATAAAGTTCTTGATGACTAAACATTTTCAAAATGTGTCAAACATTTCATGCTTGCTGATTAGAATTTCATATTTCTACATACTATTGAAAACCAACAAAATAAAAAGGTTATTTTATTAGTTGTTAAATATTTGAGTGTATCATCTATGGCCATAGTTATTTGGCAATGAAAGTTAATAATTACATGTAATTCTATCAATGCATAAAAAATTCTGAGTTAATGGGGATCTTTGAGTAAAACCGAGTATTTTAAATAAATAGTATTATAACACATCTTTTGATTTTTCATAAAATATTTATTTCTGAAATGTAATTATGTAAATTAAAATATTCAGATAACATGGATTAGGATATTTTAACACAATCACTAATTTGAAGAAGTCATATATCAAGATAATTTTAAATGAAATACTACCACACAGACATAAAGAATTAGGTTAGAATTTAGTTAACATTTGTATATTTACTATGTTGAAATCAATGGAAGAAATGTGACAGAGTGAACATACAAACTTAATTTTATCACAGGAATGTTTGTATATTAGACATATATATCCAGTATAATCATCACACCTACAGGTAAATTAGTATACACATAACTAGGTACACATAGATGGCATAGGATAGAAACTAAAAGCAAACATTTAATTTCCTCAATAACTACAATATTTGTAACAGAATTTTCTCTGTCCGATCACTTTAAGTACTAATACAGCAAGAAACCTGTGATTGGACATGGAAAAGTGAGGTGGAAGGATGCATTGCAGAGCTGGAGAGGGAGGAGACAGGTGGAATAAGAGGAAGCAAAATGGAGAAAGAAGAACAGGATGATTTAGATTCCTCATGGTTCTAAGTAGCCACAGGTAGATATATCATATAAGGTTAGAATAATTGGGGTAGCTTGTCTACTCTAGGTGGGCAGCTTGTACCATTATCAATTGGTCCTGAATTCATTGTGTGGGCCTCTTGTGAATTGAGAATTTATTGATATATAAATCCTACTGATTTACAAGACTTTTGTTTTACTGGGTTAATGGAATGTGGGACCACCATCCATAGGGAGTTTATGGCTGACAAGGAACTAGTGGCTGCAGAGAGAAGTGACAAGTGAACCATAGCTGGGAAGACCACCACTGGTTGCTGCTGGGACTCCTAGAGGCAGCAAGACAGCTGGGCAAAGAGAATCTAGAACAAGTGTGGGAACTTAGCATACACATTTTATTATTTCCTGCAACTAATATTGAACTTACTAAAAGTATTGACATGATGTCATGAATTGTTATGAATTTCCTCTGAACTTTACAATGACTTTAGGAGATTTTATGGCATATGTCTTTTATAGTCTTTCAAGCAATGTAGTAGAATAGAGGTTTCAAGAAATATGCTGTCTGTTCCAGGAGGATTGTTTTTTTTTAACCTGCCATCAAGTAAGCATGAAATTTTAACAGAAGAAAGCACACAGACACACACACACACACACACACACACAGAGAGAGAGAGAGAGACATATACACACACAGAGACACGTGCAAGTACAAATGCAATTACTCATATAGAAACTTGAAAACCTATGAGTTTATTGAGTTTGTGAATAGGCATATAGTGAAAGGTTATTTTATGTAGCAAAGATGCATCAAAGAAACATACATCATGAAAAGGCCTACCCCTCCTTATAAGCTGCAATCATGGAGGTCAGTGCAAGATATGCAGATATCTCTATAGTTTGGATAATATTCAATAAGCAGTTAAATTTCTTCCAAACACTCAGAAGTATCATAGCTTGCTCCCCAGGTTTTGTTGTTGTTTTGTTTTTGTTTTTATTTTGTTTTGGTTTTTTTTGTGGGTTTTGTTTTGTTTTGTTTTTTACACTGTTAACTGCATACTTTATTACCTGGAAGATGGATCCTCTTATGTGATTTTCAGCTGTTTTGGATATGAGCCGTTATTTTCAGTCTCATGGAACATAAAAAATTATAATAAGCAAACAACTCAGTATTTCCTACTGACAAAATTTATCATCTGTTTTATTAAGAATTTATGAGCTCATTGAGAAATACCATGAATAATAGTGTGCAGGTTAGTTTGATTGCCACCTTCCCCAGTGGATAGACTTACCAGAGAAGTAGAAATTGAGCCACATCAATTACAGCAATCTATGGTATGTCTTTTGATCATTTTACTGATTCATGATTGATGATGCAGAACTCAAGGCACTGTGGACAATACTATATGTGGGCAGGTTGTCATAGGTTTTATCAGATAACAGGCTGAGAAAGTCAGAAGGAGCAGCCCTTCATGGAATCTGAGTCTGTTAATTTGAGTTTTACTTGACTTCCTTGAGACCAATTGTAAACTGTAAAAAGAAGAAAGGGAAAAGGAGGAGCAGGATGAAGATAAGAGGGAAGAATATGAAGATGAAGAAGATAAACATGAAGAAGAGGAGAAGGAGGAGAAAGAGGAGGAGGAGGAGGAACAACAACAATGTTTACTAAGTTACTTTGACCCTTGTGTTTTTTAACTACAAATAGCAGACTAGGAAAAACAGTACACAACAAACTTTCAATTATCTAATAGAAACTAAATTTTCAAAACAATGTTTTCAACCATATATTGAAAAGTTTGTTATGAATTAAGGATAAAATAATTTAATAAAATATTTATAATAATAATATTAAATATTTTTATCAAATGATTGAAAGAAAACATTAGACTATCCTTTTGTATCCTTGGAACACATGGAAATGTTTAATTTCTACTTTTTAAATTGTACTATGCTAATTATTAATGGAGTTCCTTGCTATTGACGTGTGTGTATTAAATTCATTAGCAGATAAATGAATACAATAAAGTTATAGTTATCAAAAACATTTAATGTTTTTGTCTTGGTTTGATTTTTGGTTTAGCCCTGGCTGTCCTGGAACTCACTCTGTAGACCAGGCTGACCTCAAACTCAGAAATCCACTAGTCTGTCTCCCAAGTGCTGGGATTAAAGGCATGTGCCACCACTGCCCGGCATTCAATGTCAAATAAGACTATTAAATATAGAAGGCAGCAAAGTCAAACTTTTTATTTCTAAGTTTTATAGATCATATGCCTTGCCATAAGTATTACAAATAATTTTTATAGGCTATATGCATCAATAATATATTTTCTGTCTCATATCTATAGGTAAATGTGACCAAAAAGCACATATTCAATTCTGGAGTGTTTTATATTTATATTATATGTATTAAATCCTTTAAAAGCTAAGAATTAATATTAATAAGAGTCTATATGTCAAATATTTATTTACCACTATTAAAGATGTATGTACACAGTGTAGTCAGCATGTGTCAGAATACAACTTAAAATGTAGATCTGTCTTATATTTATGTTGGTTCTAGGTGTCCAACTCAGGTTATAAGGCTTGTATCAAAAGCATCTTATGTGTAAAGCCATCTCATCTTCCTAACCCCTGGGATTTTCTTCAAGGAGACATTAGAACTCCCCTACAAAACTTAGGCCATATAAGGGTTTTGGTGGTGGTGGTGGTGGTGGTGGTGGTGTGTGTGTGTGTGTGTGTGTATGTGTGTATGCACACACACATGAATACACATATGTATGGCTCTGTATTTTGCTTCACAGCCTTCAAGATACCACTTGAGATGGTGAATAGAGGGGCCTTAGGCTACATTCTATTCTTTGCAATGGGATGCTGAGCTCTGGAGACACCAAGGAACTGCTCAGAGAAAATTAAACATAACCTAAAACACAGGTAATTCTCCAGGTGAGAAAAAGCACAGGCTGGGACTAAGGCTGTGATATTCAAACTCCTGGGTATCCAGACCCCACTGGGAACCCTAAAGAGTTGTGAATAGGAACCAGTAGGCCCGAGATGAGCCTGGAGCAGGAAGTGGGTGTATCTGCCTTAGCTCAGGGTGAGTGCCAGATGTATAAAGAGGCCTTTTCCTGGAGACCTAAGGTTACAATTTATTGTTCAAAGTAAGTTTGCTAATAGCATGACTAAAATGTTAACTGAATGAACAGGGAATATGATCATACGCAATTTTAATCATACAGACCTCAATTTATGTTTTAATTCTTAAATTAGAATTCATATGTTATAACAGATTTTAAAAAACAGAAATGTAAAAGTACAATTTGTTTTTGTCTTGGGACAATAGGGTACCTTTGAAGCAGCTCTTCAAACTTTACGTCTAATGTTTAAAATCTTCCTTGGCAATTTGAGAGAAAGGCCTCAGATGTGGAAGTAATAGATCACTAGAAAGTTCACAGTGCTATACTCAGTTAGACTGGAACTCTCTTGAGGGACTAGTTTATTCACTGAATGCAGAGAAGGATTCCAAGGCTACACATTTCCTCTGGGTGATAGATTCACAGCTGTAATATGGTAGAGAAGTTCTCATAAATCCTGTTGAGAAATTTGCTTTAGATTGATTAGATGACCTTTGTCAAAATGACTTGAGGACATGACTGTTTATTTACAAAAAGCTGTCTGGAGCAACACTGTATAGACAAATGAACAGATTTTCATAAATATCCTCTAGAGTTGACTTCCCTTGAAAAAAAAAAAAAGTGCACAAAACTACGTGAAGCAGAAGGTAAGTAGGAAAGAGGTGATGAGAATGTAAGTCTCTGCTTTTGATTCATGAATCTGTGAGATATAATATCCCTATTGCTAAATTTCTTTTCTGCTAAGTATATAGTTGGATTGACAAGTTAAATATGTGTTTGGTCTCTAAGGATTTTTATTAAATTTGAGTATGAAACATACAATTTTACTGTAAGACATATGATACATATTTCAAAATTATAACTTATTCTTAACACTAATAGTTGGACTTTGCAATCTAAGGCATACTAGCCTGTTTTAAAATGCTCTCTGCCCTTAGTTTATCAACATTCAAACACTTGCCATAGCCTGAGTGTCAAACAAAGTATCTAAAGGCATAGTTTTCCACAAACTGATAGAAATTACACACATTCATATTAAACAAGATCAAAACATTTATAATATAAAAAGGTAAAATGCAAGCTTTGGAAGGCTAATCCACTTCTTGTATTCCCATTTGAAAACTAGAGGGGTCAGGCATGTCATAAGCCACAGGTGTTTTACTATTTAAATTTTTCACTATAGCATAGATATCATATTTTCTTTGAATGTATTATAGCAGAATTTAGAGGCAAATGAGTAAACTATGTTCGCTAATTCTTTATATGCTTGCATAGTAATTGAGGCAATGTTATCTAATAAATAAAGATGAAAAGACAATTACATTTTCTTTATGTAGTGTTTGAAAGTATGTGATCTTATAGAAAACATGTACCTAACAGTGCACTTATGAGAAATATTCAAATAAGATCAGATGCAAGAAGCAAGATAAAAACTTACCATAATAAATTCTAATTCAATATTTGAAGGATTTATGATGGAAGTACAGAGCAGTGTTCTTCCACTCCATGGGACATGTTACATAGAATGTAATATTACGTTCATAAATATAAAGTTTCCAACTAGGTAAGTCTTAAATGCTGTGGCCATGCATATCTAACAAAAATCTGTCTTCCACCAGCCATAAAGTTCATACTTGTTTATTTTTGAAAGTTAGAAAAAAAACGACCTTGTCTTAAAATTTAAAGAATATTTGGAAATGTATCTTAATTTGTCTATTATTTTCTACATCCAGATCAAATACTCTAATTGAACAACTAAAATCAGTTTTGGAACTTTTCTCCAAAATTCATAAGTAAGAATTCTTAGGTTTATTAATTTTAGTGTTTGTATTATAATTTTCATTTGAATGTAATTTGACTATTACTACATATGTACATACACTTCTGATTGTGCTATATAACAATTAAATAATTTGACATATATATCAGTACTGTATTTAACTAAATATGATAATTTTGCTTATAATTTTGTGTTATAAATCTGTATATATCTTCATATATCTTTATAAGTCAAATAAAATATCTCACGAGGTTTGAATATATCTTGTATATGGAAATAATCAACAGACAGAAGCTATTTACTACACAGTTATTGGGAAATTTAGTGAAGAAATGCTTCCCTGTTTTTTTTTGTTTTGTTATGTTTTGTTTTGTTTTGTTTTGTTAGAATTTCAATTTTAAATTTTTAGGGACTAGAGATGTAGCTCAATAGTCATATATTTATATAGCCTATACAATTCACTAGTTTTGATATCCACTATTGAAAAAATGGGAGGAGGTTTCTGAAAAGGGCTAACAGCTCAGCTTAGCAATATAATCATCCCTGAAACTACAGTAGGAATACTCCATGTTTGGGTGCAACCAGAGATACACAGTGAGTTCAAGCCAAGCCTTAGATGTATCATGAGGCACAGTGGAAGTACTATTTTCATTTCTGTACTTTGCATGAGTGAATGACATAAAATGATCAACATCATGGTGGGATTTCTATGGTTTTGTTTGGTTTTATTTTGTTTTGTTTTAGCTGCTACAGGAAATACTAAAAAATGATGGAATATATTGCAGCATGTTCCCACATTATGCCCTGGTTCTCTCATTCCTGAGCGGGCCAGACATGCACTGGCAGGCAATAGCCAACCTGCTTTCATCTCATGATGCTCTGACTCAGAGCTCCACGATCTCTCCACCCAGCTCACTAGGTTCCCACTGGCAGGAAGCTAACACACCAGCCCCATGCTTCAATATCCCTATGCCCTCTGTGGTGCACATCAAGCAAACCCACACTTTGCTGCTGTATCTTTCTCTCTTGAGCCCAGAGGAGCCCCTGTGTGAAGGAAAATGCAACAGAAACTTAGTTCAGAAAAAATGATAACTCAATCTCTGGGTACAACAAATGAAACATCATCTTTTAAACCTTATCAACATCTGGTTACTCTGGTGGCATATCCTTATGGATCCTCCACACTAGAAGACTCTATTAGCTATATCTTACCTATTTGCTTTACCCATTTCAAAAGGCACCTCTCTCTCCTCCTTCTCCTCCTCTCTTCTTCTCTTCAGCCTTGAAATCTCCTTATGCACCTAGTGATTGGATCTTTTATTCATTAGGGCATTGGTTCACAAGAAGTCACAGGTGTAACTCACTCCTTGTCTGAAGCCCCTCACAGGAGGGCAGAACTAGAATACAAAAATCCCTAGGGCTATTCACAATTCCCCTTTCTGTTCTAATAAAAATAAAAATTAAAATTAAAAAAGAAACCTTTCTCTCAAATATAGAGCACAACTATTGCTGTTTTGTAATCTATAAAGTATTAGATAGACCTACCTAACATCCAGTCCATCAATTTTGTCTTAAAGATAAAACATTATCATCTATCCTATATTAAAAGACTTATGAATCTACCTTGACTTATGTCTTGGCTTTAGATTGTATGTCGTCTGAAAACCATGCTCTCAAATCTGTTCTCTCACAGTAAGTAGCCTGGGTTGGCTATCAGACTATAAGTAGATTTTCAACCCCATTATAAATCTGAGAATGACCAATATTATGAAGATATAGGAAGCCTAACACAGCTTCCAGAACTGAGACAAGTTGTAGAGACAGCTGCCTGCCTATACAGCCCCAATAAGTCAGGAAGTTGGAGCATCTGTCTTCAACCTTCTGGGCCAGGATTACCTGACAGACCTTTGAGAAACAGGAATTACTAAGGATGAGCCTATTCTGCCTTGGCAGAATTAAGCTGTCCTAACCTGTAAATTGACTCCTTTCAAGAACAGTACAAGTCTGCAGGAGAGATCGACAGTTTTCTGCCCAGTAGCAACCTAGCCACAAAGTACAGCCTCACCTGTAGGAAAGATGCTCAACTGCTTCTTTGATTCTGTGAATGGGAAGCTGTTTGGAGCAGATTTGTCTCAACCGCAAGTGAATAAATAACATTAAATGTCACATTCTGTGGATTTCTGATGTTTTGAAAACCAACTATCTCTGTAAAATAATCTGGGCTGTTGTCTGTTAATTACCCTCAGCTATTTCTAAATAAAATATCTAAAACACCCTAACAATAAACTGAGAGCCATGAATTTGCTATACCAAAATAAAAGATTATGACTTCAACTAGGAACAAATATAAAGATTTCTACCAATAGAGATTATGGTTATATAATCTATTCAAACTATTTCCTCCCTTTTCCAATTATGACCATTTCTAAATTCCCTAGAAAGGAAACCTATAATAACCACCTCCAACCTCTAAGCACAGAAAACTGGGACAACGACTATCCATAACTTCTTCAAGCTGAGTATGGACATTGAGATATTTTTGAAGGGAAGGGGGAAGGGTAGGGAAAATAGGAGAGTTGGTTGGCCTTAAGAAGGCCACACTAATGATTATTAAAGTCTCTGATGTCTGTATCCTGACTGAATCCAGCTGAAAATCCATGAGATCAGGAGTTCAAACAGCTCAGTTTGCCATGTCTGACAATAGATCTCACCAAAACTGTACATTCTGCAATATACAAATCTCAAGACAAAATATTAGTAACCTCAAGATAATTTTTTGTTTAATTATCTAGAATCTAGACCTTTGAAGGTCTCCCTTTGTCATATCTGATCCATATAACTATGGAAGATATAAATACATTAATCACCTTTTCCAAAAACACAAAGACAGAACCCTTTTCCCAAATTAGCATATCCTTGAGCCAATAATCAGAAAAACCTTTATATTTGACCTCTCTGCCAGAGGAATAATATAACCACAAAACACACAGTCACATACATTTTAAAAGTTAAAACAATTCATTCAAACTTCTATCTATACCTGCTTGTAAGCAGGCAGCTAGTCAAAGCAGGATTTAAAAACAGAATTCTTGTGGAGCCCATGTTACACAGATACCCTGTAAGACATAATAGAGCAGTATATCTTTATACTATTTTTCTGTTCGGCTCTTGGCCTAGAGCAGCCATATAGTTATACCAATTATCTGTTGATCTCTCTACCTGGAGCCACAGACAATATTAATGCCAGATCAAAGCAGGCAATGATTACCACGGCACTCTCTACTCTGGAGTCAGTGACTAATTTTCCCTATCTTATTTCCAAACAATAGGAGTGAAATTCCCCATGTGATTCAGACAAAATCTGTATATAACTCTTTCCTAAAGGTAAATAATCCCAACATTATAAATTCACAGTTCAATCAATCTCTTCCCTAAGGAGTAGGCAACTTCATTCTTCCCCTGACTCAGGACAGCCTGCAATTCCCCACAGCTGGGGACATGATAGCCTGCTTTGTTTCATTCCCCGCTCTTGAGTTCACATGATTTATCAGCACTACCCAGCTACTCTCTAAAAAAAATATATATATATATATATAATCACTCTAACTTTCAGGCTAATAAACTTAAATTTCTAGTGGAGCCATGCCCAGCCCCATGTTGGGCCCCATCTGTTGTGGGAAATATTAAATAGATGGAATGTATTGCAGTATGTTCCCACATTATGCCCTGGTTCTCTCATCCCCAAGAGCTGGCCGGCCTTGCACTGGTGGGCAATGGCCAACCTGCTTTCATCTTGTGGATCTCTGAGTCAGAGCTGCATGATCTCTCCACCCAGCTCACTAGTTTCCCTCTGGTAGGTCACAAACCATGCCAGCCCCATGCTTCAATACCCCCATGGCCTCTGTGTTGCACATCAGGCACACCCACACTTTGTTGCTGTACTTTTTTCTCTTGAACCCAGATGAGCTGTCATGTGAAGGAAAATGCAACACAAACTTAGTTCAGAAACAATGATAACTCAGTCTCTGGGCACAACAACTGAAACCTAATCCTTTAACCCTTACCAAAGTCTGATTCCTCTGGTTGTGAATTCTTATGTATCTGCCAAACCAAGAGACTCTAGTAGTTACCTATCTTCTTTCCATATTCAAAAAGACACATCTCTCTCTCTTCCTCTTCCTCCTTCTCTTCTCTTCTTCTCTCCAACCTTGATGACCCCACATGCACCCAGTGATTGGCTATTTTTTTCATTAGGGGATTGGTTCACAAGAAGTCACAGGTGTAACTCACTCCTTGTCTGAAGCCCCTCACAGGAGGGCAAAATTAGAATACAAAAAGTCTTAGGGTTATCCAGGATCTTTAGCCACACTCATTCTCTAGACTTCAGGGTCCTGGCACCTCCACACTTCTTTGCTTTCCAGACAATGACAACACATGCTAGGTGTGAAATCTGTGAGGTTTCACTGTTTTTCAAAACCCAGAGACATTTCCCAAGGCCCAGAGGGCAGAGACCAGTTACTTCACATGGTCTCCTCAGCTGGAGATAGAGATGGATGAGGTTACTGGTTCAATGCAGTGTACTGTTTTACCGTACTGACTTTATTTACAGTATCTCTTTTATTGTATTCCCATATAGCTCAGCCCTCAAACTCATGATCCTTTTCCTCAGCTTCTGAAACACTGGGATTACAGTGTGTGCCATCATGCCTGACTTACAGCATGAGAATGCACTCTAATCTAATGATAGCTATAGTAATCAGAAGAGAGACATAACTGTTTATAATTGTATCTGGTTTATGAAATGTCCTTCTGTGGAACCAGTTTCTTACCACCATCTACACAAACACATGAGTAATGGAGCAGTACAATATACTCAGAAAGCTACAGTGTTACTGGAGGAATTTTCCAGCTGCATTATGTATATATATATTTTCTTTATTTACATTTCAATATAATGTAAATATATTTTCTTTATTTACATTTCAAATGTTTTCCCATTTCCTGCTTCTTTGACGGTGCTCCACCCCACACCAAAACACTCCCACCTCTCAGACCCAACAAGCCTTCCCAGAACCAAGGGCTTCTATTCCAATTGATACCCTACAAGGTCATCCTCTGCTACATATGTGGCTGGAGCCATGGGTCCCTCCATGTGTACTCCTTGGTTGGTTGTTTTAGTTCCTGGGAGCTCTGGGGTGCCTGGTTGGTTGATATTTTTGTTCTTCCTATGGGGTAACAAACCCCTTCATCTCCTTCAGTCCTTTTCCTAACTCCTCCATTGAGGTCCCTCTGATCAGTCCAATGGTTGGTTGCAAGCATCCCCCTCTGTATTTGTAAGGCTCTGGCAGAGCCTTTCAGGAGACAGCTATATCAGGCTCCTGGTGGCAAGCACTTCTTGAAATTCACAATAGAATCTGGGTTTGGTGAAGTTATACAGGATGGATCCCCAGGTGGGGCAGTCTCTGGAAGGCCTTTCCTTCAGTCTCTGCTGTGGACATTGTCTCTGTATTTGCACCCCTGAGTATTTTGTTCCCCTTTCTAAGAAGGACCAAAACACACATACTTTGATCTTCCTTCTTCTTGAGCTTAATGTGTTCTGTGAATTGTATCTGGGGTATTCTGAGCATTTGGGCCAATATCCACTGATCAGTGAGTGCATACCATGTGTGTTCTTTTGTGATTGGGGTACCTCATTTAGGACGGTATTATCTAGTTCTATCCATTTGCCTAAGAATTTCATGAATTCATTGTTTTTAATAGCTGAGTATTAAGCCACTGTGTAAATGTACCTCATTTTCTGTTTCCATTGATCTGTTCAGGGACATCTTGGTTCTGTCCAGATTCTGGCTATTATAAATAAGGCTTTTATGAATGTAGTGGAGCATGTGTCCTTGTTATATGCTGGAGAATCTGTTGGGTGTGTATACAGGACTGGTATAGCTGGGTCCTCAGGTAATATTATGCTCAATTTTCTGAGGAACTGCCAGACTGATTTTCAGAGTGGTTGGCGTAGATTGTAATCCCACCAATAATGGAAGAATGTTCCTCTTTCTCCACATCCTCACCAGCATCTGGTGTCATCTGTTTTTGATCTTAACCATTATGACTGGTGTGAGTTGGAATTTCAGGGTTCTTTTGATTTACATTTTCCTGATCACTAATGATGTTGAATATTTCATTAGGTGCTTCTCAGCCATTTGATATTCCTCAGTTGAAAGTTCTTTGTTTAGCCACTGTATCCCATTTTTAGTAGGGTTATTTGATCCTCTGGAGCCTAACTTCTTGAGTTCTTTGTATATATTGGATATTAGCACTCTTTCAGATGTAGGATTGGTAAAGATTTTTTCCCAATCTGTTGGTTGCCATTTTGTCCTATTGATAGTGCTCTTTGCCTTACTTTGAAATTTTATGATGTCTCATTTGTCAATACTTGATCTTAGTACATAAGACATTGGTGTTCTGTCCAGGAAAATTTAGCCATTTGTTTGAAGCTCTTCCCTACATTCTCCTCTATTAGTGGAAGTGTATCTGGTTTTATGTGAAGGTCTTTAATCTACTTGGACTATGAGGTAGTGTCTGTCTTTGACACTGAGGTATGTTTCCTGTATTCAGCAAAATGCTGGATTATGTTTTCGTATCCAATCTGTTAGTCTGTGTCTTTTTATTGGAGAATTGAGTCCATTGATGTTTCAAGATATTGAGGAAAGGTGATTGTTGTTAGAGGAAGAGATATGTTTGTGTGGCTACCTTCTTTTGGATTTGCTGAAAGAAGATTAATATCTTGCTTTTTGTATGGTGTAGTTTCCCTCTTTGTGTTGTTGTTTTACATATATTACCCTTTGTAGGGCTGCATTTGTGGAAAGATATTGTGTAAATTTTGTTTTGTCATGAAATACCTTGTTTTCCTCATCTATGGTAATTGAGACTTTTGCTGGGCATAGTAGCCTGGACTGACATTTGTGTTCTCTTAGGATCTGTATGACATCTGCCCAGGATCTTCTGGCTCTTATAGTCTCTGGTGAGAAGTCTGGTGTAATTCTGATAGGTCTTCATTTTTATGTTACTTGACATTTTCCCCTTACTTCTTCTAATACTCTTTCTTTGTTTTGTGCATTTAGTGTTGTGACTATTATGTAATGGGAAGGATTTCTTTTCTGGTCCAATCTATTTGGAGTTCTGTAGACTTCTTGTATGTTTATGGGCATCTCTTTCTTTTGTTTGGGGGAATTTACTTCCTATAATTTTGTTGAAGGTATTTACTGGCCCTTTAAGTTGAGAATCTTCACTCTCTTCTACTCCTATGATCCTTAGTTTTGGACTTTTCATTTTTCTCTTCAATTTCCTAGATGTTTTGGGTTAGAAAAGTTTTGCTTTTTGCATTTTCATTGACTGTTGTATCAATGTTTTCAATGGTATCTTTTATACCTGAGACTCTCTCTTCTATCTCTTGTATTCTGTTCATGATGCTTTTATCTATGACTCTTGATCTCTTTCCTGGGTTTTCTATCTCCAGGGTTGTCTCCCTTTCTGATTTCTTTATTGTTTCTATTTCTACTTTTAGAGACTGGATGGTTTTGTTTAATTTCTTCACTTGTTTTGTTGTGTTTTCCTGTAACTCTTTAAGTGTTTTTGTGTTTCCTCTTTAAAATCTTCTACCTGTTTATCTGTTTTCTCTTGTATTTCTTTAAGGGAATTATTTATTTTCTTCTTAAAGTCCTCTATCATCATCATGAGAAGTGATTTCAGGTAAAAATCTTGATTTTCAGTTGGGATTCTGTATTCAGGACTTGGTATGGTGGGAGAAGCAGTTTCTGATGATGCCAAATAACCTTGGTTTCTGTTGTTTGTGTTTTATGCTTGCCTCTTACCATCTGGTTATCTCTAGTGCTACCTGCCATCTCTGTATGTTACTGTAGCCTGTTCCTCCACTGATCCTGGTTGTGTCAGAACTCATTTTCCACCTTTCTCTGGGATCCTGTGATTCTGAGATCCTGTGAACTTGAGCTGTTGGGTGTTTCAGAGCTCCTGTAAGTCAAGCTGCCTCTTGGATCCTGAAATCCTGGTGTGACCAAGATCCTCATATCTTGTGATCCTATGATCCTGGGTATGTTAGAGCACCTGAGAGTCAAGCTTCCTCTGGGTATTATGGGGTTGGTTGGGGAGTCCATGTTCTGCTCAGGGCACTGCCTCAGACCAAAAAGAAACTGTGCCACTGGCCACTGAGCAGGATTCCTGAGACACTGGATCTCACTGATCTCATTTACTCTTGGTAATGGGGTAGATGTTGTGGCCTCCTCACCTATGATCCAGTGACCTTGGACATGTTAGAATGCCTAGGAATCCAACTTCCTCTGGGTGTTGTGGTACTGGGTGCAGAACTAGTGCCCAAGATCTTCTCAGAGTACCTGCTCATACTGGAAGGACATGAGTTCTATATTTAGTCTTATCAGTTCATATATACTCATAAGCATCGAAGTTAAGTGAAATATATATGAAAGAAAAAATATGTCATTTATTCTTATATTGAAAAACATAAATATGAACACAAATATAAATAGCACAGGATTTAACAAATCTAAAACTATATTCTTATTAATATACATGAAAAAAAAACAATCTTATTTTCATTTTTTAAAACTTCTTTTATAGTCCAGATTTTGTCCCCCTCCCAGTCTACCCTCTGACTTTTCCACAACCCATACTTCATACACCATTTCCAAAAAGATGTCCTGACCCTTATCCCCATTTCCCCAAACATCCCCACTCCTTGAGGCCTCCAGTCTCTTGAGAGTTAGGTGTATCTTTTCTAACTGAGTCAAAACCTGGCAATCCTGTGTTGTGTATGTATTGTGGGCCTCATATCAGCTGGCATATGCTGCCTGGTTGGTGGCCCAGTTTCTGAGATACCTTGGGGGTCCAGGTTAGTTGAGACTCTTAGTTCTCCTACAGAGTCACCTTCCTCCTCAACTTCTTCCAGTATTTCCCAATTCAACAGCAGGTGTCAGCAGCTTCTGTCCATTGGTTTATTAAAAATATCTGCATCTGATTCTTTCAGCTGCTTGTTCAGTCGTTCTGAAGGCAGTCATGATAGTCCCCTTTTTTGTGAGCATACTGTACCTTCAGTAATAAGGTCAGGCCTTGGGGCCAGCCTTTTAAGATGGATCCCAATTTGAGCCTGTCACTGGCCCTCCTTTTCCTCAGGCTCTTCTCCATTCTTGTCCCTGCAGTTATTTCAGACAGGAACAATTATGGGTGAGAGTTTTTAACTGGGGAATGCCAACAACATTACTTGGTACCTTGACTTTCTCCTGGAGGTAGGCTCTAAAAGTTTCTCTGCCCATTGTAGGGCATTTCATCAAGGGTGAGGCCTAAGAGCCTCTCACCTCCCAGGGGACTGATACATTATTGGGTTCGGGGAACAAAACTGAAGCCCTGAGTGCCAGGAGAAAAGAAAATGGAAACAGACAACCTCAGAAAGTAGGAGTTGGAAAAAACAATCCTACCAATGCAATTACTATATTAAATGGCAAACGCAATTATAACTTCACTGAGATACACAATCAGGAGTTTGTAACACTTAAATCTTGTGATCAAGGAGTTAATTGGGCCCAGATTCATGCCTTTACATTAACCAATTTGAATAGTTTGATTAAATATAAAAATCCAAGGCATCAGAGACTAGCTGAGAGGATAATGAGGGCCCAAGGAACTCCAGAGAGGAACAACCTCTGAGCAAAAAGCTGACACTTCCAGAAATATTTCCCTGAGGAGACTTGCTGACTGCCTTTGAGGTGGAGGCTCAAAATGTGGGTTATGCCTCAGTAGAGTACTGCTTATGGGAAGAGAAAAATTAGCAGAGCTTGTGATGGAATTTGGGGACAGTACAAAGAAAATGGAGATGTGATGAGACAGTTGAACGCAGTTGTTTTCCTCTGCAGGCAACCTAACATTAAAGGAGGCAAGATGGCTGAACAGGACACGTCTAATCCACTATGGAGTAATTGTGTCGTACTGTATTGATAGTGAATGGATAAGCCTGTTGAGCTAGTGTGCTACAGTGCTGAAAGGAGGATTTATATCTGTCTGCAATGTTATTATGCTGTAGTGCAGTAAAAACGAATTATATCTCTCATACCCAAGAGAAAATGAAGATCACTGAGATGATGGTGAAGACACATGTAAAATGAAGAAGGGTTTTATAGTCAAAACTTCCAAATCTAAAGCTGAAAAATCTGCATATTCTATTACTTTTCTGTGCAGACCTGTCCTGTGTTTACCACGAGCTATAACTGTGCCGTGCTTTATTCCTCAAAATATGAGAGGAGGGCCATTAATCAAATGGATTTTAAAATGTCATGGAATTCTTAGAGATTGAGCTCTTCAGAGCCCTAAGAGACCATGAAGAAGAGACCATGAAAGAATCCTTGCTATCTACCTGGAAAGAGGCATTGGTACACAATTAATCATAGGTTACAAAAAAATGAATTCACAGAGAAGCAGAAAACTTTTTACTTCTGAGCTGTTAGATGTTTCACTAGAGTAGAGCACCTACTTGGTCCCTAAGTGAAATAAAGTTAGAAACCCTAGTTAATACCAGTATAAAATACTTTTAGCTCATTGTAATCAACCTATTAACAGGTAACATATAATAGTTATTAATTTGAGCAGTAAATATTAAGATAAACTGTAATATAAAACCCAAACAGGCGAAGAAATGTATTAAAGCCAAAGCAGTATAATAAAAAGAAATACCTACTGAGAAATACTTTAGTAAAATTAAAAAAAAAGAACCAGTATTTGGAATGACTACTAGGTGAAGGGAGCAGGGACCTTGGAGAGAGGGTGGAGGTGAAAAAAATAAATATTAATTGAAAGAAAACAAAATCATCTGAAAGCAACAACACTTACATATCAAAAAAATGGCATACTATACTTTCAAAGATTGAAGAAAATATCTCTAACATAATATAATACTCTTGGGAAACATATTCTTTCAAACTAAAGGTTAAATTCTAGCAATTGATAAATTCAGTACAAAGTGTCCATCACAGAGCCACCCTTTAAGAAGGTCAATTATAGAGAAATTTTAAACCAGAAACATGGCTCCTCTGGTAAGGTATACCCTCCAAAGACCTTCAAGGTATATATGATGCAGCTACACTACAGACACACCCTGCATTATAGTATGATCTGGCTAGAATAAAGGCACACCTTAATGCACACCTCTAATCCCTAACAATGAAGGAGACATTACTTTGTGGAAGGAAATAGCCATGTCTGAAAGTGATGTCTAGTTAAGTGGCATGCAAAATAACAAATCAGAGAAAGACATGCAGGAATGAGTTAAAGATCATATAAGTCCAATTCTCATGAGAACAGACCAGAAAGAAGCTCCCTGGGAGCAGAGAGAGAGAGAGAGATAGATAGAGAGGGAGAGAGAGAGAGAGAGAGAGAGAGAGAGAGAGAGAGAGACTGAGACAGACAGAAACAGACAAAGACAGATAGAGATCTTGATTAGAGGCAGAATAATACAGTGCTTTGGTGTGGAGTTTAGTTTGCACAGTTCATGCAGTTCTTTGCAGTTCAGCAGATTGATTTGAAGCTACAGAACAAAGAGTCAGAACATAAAAACAAATTGCCAGATTTAGTTTGAGGCCACCAAGCAAATCAGTGAGAAGCTGAGAGAAGCCTGTTTGAATCAGTCAGCTTGGAGAGGCATTTGAACAACATTTGTGTTGAAACAGCCAGTGAGAATTCAGAAAGGGTGAGTTTATTAATCAGTAAGTCTAAAAGCCAGAAATATTCAAGGGCTACGTTAGTGAATGGAGGCTGGAATATTGTAGGTAGGCTGAAAGTTTCCAGGCCAAGGCCTTGTGATAGTTAGAATAGAGATAATAGTGCCCTGGGCACAGACGAAGCCATATATTTATAATGATTGAGTCAGGCTCTCAGCTCATCCCATCTACAGAAGAAATAAAAGTGATATTTATGTTTATAGTCACTACTGTATATGGAAAACATCAATAATGTGTTCTTTTGGTAATTAGAATGTGCAAAGTTTAAGTTTAGATATGTTAGTCTAAAATACAAAAGTAGATCTAAAGTATTTAATTCTTCATACTTTTAGAAAAAAATTAATTTGTACAAAGATAAAACATCAAGAATGTACTGTTTCATATTTAATCTGTAGAAAAAAACCAGAAAATACATAACTAATGAAGTAAAGAATATATATCTATGAGCATAACTATGGAAGAAGCAAAATCAAATAGATAATCAAACACTACAATGATCTTATAATCCGTTTTCCTCTTCTGCTATGTTTCTGGAGACTTGGATGCAGAAGTTATTTTATATAATGGTTATATATCTCTGGTCATATTTTTTTTAATAGTTTCATTTTATTAAAAATAAAGAAGTTTCCCTGATGAGGGACACAAACTAAACTTACCTGTTGGTATACAAATACTTTGAATGCAAGGAGAAATTATGTTAGCTTAGTACAATAGTGGTTGTAGATTCTCTCTAATGATCCAAGACCTCACTAGTTCTTGGTGGCTGACTATTTTTTCTTGTGCAGGCATAATCTCCATGTTGCTGAATAACTTTTAAGTGTAATTATTTAAGTTAATGCATGTGTGACACTGCTGAACTGCAAGAGTTACCATGCAATTATTGTCAGATGGAGAAATACCAAAAGGCCTCAATCCTACAAAAAAAAAAAAAAAAAAAAACTAAATAACTAATGAATGCTTAGAGTGGGAAAATAATTTATCTAAGCAAGAACAAATCAATTTGCTATCTAATACTATATAACTAGCCCTGATAAAACACATACAATTCACTTTAAATGACTGAAAATATTCTTTTAAGTATTTACAAATAAATTTATATGTATATAACAACAACTGATGGAAAAACATAGATATGAAAAAAGCAAAGAAAGTCACACAGACATTTACAAAGAGTAACTGGAAGAATTAAACTATGTAATTATATTGTAATCTCAAAAATTAAAAGAAATATTAACTTAATTAGAAGACTGTGGAGGTAATTTCCTGAATAAAAATATATGCTGATGTTATAGAGAACCCATGTTCAGTTACAACAACCCTGCCAGTTGACTCACAAGTACCTGTAATTTGAGCGTCAGATGCTCTGATGGCATATTATAGCTTTTGTGGTCAAACACACAAACACACACATACACAAATACACACATACACAGAGTTTATAACAGTGTAATTACTTTTAATATTGCTTTCTTTGTTAATATTAATATAACTTTGAATCTATCAGGAATTATATTGAAACAAATTGGGTTAAAACACTCCAATCCGCAAAATGTTAAATAATTAAATACTGGAAAATCTACATTTTGAAAGGACAGAAAAGGCCAAAAGGTAAATAATGAAGTTTTTCACTGATGTTACTAATTCTAACTGAGCGAAATAGCATTATTATCATTTATCATTCTAATGGAATGATAATAACCAGAAATAATGGAAGAAATAATCTTTCTCAGAATCAAATATGTTTGGTACTAACAATGAAAAGATGACTATTGTCAAATAGATTTTTTACATTTTTCTACAATGTATTGTGAAATAACTTTTCCTAAACTCATATAATAACATTGGAATTAATATCAGAAAGCTAAAATCAGCATATATGATGTTACTGGCATGTATCAATTTGCTTTAAAGTTATTTAAGACATTTTAAAAAGAGTTTTTGCTAAGACACAGAGTAAGCTCCAGTCAGTTCTAAGAATTGGTGTATTTCAGAATATTACAAGCTTTATTCATAAAGTTATCCAAGAACCTAAAGAAAACATAGTTCTCCAACCAATGATAATATAAATACATGAATGATTAATACAATGATTATATAAATACTAATATAATTAATATTAATATAATATATGGTATATATATAGTTTGTGTGTGTGTGAGAGAGAGAGAGAGAGATAGAGGCATGATAAAATAGGTGACAGATAAAAGATTAGATAAATGAATAAATAAACAATAGATAGATAGATGATAGATGGATGGAGAGAGAGAGAGAGAGAGAGAGAGAGAGAGAGAGAGAGAGAGAGAGAAAGTCAGATAAATATTAGAAAACCCAGGGCGCAAACTCCTTAGCCAGTCCCACAACATCCAGAGGAAGCTCCACTCTCAGGCACTCTAACATGCCCAGGATTATAAACTCAGAGGTGAGGAGGAAACAATGTCTGTCCCAACACCTAGAGTAACTGGGAAGGGCAAGATCTAGGGATCCAGGATTCCCACCAAACCACTGGAATGGTTTCCTTCTGGTCTGGACCGGTGCACTGAGCAGACCTTCGGCACAAACTACTGAGGTAGTCCCACAACACCCAGAGAAAGCTCAACTCCCAGTTGCTCTAACATGCCCAGGATCACAGGATACCAGAAGCTTGTTCAAACCAGAATTTCAAGGTTATATAGGCAGCTTGACCCCTAGGATCTCTGTCACATCCACGATCTCATGATCAAGGATCTCAGAGACAGCTGGTCTCTGAAGAGTTCTGACACAACCAGGATCACAGGAATGACAGGCTCCAGTCAGATAAAGGAAGGCAGGTAGTACTAGGGAGATAACCAGATGGCAGGAGGCAGACAGAAACATATTAGCAACAGAAATCAAGGTTACCTGGCATCATCAGAACCCAATTATCCCACCATAGCAAATTCTGGAGACAGTATCCCACCAGAAAAGGAAGATTCAGATCTAAAATCACTTCTTATGATGATGATAGAGGACTTTATAAAGGACATAATGATATTGAACAAAACCATCTAGGGTATAAAAGCGGAAATAGAAACAATAAAGAAATCAGAAAGGGAGCCAAATGGGGAGATTGAAAACCTCTGAAAGAGATCAGGAGTCATAGATGCAAGCATCACCAACAGAATACCAGAAATAGAAGAGAGAATCTCTGGTGCAGAAGATACCATAGACAACATTAACACAACAGTCAAAGAATATGCAAAATGCAAAATGCTCCTCACACAAAACATCCAGTAGATCTAGGACACAATGAGAAGACAAAACCTAAGGATAATAGCTGTAGAAGAGAGTGAAGATTCCCATTTTAAAGGGCCAGTAAATATCTTCAACAAAATTATAGAAGAAAACTTTCCTAACCTAAAAAATGAGATACCCATGAACATACAGGAAGTCCACAGAACTCTATAAAGACTGGACCAGAAAAGAAATTCCTATTGTCACATAACAATCAAAACACCAAATGCACTAAACAAAGAAGGAATATTAAAAGCAGTAAGGGAAAAAGGTCAAGTATTATATAAAGACAGATCTATCAGACTTCTCACTAGAGACTATAAAAGCTAGAAGATCCTGGGCAGATGTCATTCAGGTCCAAAGAGAACACAAATCCCAGCTCAGTCTACTATACTCAACAAAATTCTCAATTACTGTAGAAGGAGAAACCAAGATATTCCGTGACAAAACCAAATTACACAATATTGTTCCACAAATCCAGTCATACAAAGATAATAGATGGAAAACAACAACACAAAGAGGAAAACTACATCCTCGAAAAGGCAAAAAAGTTATCTTCTTTCAACAAACCCAAAAGAAGATAGCCACACAAATAGAAAAATAATATCAAAAATAACAGGAAGCAACAATCACTTTTTCTTAGTATCTTTCAACATTAACGGACTCAATGCCCCAATCAAAATCCATAGACTAAGAGACTGGATATGTAAACAGGATCCAGCATTTTGCTGCATACAGGAAATGCACTTCAGTTACAAAGACAGACACTACTTCAGAGTAAAATGTTGGAAAACAATTTTCTAAGCAAATGGTCCCAAGAAACAAGCTGGAGTAGCCATTTTCATATCGAATAAAATCAACTTTCAACCAAAAGTTATCAAAAAAGATGAGGAAGGATAGAAATATTTGTGGGATAACTTCAGCAAGTGTTATAGGTATCTGATGAAACGCAGTGTAATGGCCTTGGGAATCACAAAGAAATGATGTTCTTTGCTCAGAATGAAGCTAACACATCTTCAAGGGAGGACATTGGAAGCATTTGAATTTTATGGTCACATTAGGGAGATGAGCCCTGTATATTTTAGAAGACTAATATTTACTTTCTCTGAATTTAGTCAGGTGTTGTCAAGCAATTTCTAGTTGAGTGTGACAGTAGTAAGGTTTTATAAACCTACCGAAAACAAGGAGCATTTAATGTGTGACTTATTAGATTAAGTTGTGTGCTATTTTGACTGAAGTCAACTTTTCTTTTTCATTTCAAAGGTGAAAAATGAATGATGTATAAAACTATAAGTGTTGATCTGTCAGAAATAATTTTCAATTGTGCAATGTTTTTACAAAGTGGTTTAATTTATTTTAGTCATTTATAATGTGAAATTATAAGATGATGATAATATAGGCTTCTAAAGTTTTAGCCTAGAAAATATCATTTTAATTATTATAGAAATATCTACAGGTAATTTTATAATTTATTACTTCTGTATTTAATTTTGACATGTTTATCATAATTCACCATTGTTTATAATACTGTGATAGATATCCCACAGTACATACATATTTCTGTTAACATCAATTTCTAGAAATAAGTTTATTAGTTAAAATTTTTTGCACAATTTAAAAAAGTAGATGTTTACCAAACTTATCCATAACTTCAACTCTTCCCATTGATTTTCTGCACTCACAAAGAAAATTGAGTGTTTACCAACATTTGGCTAGAGAATATCAATCAGTAAAAAGTTATCAATTTGTCAACTGGAACGTAATAATCATTAAAATACATTAAGCAAAAAGTTAAGTATTTAATGTTTAGCAGATTATATTCTAACCTCAGACAATTAAATGAAGAAAGGAACTTTCCCAATAAGCTGAGATCTAGTTCAAAGATCACTGATTTTGAATGTTTTTTTGTTGTTGCTCTAGGTTTTTTTGTTTAGTTGTTCTTTTTCTTTTTGTTGTTTTGTTTTTGCTAAACCTAATGGATAGTTTTTACCTGAACACAATAAAGCTACTCTTAAAACAAACAAACAAACAAACAAACAAAAGACTTAAAAACCACACTTACCAGATTGGAAAAGTCCCAAATGCTGTCAAACATGATGTACGTTGCACAGATAAAGTGACCTTAACATTTACAGTTATCAATGTTTTTGGTTCATTGACTATGCTATTTCTAATATCTTTCATAGAATTAAAATAGTGGATTTTCAACTTTATTTGTTTTCTGATAAATTATACTGCTTCATACACATTATACAGACAGACAATAGAGTTCAGTTTGGTAATATAATGGTGTTGTGTCAAATGAAGGCTAAGGAGTCTCACAGTACATTACATAAAGACAACAATATACAAAGCATATGAAAATCGTGGCATACAGTTGCTATAAGTCTGATAAATCTGAAAAAATAAAAATAAAAATAACTTCTTTTGGCCAAAACTGATAGGATAGTATTTTAATCTTTCCTTTGTTTGTTTTTATTATTTTGTTTTAGACAGAGTGAAGGTATCATCATATACATTCTGGATTGAATTTCCATTGTAGCTGAGAATGGTCTTAAATTTCTGAAACCTGGCCCTGACTGTTGGAATCCTGAATCATACATTTTGGCTACCATACACAGTTTATATAGTCTGAAAGATCAAATCTGAGTATTTTTTTTTTTTTTTGCATGCTAGGCAGACTCTTTACCAACTAAAGTATGTATCCATCCCCATTTACATCGTCACATAAAAATGTCATGTAATGTTAATCATGATAATGTTTCAATTTTAGGATTAGTGTTTATATTTTCTTTGTACCTAACATACCAGTTAGTTTGAATATTAAGGCTTCACATAGTTTTGGAAAGACAGTTTCTCACAATTTAGTATCAGTGTAACTGAAATACTAAGCCAGAGGTTCAACTCTACGTACTAGAACACACTAAATCTGTCCATTCACATCAAAGAAAGATAATGATGAAAAACAAGAAAATGTTCTTATCATGCAACTGATATAATACAACGTTAAAAATAGCATGTAAATAGAAATATGTACTGTTATTTGAAAACGATAGCTAACTTTTGGACCTTTTCTTAAAAATTATAACTTATAAATAATTTTATTATTGAATATTTGTTGCTGAGATAATCTATCCAACATCCTGGAGATTACCACTCACTTTCAGATTACTGACCTTCCTCTTGACTATACTTTCACTGTGCAATAAAACTTCCTTGATATTTCTCTCTTGTGTGATCTGTGACTGTGTTTGTTTGAATATGTTTTGTCTAAGGAATGGCACTATTTAGAGGTATGGCCTTGTTAGCATTGATGTGGCCTTGTTGAAAGAAGGTATACCCTCCTGCCAGCCATGTGAGATCCAGTCTTCTCCTGTTTGCTTTTGGAATAAGATGGAGAATTGCTATCTCCTCAAGCTCCATGCATGCCAGGAAGGTGCTACGCTTCATACCAGGATGATAAGGTACTGCACCTCTGACACTGTAAGCCAGTCCCAATTAAATGTTGCTCTTTATAAGAGTTTCCTTGGTCATGGTGTATCTTCACAACAAAAATAACTCTAAGTAAGGTGCTGACTTATATCATCGATAGTGACAAGAACCTAGAATATCTGCATAAATTAGTTCAATCTCTGTGTTTCTAACAAAAACCTCTAGGAGAATCAGCAGTCTCAATTAACCTGGACCCCTCAGGTCTCTCAAACACTGTCCCACCAAACAGGCAGCACACACCAGCTGATATGTGGCCTCCAACACATATAGAGCAGAGGATTGCTGGGTCTGGATTCAGTCAGAGAAGAAGCCCCTAACCCTCAAGAAACTGGAGGTTCCAGGGAATTTAGAGGTCTGGTTAGGTGGGGAATGAATGTGGGGGTGGGGTGGGCGTACATTTTCAGGGATACAGGAGGGTGGTATGGAGGTATGGCGTGTGGAACAGCCAAAGGGTGGACTGGTGTGAGATAAAATCTGGAGTGTAAAAAATAAATAGATAAAAGACAAAAAAGAAGATGAAAATGAAGACGATGAAAAAAGGATGTCATTTTCATGGAATATGTGACAAATAAATTTTCTTCTATTTCTTCATATACATTGTCCATCATCACAAAGTACATCAATTTTAAATTTTAAGGGCAGAATCTAAAAGAATGATAATGTGGGAACAAAAACAAGCTAAGACACAAATTTATCGTTAATTATCATGGTTGTTTATTTGGTTTCCTTACCATAGTAATGATCAGTAGTATGGCAGCACCCTAAATTGTGGTTATAAAAGCAGAGTTTTTATCCCATAATATGATTAAGAATTTTTGTTCCCAGATACCAGTAGCACGTCTTGGAAGGCAGCTATGGCCACAACACAGTTATAGTCATTGCCCTGTTTCAAGGATGAACAGGACAAAGCTTACTGGAATTGTGCTCAGCATTAAAGAAAGAATGGTACAGAAGATAGCTACTTCCTGCCTACCAGCTTCTGCTACCAAGAAAATGTGCTGTTTCCACATCTATTTGCAGTCAGAACACCACCATTTATGTGAATGTGTGAAAGTTCTAGGAGGTGGCTTTGCCTTTCCACAACATTTATTCTTCCAAAACCATAACCTCCACCATTTTCTATCCTGCAGAGTCTCTAATTGTATCTTTTATGTTAAGAAATAAAACAGCTTAGCTCCTCTGCTCGAACCATAGCCTTAGGAGTACATTTTTATTTTATTGCTACTTGGAGAGCAGAGGTGGAATGGAACAAGAATATGGAAATAAGATCAGTAGTAGTAGTAGTGGTAGTAGTAGTAGTAGTAGTAGTAGTAGTAGTAGTAGTAGATCACTATAAAACTAGCACAGAATTTCAAAAGCTGCTTCTTTTAGCTTCTCTATATTCTGTTTTGTAGTCTAAAGCTTCATAATTTTTATTTGCTTCCTAATATATTTTTATGATTTACTTCATAATACATTTTATATCACATGCCTTTAATATTCCAAAAGTTATTATAATACATAACATATTCTGCTTATGTATACCTACTCTTATCCAATATATGGAAGAAATAAAAATAATGAAACCTTCTTTTCTCATATCAAAGATATAAAACAAAATTACCATATGTGCCCACATTACAACCTGGATGAGAAATACTGCTAATTCTCTTGTATAAGCCTGAGAGAAGAGAACTTGTCTTGGAACTTGTGCTCTTCCTAAAAGCACACTGCACTGATATTTAGATTTGAATGAAGACATAATCATAAAGGGTTTATTTAGCTGTAGCTGTTTGCTCATCAAGACTATAGGCCCATTAGGACTCATTCTTTTGAAATATTCTGTTTCTTTAGAATAGAATGCTGCTGTTTATTGAATGATCCTTGTGTATTGCCTTAGCCATTGTGCCTGATTGGCTGTCCCATATGCTTATAATGTTCTAAGTAGAGGGGAAATCATGGTAGCATCTGCTGTGTATTCATTTCCTTCTAACTCTCATTTACATTCCTTTCAGTTCTTACATTTTTGGAAACCACCGAACAAAATTGCAGAAACATATTAACAATGTAGTATATGTTCCAGGCCGAAAATGTTTACAGTTCAGTCTATTCTTTGCTCATGATATTGAATGCTAAATTATCATAATTTATAATCATTTTTTTTTAAATTCCTTTATTGAAAATTTGAAATAATAAAAACTACACAGTCCCACGTGACAGTTATCTATTAAATGAAGGGTGGAACAAGGAAGGCTCCATTCTGACTACCACCTTCTACAACCTAGAAAATGTGATACTTCAAGAGCAAACCTCACCTGCATCAAAGGCAACACTTCTAGCAGAACACCTTCATATGCTATGAGGAAAGAAGTTGTGAAAGCCTTTTACAATGTAAACTGAATATTGAAAGACAGAGTAACTGTCCCATTTAGAAAACGGAGATCTAGAAAGGGAGAAACATTTGAAATGTAAATAAAGTATGAAAAAATATCTTAAAAAAAAGAAAGAAAAACATACTGAAGAAAAAAGAAATTTCTACCTAAGTGTCTTATCCTTAAAGTAGAATATAAACTATGTAATTTTAGAGATACATAATATTAAATAGTAACAAAGTAAATTATATAAATGTCTTATTTCTGTTTCTGTTCCTATGAATTGTATTAATACATTGACATTCACTTTAATTATATAACATTAGCTTTCACTTTGAGTATAATTAAAATTTGTAAATTTAGCTAGAATATTTTCATAAGTCAACCCAAACTTTAATAGAAGAGATAGTAAATGACCAATCAAAACAATACTGAAAATATCTTCTCTAAAACTTTGTTTCCTACATAATCTGTTATGAATCTCATAATCATGTTTTAAACGATTGACCATTATTTGGTTTTGTCATTAAATAGGGCAAAACTTGTAGTAATTAACTTATACAAAGTGATCTACTTGGTATAAATATTTGGTTCACAAATTATTTCAATAATTGAATTCTTCTATTTCTTTCATCTAAATTTACTTACCTATTTTTCATTTTATATATCACTGGTATAAAACTAACTTCAAATCTGTAGGGCACTTGCTATTACATTTTTAATTAAATTTTATGTGAATGTTGGTGAGTCTGTAAGAAGTGTAAACATTAGTATTATGGAGTCTATGGAAGCATAAATGTCAAAGAAGGAAGTCAATCAGAGAGAATAGAAAGGATCCTTGTAGTTTGAAGCATTTAAAACTAATTATCTATTCTACAATCCTGAAGGCATTACAGTCTGATAAGAGCCCCCTACTGGAATTATGTGAATTTTGCTTCATAACTTTAGTTAAAATCTAGAGATTTGAGTATTCATTATGCAACTGAGAATATTGAGTCTGACTGGCTGTTTTAGGAAAGTGATTTCCTGTGTCCAGGTGTGTCTGTGTGGCTCCAATATTCATGAAGTAAGAATTTCATTCATCATGTGCTCCAGTTAGAGACAGCCACCATGCCTTCTGTAATTCAAGCATGAGGAGACTCCTTATTAACAATAATCTCTGAGACTGATAATGAGAAAATATGTTTGCATTATCAAGCTCTGAGATGTCTTGTGTGCTGAGTCAGAATGTCTGAGTGGTTGTGGCTTGAGTATTTAGTTTCATCAACCTTAAGTACTAATAAGGAAATCTGTGTTTTTGAGGAAGCCAAGAAACCAATGGTGTATGATGGCTCTGGATTGGCTTGGTAAACATGGGGTTGCCAAGAAATGTTATCTACAATAATACAAGAGAGCATATATTAAAATAAAGATCATAAAAATACAATGTCCCCTCTTTAAGAAAAGATGGAAATTTTATCTCATCATCATGATATTCTTTTATTCTACACCATTATTTTTGTCAAACACAGACTACTGCTTGAGAGACACTAAAAATATATCAGCATATTTTTCAACATAATATTTTAGGGAATCAGTACAAAACTTCTCAACACATATTCCAAAACCACATCACATAATGCTTCTATAAACACTTTAAATCACAGAACTAGAACGCATCATGTTATATGTATCTGTACATAAAACAATATGATTGTGTGTATTGAAAAATTACAGCTCTGAATATTATCATTTAAGGATCTACCTCAACCATATTTTCAACATTATTTTTAGCCTCTTTAAACGATCATACTGAGTGAGTTCACTCAGACTCAGAAAGGCAAGCATGACATGTTCTCTTATAATCAAAAGTAGCCTCAATAGTCTAGAAAGCAAAGTGAGACCATAGCAGATGTGTGATAGTGCAGTGGTCTAGAAAGTATGATAACAAGACAGAGGAATGATAAAGTAAGATATTGGAAAAATGAGTTGTGAGACATTAAGTGGGGATGCATGAGGAGTCAGGGAGTACTGTAAAAGAGATAAGGTAAAAAAGTATTAATAGATAGCACTAAGAATGTTTACAAATCACATAGGAAATCATTGTTTTATAAGTATGTGTGTTTGTGTAAGTGTGTGTGTGTGTATGTGTACATGTACATATAAGTACATATTTTAAATGGAGCTATACTATAAATGGACATAATCATCCTCCCAAGGTTTGTGGCCTATTTAACAAAATATCCAGTACCAGACACAGGAAAAGTCCCTTTGAGTTGTTTATCAAGTAGTCCAAGAGACTCCCAAATCAATCTAGGCTATTAGTATTGACCTCTGTTAACTTTCAGAACGTAAAGAAGTCCTTGTTGGTGAAGATGCTACATTTTACAAAGAAGATTTCATGGACTCAATCAGAAATTAACTTTGAAGCCTTCTCCCTGAAATTATCTTTCAACTATCTAAAGGTGCTGTGCAAGCTACCAACGAGCAAAACACAAATGATATCCATACTTGACTGCAAAATCTATGAACCACATCAATAACTGACCCAGGTAGATATCTGTAATACCAAAATATTGGTACTTGTTATAATGTGGCTAAGCAAGAACTTTCTATTTTGACCTATTCTGCTTAATAGGACTGAATTATGCCTGATATTGCAAACCTAGGCAGTAGTTCATGGCTAGAGTGTTGTACAAATTACTATTTTCCTAAATACAATTTCTAATTATATTTTAAATACTTTTTCTTCACCTCTCATCCAAAAGATTCCTTTAACAGCTGTTAATGACTAGTGCAGATCTACAACTGCTGGAAATACAATGCACAAAGGACCTTGGTGTGACTAATTTTAATTTCTACATCTGCAATATACCACCTGTACTTTATGCTCAGAGAAGATCGCAAGAAGAGGGGTAGAGATATTTCATAAATCATAGGACCAGGACAGAACAGATGCAGTAACATAGACATGTCAGTGAAAATGCATATTTGAAATATTCACAAGATGTTTGCCTAAGGAAGACCTGCCCAATGAGAATTAACTAGCTGACATGCCAAAATAGATGAAAGTAATCTCACAGTATCTTATCCCTATATGAAAGAGTATGAACAGTCAAGGCAGTTAAGAGAAATAGATTCACATTTCCCCAGGGATATGTCCTTTGATTGATTATCTGATCACTAATGATCATCTCTAAACATGTGTACATACATACATGTAGCACAAAATGAGCTCACACAGTTGTGTATAAATATATTCTGTGTTATCCTTTACTATTATAACATATATATATGAATATGCATATGCCACATATTTGAAAGGTGTTTAGGGTGGGCTGCAAAGGAGATGGACAAAATAGAAGGAAGGGAAATTTATGTAAATAGAGCTCTTACATATAAAATTCATTACAAAGTTTAAATTAAAAAGAAATTTCCATTACATGTCAGACAAGACAATTAGCCTTTTCCTTATATAGGTCATTTTTTACTTTAAGGTTTCTTTTGTTTGTAACACAGCCACTACATCCACCCTATCAACCTTGGAATGCATGGCATCTGAGCTTGAATGATTGGCAGAATTTATAGACAGTTTCTTTTCCATCTAATATATTGACCACCCTACCTATAATTTTGTTCCAAAACCACATGAAGTACAATTCAGAACCACATTTAGAAAATTGTAAAATTTGTCTCTCAACTTGCCCACAAACATATCATCAGCCAGGCTACCTACCACTTGGTTCTGCATTACCTCTAGGTACAAAACAGGATACCAGGTATAAATCCCCAGAGAGGGCTCCTAACTTTATGTCTATTAAATGCCTGGGCCACTGCTTAACTCCAAAACCATGTGAAATCTGCCCAAATCCCAAAAGTAGCTCCATGTCAGAAAATCAAGCATCATTCACTTGATCTACAACCTGGCAATTTGGGGAAACAGAAAATAAAGATCCAAATATTCACTCAACAAAGGCAAGACCAAATGCCCATACCCCCAGCAGCTTAACTTTAGATGTACAGATGCTCATTTTAAAATACACAAAAGCATATATAACAAAGACAAAAAGTATTTTCCATAATTTAGAAACATTATTATAATAGTCCAGAGGAAAGCACCTAAACCAATGCACAAGACCATGATTTCAAAACAGCAATAAAAATGCTATGGATTGATCTGTGGAGGGAGACCTCTGCCTGGGCCACCAGGACTCCATAGCAAAATAGCGCTTAGAGAAATTTAGCCTCCCAGGAGTGTGGAAAAACTCTTGAGAGGAGGTAAGAGGACTAACACTGGTCAGCTGGACTCGCCCAGAATACTTAGGACTCAGAAACTGAGGAACAGCCAGGAAGAAAGAGCCTTCCGGTTTCCATCTGTGGCAGGAGACCTCTCACTAGGTCACTAGGGCTCCATAGCCAAATAGTGCTTGGAGAAAGATAGCCTCCCAGGAGTATGGGCAAGACTGTCTGCTCAGGGGGACCCACCAGAAATACCCAGGACACAGGGACTGAGGAGTGGGCTTCTGGTTTGTCTTAGTGGCTGGAGAGCAGATCCTCTGACACAGGGCTCCATGCTCAAATACAGCCAGGAGAGAGCTGGTATAACAGGAGTGTAGACACACCTACAAACACAGGCAAGACCATCACTTCTTTTCAAATTCACTGGAACAAGAGGGACCCTTGCAGAGCCATTAGGACACAGGAAACAAGGGACAGCTGGAAATTACATCTTTCATGTTTCTGACTGCAACCCAGAGCTGACCATGCACCACATTTCTCCAAACCCAAATTCCTCTCAGAGAGAAATGTTCTTCAAGGAGTATTGACAACTAGGCTTACAGGAAAAACAAGCCACAGTGAGAGAAAGTAAGAACAGCTAACATCAAAGATAACCAGATAGCAAAAGGCAAGGGCAAGAACACCAGGAACAGAAACCAAGGCTACATGGCATCATCAGAACACAGCTCTCCCACCACAGCAAGCCCTGGATACCCCAATGCACCAGAAAAGGAAGACTCAGACTTAAAATCACATCTCATGAGGATGATAGAAGATTTTAAGAAGGAAATAAATAACTCCCTTAAAGAAATACAAGAGAACACAGGTAAACAACTGGAAGCCCTTAAAGAAGAAACACAAAAATCCCTTAAAGAATTACAGGAAAACAATCAAACAGACTAAGGAAATGAACAAAACCATCCAGGAATAAAGAACAGAAATCAAAACAATAAAGAAATCACAAAGGGAGACAACCCTCGAGTTAGAAAAACTAGGAAAGAAATCAGGAGTCATAGATGCAAGCATCACAAACAGAGTACAAGAGATGGAAAAGAGAATCTCAGGTGCAGAAGATACCATAGATAACATTGACACAACAGTCAAAGAAAATGCAAAAAGGTTTCTAACCCAAAACATCCAGGATATCCAGGATAAAAGAGAAGACAGAACCTGAGAATAATAGGTAGAGAAGAGGGTGAATATTCCTAACTTAAAGGACTAGTAAATATTTTAAACAAATTTATAGAAGAAAACTTCCCTAACCTATAGAAAGAGATGAACCTAATTATACAAGAAGCCTACAGAACTCAAAATCGATTTGACCAGAAAAGAAATTCCCCCTGTCACATTATTGTCAAAACATCAAATACACAAAATAAGGAAAGAGTACAAAAAGCAGTAGGGGAAAAGGGGAAAGTAACATACAAAGGCAGACCTATCAGAATTACACCAGACTTCTCACCACAGACTATAAAAACTAGAAGATCCTGGCCCAATCTCATACAGACTCTAAGAGAACACAACTGCCAGACCAGGCTACTATGCCCAGCAAAACTCTCAATAAACATAGATGGTGAAACCAAAATATTTTATGATAAATCCAAATTTGCACAGAATGTTTCCATAAACCCAGCCCTACAAAGAATAATAAATGGAAAATGCCAACTCAAGGAGGGAAATTACACCCAAGTAAAAGCAAGAAAGTAATCTTTCAACAAACTCAAAAGAAGATAGCCACAGAGACATACAAACAGCATTGAAAATAACAGGAAGCAACAATCACTATTCTTTAATATCTCCTAACATCAATGATGGACTGGATCTATAAACAGGACTCAGCATTTTGCTGCATCCAGGAAATGCACCTCCATGTTAAAGACAAAGGCTACCACAGAGTAAAGGACTAGAAAACAATTTTCTACTCATATGGCTCCAAGAAACAGTATGGAGTAGCCATTCTAACATCAGATAAAATTGACTTTCAACCAAAAGTCATCAAAAAAGATAAGGAAGGACACTTCACATTCATCAGAGAAAGAAATCTACCAAGAAGATCTCTCAATTCTGAACATCTATTCCCCGAATGCAAGGGCTCCCACAAACTTTACTAAAGCTCAAAGCACACATTGCAGCTCACACTATAATAGTGGGAGAGTTCCACACCCCACTATCAACAATGGACAGATCTTGGAAACACAAACTAAACAGAGATACAGTGAAACTAACAGATGCTATGAACCAAATGGTTTAACAGATATCTATAGAACATTTCATCCTAAATGAAAAGAATATACCTTCTTCTCAGCACCTCCTGGTACCTTCTCCAAAATTAATCATATAATTGGTCACAAAACAAACCTCAGCAGAAATAAGAAGATTGAAATAATACCATGCCTCCTATCAGATATCTCCAGAATAAGGCTGGTCTTCAATAGGAAAAACAACAACAGAAAGCCCACATACACATGGAAGCTGAACAACCATCTACTCAATGATAACTTGGTCAAGAAAGAAATAAAGAATCTGATGATTTTTTGAATTTCTTAAGTCTCTACTGTTATTTCTCCCTTTTCCTTTCTGATTTCGTTAATTTGGATACTATCTCTCTGCCCTCTGGTTAGTCTGGCTAAGGGGTTTTTCTATCTTTTTGGTTTTCTCAAAGAACCAGCTCCCAGTTCTGTTGATTCTTTGTATAATTCTTTTTGTGTCTACTTGGTTGATTTGAGCCTTGAGTTTGATTATATCCTGCCTTCTACTCCTCTCAATTGTACTAGCTTCATTTTGTTCTAGAAATTTCAAGTGTGCCTTTAAACTGTTAGTATTTGCTCTCTCCAGTTTACTTTGGAGCCACTCAGAGCTATGAGTTTTCCTCTTAACACTGCTTTCATTGTGTGCCATAAGTTGGATATGTTGTACTTTCATTTTCATTAAATTCTAGGAAGTCTTTAATTTCTTTATTTATTCCTTGACCAAGTTATCATTGAGTAGAGCGTTGTTCAGTTTCCATGTGTATGTTGGCTTTCTGTTGCTTTTGTTACCATTGAAGACCAGCCTTAATCCATAGTGATCTGATAGGATACAAGGGATTATTTCAGTCTTCTTATATCTGTTAAGGTTTGTTTTGTGAGCAATTAAATAGTCAATTTTGGAGAAAGTATGATGAGGTGCTGAGAAGAAGGTACATTCTTTTGATTTAGGATGAAATATTCTATAGAAATCTGTTAAACCATTTGGTCCATAACTTCGGTTAATTTCACTGTGTCTCTGTTTAGTTTGTGTTTCCAAGATCTGTCCATTGATGATAGTGGGGTGTTGAATTCTCCCACTATTGTTGTATGAGGTGCAATGTGTTCTTTGAGCTTTAGTAAAGTTTCTTTTTTTGAATGTGGGTGCCCATTCATTTGGATCATAGAGAATAAGAATTGATAGTCCTTCTTGGTAGATTTTTCTTTTGATCAGAATGAAGTGTCTTTCCTTATCTTTTTTGATGTCTTTTAGTTGAAAGGCGATTTTATCTGATATTAGAATGGCTACTTTTGCCTGATTCTTAAGACCATTTTCCTGGAAAATTGTTTTCCAGCTCTTTACTCTGAGGTAGTGTTTGTCTTTAACACAGAGGTGTGTTTCCTCTATGCAGCAAAATGCTGGGTCCTGTTTATGTATCCAGTCTCTTAGCAAATGTCTTTTATTGGGAATTGAATCCATTGATGTTAAGAGATATTAAGGAATAGAGATTGTTGTATCCTGTTATTTTCTATGTATTTTTTATGTTTGTATGGTTATCTTCTTTTTTGGTTTGTTGAAAGATACTTTCTTGCTTTTTCTAGGGTTTAGTTTCCCTCCTTGAGTTGGCATTTCCAAATATTATCCTTTGTAGATCTGTGTTTCTGGAAAGATATTGTGTAAATTTGGTTTGTCATGGAATATCTTGGTTTGACCATATATGGTAATTGAGAGTTTTGCTCGGTATAGCAGCTTGAACTGGCACTTATATTCTCTTAGGGTCTGTATGAGATCTGCCCAGGATCTTCTAGCTTTCATAGTCTCTGGTGAGAAGTCTGGTGTAATTCTGTTAGGTCTGCCTTTGTATGTTGCTTGACCTTTTTCCCTTACAGTTTTTAATATTCTTGCCTTGTTTTGTGCATTTGATGTTTTGACTATTATGTGACAGGAAGAAATTCTTTTCTGGTCCAATCTGTTCAGAGTTCTGTAGGCTTCTTGAATGTTTATGTTCATTTCTCTCTCTCTCTCTCTCTCTCTTTCTCTCTCTCTCTCTCTCTCTCTTTTTTGGTTAGGGAAGTTTTCTACAATTTTGTTGAAGATACTTTCTGGCCCTTTAAGTTGTGAATCTTCACTCTCTTATATACCTATTATCCTTAGGTTTGGTCTTTTCATTGTGTCCTGGATTTCCTGGATGGTTTGATTTAGGAGCTGTTTGCATTTTGCATTTTTTTTTTCTCTTGTGTCAATGTTTTCTGTGGAATCTTCTGCACCTGAGATTCTCTCTTCTATCTCTTATATTCTGTTGGCTATGATTGTGTCTATGTCTCCTGATCTCTTTCCTAGGGTTTCGATCTCCAGGGTTATCTCCATTTTGTGATTTCTTTATTATTTCTATTTCCAGTTTTATATCATTGATGGTTTTCTTCATTTCCTTTGCCTATTTACCTGTGTTTTCTTGTATTTCTCTAAGGGAGTTATTTATTTCCTTTTTAAAGTCTTCTATCATCATCATGAGAAGTGATTTTAAATGTGAGTCTTGCTTTTTTGGTGTGTTGGGATATCCAGGGATCATTGTGGTGGAAGAACTGGGTTCTGATAATGTTCTGGTTTCTGTTCCTTATGTTCTTGCCTTTGCCTTTCTCCATCTGGTTATCTCTGGTGTTAGCTGGTCTTGCTCTCTCTGACTGTGGCTTGTCCCTCCTGCAAGCCTTTGTGTCAGTATTCCCTGGAGACCAGCTCTCTGAGAGGAATTTGGGTTTGGAGAGCTGTGGTACAGGATCAGCTCTGGAGTGCAGACAGAAACCAGAAGGATCCTGTCCCTAGCTTTTCCTTGGTTCCTGTGTCCTGTTGACTCTGCTTGGGTCCCTCTTGATCGAATAATTTGAACAGATGTGGTGGTCTTACTGTGCTAGAAGGTGTGTAGGCACTCCTAGGAGACCAGCTGTCTCTTGGCACTGAGTATGGAGCCCTGTGTCAGAGGATCAGCTCCCTGGCCGCAGAAGGCAACCAAAGGCCACTCTTCAGTCTCTGTGTCCTGAGGGTTCTTGGTGGATCACTCTGAGCAGAGATTCTTGTCTTACCCCAGCTCACAGGCTTGTCCACACGGCTGGGAGTGTAGCTCTTTCCCTGTGCTGTTTGGGTATGGAACTGTGTGGCAAAGATCACAAGTGTAAGCTGGAAAGCTCCTGTTCCAGACTGTTCCTATGTCCCTGTGTTGTGCGGATTCTGGGCAGGTCATGCTGAGCAGTGGTGCTGTCTTTCCTCCACTCAAGGGCTTATGCACACTCCTGGGATGCTAGCTTTCTCCCAACGCTATTTGGCTATGGAGCTCTTTGCACAGACTGAGGTTTCTGGCAGCAGAAAGAAACCAGAAGGCTCCTGTCCCAGGCTGCTTGTATATCCCTGTGTCCTGGGGGTTCCAAGCAGGTCCCTCTGAGCAGAGGTACTGGCTTTATCCCAATCACAGGCTTGTCCGCACTCCAGGGAGGATAGCTCTTTCCCTGTGCTATTTGTGTGGGGGCCGCCATGAGGCACAAATCACAGGCGTAAACCAGAAGGCTTCTTTTCCAGGCTGTTCCTCAGTCCCTGTGTCCTATGGATTCTGGGCAGGTCCTGCTCTTCAGTTTTTTTAGAACACATAATTGTTCTTGGAGTATGTTTTTGTGCTCCACCCAGGTATAGTAGATAGGAGTAAGTTTACCTCAGTTTGTTCATTGCTATTCGCTATTAATATTTGATATATGTCTGTATAAAAGACATGTTTTCGAAACATGTTTCCTATTTGCAGATGTAGCTTGTTTCTCATATGAATCTTGGACTTGTGATTAATGACATTAATCACTTGAGTCCTCTTAAGTTCCAGAGTATAAATTATCTAATGCTCTGAATAAAATTAGCTATTCCATGAGTCTTTAATCATCCTTACTTTTATGCCTAGCTCTATCATGTTCCACTTTCTTATGCTGTGACCTTTAATATGGTACCTAGTATTATAGTGACAACCATCCATATTATTTTGTTTTTACTTCATAACTGTAAGTTTGTTATTATTATGAATTGTAATGCAAATATCTGATATGTAGGATAACTGATAAGCAACCCCCAGAGGGGGGAAACTCCATGGATTGAGAAACACTGCTCTAGATTTTTCTGATCTATATGATAATGTGGCCAATAGTACTGGTCAGAGTTTGGATCCCTCTTCTTTGTGGCAGATTAGTACACAAACATTTTAATGTTATTTGTTATCATTGTAGTTCACTTGCTTATTGGCTATTCATGCAAGTACAACTAGATTTTTCTACAACACAAATGAATATCACTCTAAATATCCTGGTATGGAAATATAAAAAATGAGCAATGTTAGAACATGGTCCAAGAATGGAGTAATGGAGCACTGTAAGAAGAATTCTTTTGAGAAAAGAGGTTTTGAGAAAAGTCAGAAAACAACCAACCAACCTATCAAACAACCAAACAAGAAGACTAGAACATTCTACACACACACACACACACACACACACACTGAGGAGTACACTTTCTTCTCTGTAAAGGAATTTTAATAATAATAATAAAAAAACAAACTTGGCTTCTCTGGCAACAGAGCAAGCACATCCAGAAACTTGCTGGGTTTGTGATCTGGCTGAAATGACAAATCTTTAATCACTCTGAAATCCAGACACAAGCTTAATATACACTTTCATTCCCAAACAATGAAGATGAAGTTAGTTTTTAAAATGAAGCAGCCATGTTTGAAAGGGGGAGCAAGTTGAGCAGCAAAGTGACAAATCATAAAGAGATTCGACAGAATGATTCATAGATGGGGATAAACCTAACTCTCAGGAGACAAGACAGGAAGGAGAGGCCACTTAGGAACAGGCAGAATGAGTCAAGAGTAAAGGGTAGCTCACTGAATGCAGTTCAGTTGAGTTCAGGTAATGCAGTGGAGCTCACCTCAGTTCAGATCAGTGCAATGCAGTTGAGTTCAGTAGAGTTTGTGGGGTCAGTGCAGTTTAGTTTGTGGAAGAAAGAGGCAGTTTTATTTATTGTTATCAATCATTCCATTCATCACATCCCAAATGATATCCCACTTCCTGGTACAACTCCATAAGCTCCCATCCCACAACCTCTCTCCTCTTTCCCTTTTGCCTCTATGAGGTGCTTCCCAACTTACCCACCCTCTCCTGCCCCACTGTGCCAGCATCTTCCTACAATGGGACATTAAACCTCCACAAGACCAAGGGCCTCCAGTCCCTTTGTTTTCAGACAAGGTCATTATCTGATATATATAGATATAGTTCTATATCTATATATATCAGATATATATCTATATATAGATATATATCTGGAGTCATGAATCTCTCCCTGTATACTGTTTGGTTGATGGTCTAGTCCCTGGGAGCACTGAGTAGTCCAGTCAGCCAATGTTGTTCTTCCTATGGGGTTGCAATCCCCCTCCACTCTTCTAGTCCTTACCTCAGGTCCCCCACTAGGATCCTTAAGCTCAAACTATTGGTTGGCTCCAAGTATCTACATCTGCTTTGGTCAGTTGCTCTCCAAACCTCCCAAAGAACAGTCCTTGTCAGCAAGCACCTATTGGCAAACAGCATCTCTCGCCTGTCCTTTCTAGGAGATACTTCAACCCATATTTCTTACTTTTGCTCTCTCTCTCCAAGATCCCCCCTACCTCTGTCTCCTGTAATCATCCTGTTCACTGCTCAATGAAGGTCTCAAGCATCCATACCTGGTCTTTCTTCCTCCTAAGCTCCATATGGTCTGTGGGTTGTTTCATGGGCATTGTGAGCTTTTGGGTTAATATCCACTTATCAGTTAGTACATTTTATTTGTGTTCTTTTGTTTCTTGGTTACCTCACTCAAGTATTGGAGAGGTCAGGATTTCAAGGTCCATAGCTAAATATAGCAAAAGCAGTATATAGCAAACCAATAGCCAATATCAAACTAAATGGAGAGAATCTCAAAGCAGTCCCTTGAAAATCAGGGATGAGACAAGGCTTACCACTCTCTCTGTACCTATTCAATAGAGTACTCAAAGTTCTAGCCAGAGCAATTAAAAAACAAAAGGAGCTATAGCTGAAAAACAACAATTTTCAGCTGATAAACAACTTCATCAAAGCAGCTGGATATAGAATTAAATCTTACAATTCAATAGTCACCTTCTACTAAAAGGATAAATTGGATGAGAAAATATTTAGGGAAATAACACCCGTCACTTTAGTCTCAAATCATATACAATATCTCAGTGTGACTCTAACCAAGCAAATGAAAGATCTGTATGACAAGAACTTCCAATACCTGAAGGAAAAAAAATCAAGGAAGATCTCATAAACTGGAAAGTTCTCTCATGCTCATAGATTGGCATAATTAATATTGTAAAATTGGCCATCCTGCCGAAAGCAATCTACAGATTCATTTCACTCCCATCAAAATTCCAACTCAATTCCTTATAGAGTCAAAAAGAGCAATTCTCAAATATATTTGGAATAACAAAAAAACAAAAAAAAAACAAAAAAACAGAACAATAGTGATAAAACTGAATGGTACTGATGCATAGACAGGAAGGTAGATCAATGGATTAGAATTAAAGACCCAGAAATGAATCCACACACCTATGAACACTTGATCTTAAAAAAGAAACTAAAAACATCCAGTGGAAAAATGACAGCATTTTCAACAAATAGTGAAGGCTCAATTGGCAGTCAGCAAGTAAAAGAATGCAAATTGATCCATTCTTATTTCCTTGTACAAAGCTCATGTCCAAGTGGATTAAGGATTTTAACATAAAACCAGATACCATAATCTAATAGAAGAGAAGGGCCTTCAAAACATGGGCTCAGGGGATATTTTCCTGAACAGAACACCAATGACTGATTCTCTAAGATCAACTGTAGACAAATGGGACCTCATAAAATTGAAAAGCTTATGTAAGGCAAAGGATACTGTCATCAGGACAAAAAGGCAGACTGGGAAAAGATCTTTCCCAATCCTACTTCAGATAAAGGTTTAATATCCACAATATACAAAGAATTCAAGAAGTTAGACTCCAGAGAATTAAATGACCCTATTTTAAAATGGAGTTCAGAAATAAACAAAGAATTTTCAACTGAAGAATCTTGAATGATCAAGAAGTACCTAAAGAAATGTTCAAAGTCCTTAGTGATTAGGGAATTGTAAATAAAAATGACCCTGAGATCTTACCTCACACAAGTCACAATGGCTAAGATCAAAAACTCAAATGACAGCGGATGCTGAGGAAGATGAAGAGAAAAAGGAACACTCCTCCATTGCTGCTGGGATTGAAGGCTGGTAAGACCACCCTGAAAATCAGTCTGGTGTTTCATCAGAAAATTGAAAATAGTTCTACATGAGGACCCAGCTATACAACAACTGGGCATACACCCAAAAGATACTCCAACATATAATAGAAACACTTGTTCCACTATGCTTGTATTGGTCTTATTCATAATAGCCAGAAGCTGGAAACAACTCAGATGCCCCTCAACAGAAAAATGAATACAGAAAATATGGTACCTTTACACAATGAAGTACTACTCATCTACTAAAAACAATGACATCATGAAATTTGCAGGCAAATGGGATGGAACCAGAGGCAGTTACTTTTAAAAGCAATTACGTTTGAAACAGTAAGAAGCCAGTTTGAATCAGTCAACTTGGAGAAGAGTTTGAACGAGAAGAGCTGAGTTAAACCATCCAACTAGAGTTAAGAAAGAGCAGTAAGCCTCCAAGATGACAATCACATCTGGCAAATAAAAATGAACATTGTACTTCTTAGGAGCTTATGAAATGTTTTAAAATATCAAACATATACTAAGTGCATTTGTCAGGGCTTTTATACCTGTAAAGACACACTGCAACACTTATTAAGGAAAATATTTCATTTGGGCAAGCTTATAGTTCAGAGGTTTAGTCCATAATTGTCATGCCAAGAAGTATGGTGGCATATAGTTAGACATGGTGCTGGAGAGTAGCTGAGAGTTCTATATCCCAATCTGGAGGCAGGAAAGAATGTCGCTTGACATGGCTTGAACATTCAAAACACAAAAGTTTCCACCTCTGTAACACTTTCTATAACACGGCCATACCTACACCAACAGGGCTACACTTTCTAACTCTTTCATAAAGTGTGCATCCCTATGAACATCTGGGGTCCCTTTTCATTCAAGCCACCACATTTTGAAAAAAAAAAAAAAAAACTCTCAAAAATAAAGGAAAATAGACCTAAGGTTTTATTTTCTACCTTAATACAAGAAAATGACAATGTGTCTTCCAAAATTTGTTAGGCAACAGAGGCATGAATGTTATGGTAGTATGTAACCACTTTCTAAATTGATTTATTTCCAATCCATGATTTGGTACCTATACCTGACACTGTGGCAAGGCCAAAATCCTGTGTATAGATAGGTAATAGGCCCTAAAAGAAAACCTAATACTATAATTCTGCTAGGTTAATACATTTGAAATTGTACATAATAAATTATCCCTGTGCCAGAGGTCATGGTATTTCTCAGCCTTTATAAGAGAAGGTTCTTCTTGTAATATGTGGCAATTAACATACATATCCATACAGAAAATGAAGCACTTCAAAATGCTCATCCCTAAAAGGAGACATCAGTATCACATTTCTCCCTTTAAAACACATGAATCATTCAAAAAAGACAGAAAAGTTTCTTTTATTATTATAAAAGGCAGTGGTAAAATATCTGACACTGATGCTAGTTAATAGCAGAGTACAGGTTATTAAATGTAGGCAAAATAATGAAAAATAAAGATGCAACATAAGAGAGGAGTAGACAAATTAAGACATCATTTTTATATTACATTCTTTTTAGTATATTAATTATGGTACAAATCTTATACTTCCCACCAGATATCATACAAAATGAAGAAACACATTTATTGATATTTTCATAAGTATTCTTAAATTTTCTCATAGAATTCAGGAACTGTAGTTGAAGCCATTTATTTCCCATAATGAGGTTTCTCTTCTGATTTTCTTTGCATGTTTGTTATTTTTATGTTTATTTTGGAAACAGAGACCCTGCCTTCCCTGATATATCTCCAGAGTTGAATGCTAATGAGAAAATTTGTGTCTTAAACTGTCCTAACATCATTACCAAGTATAAATGTAGCGTGTAGCTTTTGGTACTCCACCTAAGCTTCGGGAATAAGCCTCACTACCAGCCCCATCTCTCAGGTTCCCTTGAATCCAGGGATAAAAGACACACATGCAGTTGTTAAATTTCATTTGCCTTTGACACAATGGCTGGGTGCTACTATCACCTACCTGGAAAAGTATAACCTTATCAATATTCTCATCTCTGCACTGCTCCACTTGACCTAAACTTTAGTTGCTCAGTTACATCTAATCTCAGCTAAATCTCCTGCCTATGGCCACCACTCCTTTTGAGATCTTAAATGGAGGTTTGACTTTTCTGTTTCTGAAGCATGGCGAACTCACCTCTCCTCCCTTGCATCTGTCTCTTTCCTCGAAGGACCCGGAAATCCTTCCTATCACTTCCACCCTGCAAGGGCCAATGACTTCTTTACTGACAGATCAAGAAGCAATTGGGGAACAGGACCTTATCATCAGAACCACCCCTGCATATAACCAAATGTGGGGATAATTAAGCCATCCTACCATCCTACCCTACCACTTACCGTTCTTCTTATACTCCATTTCAAAAGAACAATTTAAGATTATTATTACTACATTATCAGAGATGTAAGTGTGGAAAACCTACAAAAGTAAGATCTTGACTCTATGCCACTGACAAATAATTAATTTGCAGGTCAAATATACATTATTTTGTGAGGATGCATGAAAAAAAGCCTTGATTTGAGGAATTCTGCACTTATTCACTAGAGTGTAGATTCAACTCAGATATGAGAATAAGGATACATTCAGTTCCAGAAGGTTTTTCTTAAAAATATGAATTGATCCTACACATTCACTGATTTGTGGACTCTACTGGAGTATAAACATAAAGCTGTGATACAATACTAATATTTCTCTTCAAAATGTAGATTCTACATTTCCAACATATGTTGGAAGGTTTTCTTCTCAGAAATTTTGACAGTGTATGGCACATCATCTCTTATTTAGTTTTTGTATGTGGATGTTGCATGCCAGTCCACATCATATGTTTCTTTTCTGGGCTATTTGCTTTTGAAAGTCTAATGCATATCAGCATACAAGCTACTAATATGAAAGATCATAACTCACTTATTTGTTTTCATCATTTATGTTATTTTCCTAGTTAAAAAAATGTGCTCACCTTTTACTTTGTAATTTGCTTACATTAAATTGTAAGAGTAAAATCATAACTTTTAAATACTGATTATAAATAACTGTGAAGTCAGGACTTTAGTACATGTATATTATCAGAAAACTGCAAATAAATGAAGTTAGTCATCTGAACTATTTGACTAAAAGACCAATTATATGTTGGTAGGGTTGCTCAGCAGGTGATAATACCTGCAGCCAAATCTGGCAAGCCAAGTTTAATGCCAGGGACTTATATAATGGAAAGAAATGAATTCTCCAAGTTTCTCCTGGTGTTCCACATGTGCTGTGGACTGGCATGCAACATACACATACACAAAACAAATAAGTAAAAGAAAATGCAACAAAAATTAAAAAATTATAATAAACCCCAAAAGTATATGTATATTTGTGAAAATTAAAACAAGACAAATAGTGGAATAATATATTTCTATGAGATGAGTGATTTGTAAAATATTGGTTAACTTAGCCAGCCCTTAGCACAGAAAGCTCTTGTAATAGCAAATGGAACCCATGACAGAAAAACACAATTGGACACAAAGCAGAGACCATCTGATCATCCAGCCTAGCCCCAGTTGAGGAGTCTACATCACATCCTTTGCATCTATGGCTCAGGGAACATCATGGAAGTGAGCACATAAAAACTGTAAGAGTAAGAATACTAGGCGATCTGCTGTGAAACAGTTTCTCCCAGAAATGGTTGCATAAACGTACCTGAATAAAGCAAATAAATGAATATTGTAAAATATAAGGGACATATTTTTGTGGGTTCCCATTCCAGGAGTAATAAGTACAAGCAAATAATTATCACTGGCAGAAATAAAATTACTCTTCCCCAGGGATACACCCACTTATTGATTGTAAGTTGCAGTAGCAGCAGCCTTGAGACCATATGTACACAAACAACAAAAGATGAGCTCAGTAGTTGAATAACCAAATAATAGTAATTAATTCAGAAGAGGAATAAATTTGAGAATAGGTATAACACGAGAAGGGTTTGGGAGGGTATCACGAAGGCCTGGATGGAAGAAAGGTATGGAACAAATGGTTTAATTCTATTTCAATTAAAATATACTAAGACAAAAATAAACTACAATTAAAGCACTACAAAACGTGCCACCGTTTCTTATACATCTAGCAATTTCCATTTCAATCAATCAAACAAGTGTTGCATAGAGTTCTGTGGATTTCTGTACATTAACAATATATACTTTCTAAAAGAAAATTATAGGCACCAAAAGAACAAAAGAATTAATACCAACTCCAAGAATTAGATCTACTTCAGTCTTATGGACTTGATTAAATTTCTTAGGCACCAACTCTATTTACAGTACATTTAATGTTATCACTCTTTGGACTATTATATTAAATGAATGTTCATAAACTACTTAGTCTAGTATATGCACTTAGTGAGAACATTGTGTCATCGATCATTAATCTTTCCTTGAGCTTATTCTGTGCTCACAGTATAACATTAATGTCATTGGGTTCCATGGTACCACCAATTTATCACATTTTTTCAATCATTTATAAAGGGCAAAATTGAAAATTATACACAAGGGACTCTTTAAAATTAAAAATAAAAACAAGACTCTACATTGGCCAATATCAAGAAGTATGCTTTCCTGTTTGCTTCTTGCTTTACAAAAATGGCATTTGCAATGGAATAAATATATGGTGATTATGAACAATGATTATGGAATCTGAAAGTTTTTAGACAGAAATAAAAATTCCTATATAGAATGTTTTCATCTTCTATCAATTTCCCTTCCTGATTCTATATTCTCTCCTCTGATTTTCATTTTATGTGATATTTTCTCTAAAATTATTAATGTTATAAATTAACATCAGTGAAAATGCCAGAAGAATAATAATACTTTATATAAGTGAAAAGAGAAGAGGGAAGGTGTGGAAGTATGAATAGTTTCAACCCCACAAACCCAGGTGTTTGAACACTTGGCCCCAGAGGGATGGCACTATTAAGAAATGCATCCTTTTTAGAAGAAATATATCACTGTGGGTGTGTGCTTTGAGGTCTCATCCTATGCTCAGGTTCATCCCAGTATAGAAAAAGTGTCCTCCTGACTATCTGACAAAGACAGAGTCCTCCTGCTTGCCTACAGATCAAGATGTAGAACTCAAAATTCCTTCATCAGAACCAGGTCTGCCTGTGTGCTTCCATGGTTCCCATCATGAAAATAGACTAAGCCTCTGAACTGTAAGGCAACCCTAATTAAATGTTTGCCTTTATAAGAATTGCCTTTGTCATGGTGCCTCTTCACAGCAGTAAAACCATAACTAGGACAGAAGACAAAAAATAAAAACTGAGGCCTTGTTGGGCATCCTAAAGAGAGATAACAGTAGGACAGATTAAATAGTGTTTAGTAGTGCATACCTTTTACCTTAGCACACAGGTGGCTGAGGCAAACAGATATCTGTGATAGTAAATCAGGCCACTGAGTGTATTATTGTATATTTAGCAATTTTCAGGGCGTACAACTTCATATACTGAAACCATCACCCACACTCCTAAAAACAGAGGTAGAGGAGGGGTGGGCAAAGGCAGAAGAGTGGGGAGTGGAAGAGGAGAAAAATAAAAACAAAGAGAAATAAAAAGAGATTGATTGAGTGTGGAGTCCTCTAGGCACACCAAGCTGTACTAAGCAGCCTGCTATCCCTTCTGGACCTTCATTCTACCACTACCATTCTGTCTATCTTCATCAGACCAAGGGATCCTTAACCATACATGTTCCTTCTCTCCCCCACCCATCTTCATGACTCACTAAGTCTTCTGGGCCAACCCAAACTATCCTTAACAGCTTGATATGCCCTCTAAGACAGTTTAAAAACTACCAGTTGATCTTCCTGAGAAGGTTATGCTATGGACTATAAAGTTATTAACATATTCACTTCTTCAGGCAAGGCCAAGGAGATAGTATCTAAGTAAAGATTCCTGATATATATATAATATATATCATGCCTAATAATCTAGTGATTATATATATATATATATATAATCACTAGATTATTAGGCCATCCTTTTCAGCAAATATCTACAGAAAAACAAAGATGTACTGTCTTGTAGTGATACTATTTAGACAAATAGAAGATTTCTTAATTATTAATGATAATTTTATAAGACTTGTTAAAATTATATTAGTAATCATTAAGCTCTTTTACAATAGTACTGCCATTAAGTATTCTGATAATCAAAACTGCAATGTGAACTATGTCAGTCTTCAGGTATCATAAGTTAATTCTCTCTGAGATAGCAAGCAGGCATCTACACTAAACTACTAAAAAAATGGTCATAAAGAGGGAACTAATGATTTACTATAAGTGTTAGGACAGAAGATAAAATATTGTCTGGTTTTAGCTATATAAAACTTAAATAATATCTTAGTCACAAAAAATATGCCTTTTAAATTTCAATGAACCTGTTGAGCTTGTGAGAGATAATGAATATTTATCCAGATAACTACTCTTAATGGATAAACATGTAAACATTCTCTGTTGTATACTTTTTATTCAATTTATGATTTGAATTTATGTGTAAACTTGTGATGAAATTTTTACCATATGATCTTGTATTCTGAAAGATGTATAAGTGCTGAGCACAAAGAGAGGAGAGACCTGCATTTTCTTAGAGAATCTTTTAGAGAGAAGACACTTTTAGAGAAGAAATTTCTTAGAGATCTATAGAAAACACTGTAAGAGCACTTAGAAATGATGGCTAAAATCACTTTTCAAAATGTCCGTTTTTTTTCCTGCAACTTCAACTAACAGACTTGACATTAGAGCCATGCAGTTGTTGTGGAGATAGAACAAAGGCTACTTTACTTAACCAGCACCCCCCTCCAAATGTTTTATGATGAAGTGCTAAATGCCAAAGACTGCAGTTTCTGGCCTGAGAGGATCTCAGACAGGGAGGTCAGCTAACTACTGCAGCAAAGTGACTTAGATTCAAGAAGATTAACATATTATTATATAATATAATATATTATATAATATATTATATAATAATATATTATATTAATATATTATTATGAAACAGCCACCCTAAATATCACTCCAGACCAAGTCGTAGGCCAGTCAATGCCCTCCCCCCCTCCCAGCTACCTTCAAGAGAGAACCAAAAAAGAAGTGCCAGGGTGGAACCCAGCACCTTTCTCCTACAGCTCTCTGCCCAATTTATATGACCTGCAGCTCTTAAACTATGCAGACCTGTGGGTCTTGAACCATACCGACCTGCAGACTCAAACCCATCAAAGACCTGTCACTCCAGGAACATCATGTTCAACCCCTCTTCCAAAAACCACTATAACAGGAACGTGAGAGAACCAAAGCCATTCAAGTGAATAAAGGGCTTTAAAAAAAATATCAACAACGTCCAAGGCAGGATCATAACACAATTAAATTACTACAGCAAGCCCTAGATATCCCAACACAACAAAAGCAAAAGAAATACCTTTAATCCAAACTTAGAATGGTGATAGAGGCCTTTAATGAGGAAATGAATAAATCAAGGAAATACAATTAAACAGTTAGAGGTTATTAAAGAAGAAACAAATAAATCCCTTAAAGATATATAGGAAAATACAATTAAACAGGTGGAGGAAATAATACAGCTGTGCAAGACCTGGAAGTAAACACAGAAGCAACAAAGAAAACTCAAACTGAGGGAATTCTGAAGATGGAAAATCTAGGGAAGATATCAGGAACAACTGATACAAGCATCACCAACAGAATACAGGAGATGAAAGAGAAAATCTCAGGCCTAGGGGACACAACAGAAAATTTGAAACATCAGTCAAAGAAATATCAAATCTAAAAAATCCTGACACAAACCATCCAGAAAATCTGCAATACTATCAAAAAAACAACCTAAGAATAATATAAAGAGAAGATGAAGAGTACTATCTCCCAGGGCTATAACATAATTTTAACAAAATCTTAGAAGAAAACATCCCCAATCTAAAGAAAGCCGGGTATATAAACATACAAGAATCTTATAGAACACATATTAGAGTAGACCAGAAAAGAAAATATTTCTATCACCTAATAATCTACACATAAAATCTATAGAACAAAGAAAGAATATTAACTGCATCAAGGGAAAAAGTCATGTAACATACGGATGCAGACCTATCAAAATTACACATGAATTTTCAACACAACTGTAAAAATTTGAAAAAACTGGGCAAATATATTGCAACCTCTAATAACATACATGGATGCCAACATATATTACTATACCCAGCAAAACTCTCAATCACTATAGATGGAGAATACAAGATATTTCAATACAAATACAAATTCAAACAATATCTATGTACAAATTCAGTCCTACAGAAAATACTAGAAGGCAAACTCCAACCCCAAGAGAATAATTACATTCAAGACACACAGAAAATAATTACATAACAGTAAAATCACAAGAAGCACACACCAACACACACACACATACACACACTTACCCCAAAACAACAGTAAACAACAACCACTTGCCATTAAGATCAATCAACAAAAGTGAATCCAATAATAAAAAGACACTGTCTAACAGAATTTGATGTGAAAACAGGGTCCATCATTCTGCTGCACAGAAGAAACATACCTTAGCAATAACAATAGACATTTCTACAGAGTAAAGGGCTAGAAAAAAATGTTTTGCCAGCAAATGGATCCAAGCTGGCATAGCCTTTCTAATATCTAATAAATTTGACTTTCAACTAAAATTAATCAACATACAGAAAACAACATTTCATACTTGCTAAAGGAAAAAACCTTCCACAATGATATCTCAGTTCTGAATTTCTGTGCCCCAAAACCAAAAGCATTTACATTTGTGAAAGATACATTGTTTAAGCATAAATGACACATTGAACCTCACACATTTTTTTTTTGTGTGTGTGTGTGGGGGAGACATCAACACACTACTCTCACCAACTGACAGGTCAACAAGACATACAAGAAATATTGAATTTAACAAGCATTACAAATCAAAGGGACCTTATAGATATATATGGAATATTTCATCCAAACACAATAGAATATACATTATTTTCAGCACCTCATAGGTCCTTTCCAATAATACTAATACTAAGTCACAAAGCCAGCCTCAGCAGATATAAAAAAAATGAAATAATGTCTTCTATCATATCATATCACCATGGATTAAAGTTGGGCTTCAACAAGAGCAGGAACACCAGAAAGACTACACACTCATGGGAATTAAATAACTCTCTACTCAATGATCTCAGAGAAAAAATAAAGAAAGAAATTCTAAACTTTCTAGAATTCAATGAAAATTAGAGCACAACATATCCAAATATACAGGACACAATTAAAATAGTCCTAAGAAGAAAGTTCATGTTACTAAGTGCCTCCATAAAAAAGTTAGAAAGTTCTCGTAGCATCAATTTAAAAGTAAAGATGATAGTTCTAGATAAAAAGGAAGCAACATACCGAAGAGCAGTAGAAAAGGTAAATAATAATAATAATAATTTAAAAATCAGGGCTGAAATTAATCAGTTAGAAACACAACAAAAACAAACAAACAAGCAACAACAAAACAATATATGGAGTCAACAAATCCAAGAACTGGTTCTTAGAAAATAAAACAGCATGTTAGACAAACCTTTAGTCAAGCTCACCAAAAGACAGAGACAGAATTTAAATAAACATACCAATACTGAATAGGGAAATAGAAAAACACTGGGGAAATTTAAACACTCAGAGCCTGTACTCCACAACATTGGAAAATCTTTCCTGAAATGGATGGGTTTCTAGGCATTTACCACTTACCAAAGTTAAATTCAGATCAGGTAAACAATTTAACATTCTTATATCCCCTAAAGAATTAGAAGCAGTCATTAAAAGTCTCCCAACTAGAAAAAACTCAGAATCATTGTTTTAGTATTGAATTCAAGCAGACTTTTAAAGAAAAGGTAATACCAATATTTCTCAAATTATTTGAAAAAAATAGAATAAAGGAAACACTGAAAACTCATTCTACAAAAATGTAATGAGCCTGAATTTTAAATCACAGAATAATTTAGCAAAGCAAGAGAACTTCAGAATGATTTCTTTTATCAACATTAATGCAAAAACACTCAATATAACATTGGCAAGCCAAATCTAGGAACACATCAAAATCACCATCCACCATGATCAAGTAGGCTTCATCACAGTTATGCAGGTATAGGTCAATATAACAAAATCCATTAAGGCAATACATTATATAAACATTTAAAGAAAACAACTCACATCATTATCTCATTAGATGCTAAAAAGGCATTTGACAAAATCACACACTCCATCATGTTAAAAGTATTAGAAAAACCAGGGATACAATGCACATACATAGAAAATAATTGAAGCAGTATGCACCAAGCCAACATCAAAATAAACAGAGAGAAATTTTTACAGCAATTCCAATAACATCAAGTACAAGACTAGGGTGTCCTCTCTCTCGCTTTAGTATATTACTTGAAGTTCTATCCTGAACAAATAAAGGAAATCAAGCAGATACAAATTAGAATTAAAGAAGTCAAAGTATCACTATTTGCAGCTGTAATAATTGTTCTACCTTAGAACTGCTAATGCTGATACACACATTCAGGAATATGGCTGGAAATTAACTCAAAGAAATCAGTAATCCTCCCTTACACAAATGATAAACTGGCTAAAACAGAAATTAGGGAAGCAACATCCTTTAAAATTACCCTTAATAATATATAATATTATGAGACTTTAACCAAGCAAGTGAAATATCTGTATGACAAGAATTTCAAGTCCCTAAGAAAGCAATTGAACAATATTTCAGAAGATGGGAAGATCTCCCATGCTCTAGATCAGGTTCTGAATGAAAAGATTTTCTAAGGCAACGAACACTGTCAATAGGACAAAACCACATCCTATAGATTGGTAATGATCTTTACCAACCATGCATCTGAAAGAGGGTTAAATCCAAACTTTTTTAAAGAACACAAAAAATTAGACACCAACAATACAAATAATTTAAAATGATGCAATTCAAATGTTTTCACCTTTGGAAATCCCCTATGCCATTCCCCTCCCCCTGCCTCTATGAGGGTGCTCCCCGACCTACCCACAGCCCTTCTTCTTCCCTCCCTAGCATTTCCCTACAGTGGGGCATCTAACACCCTCAGGCCCAAGGGCCTCTCTTTCCTCTGATGGCCAATAAGTTCCTCCTCTGCCACATATGGGGAGAGCACAATGGATCCCTCCGTGTGTATTCTTTGGTTTGGCGATCAAGTCTCTGGAAGCTCTGGGAGTCAGGGGTCTGGCCAGTTGAAATCGTTGCTCCCTTCATGGAGCTGCTAACCCTCTTAGTTCCTTCAGGCTCTTCTCTGACTCATCTATTCAAGACCCCATGCTCAGTCCAATGGTTGACTGAGAGCATCCACTTCTGTATTTGTCAGGCTCTGCCTGAGCCTCTCTGGAGGTGCTTATCATGCTTGCATCAGCAAGCACTTTCCAGCTTCCACAAGAATGTCCAGGTTTGGTGGCTGTATATGGGATGTATCCCCAGGTAGGGCAGTCTCTGGTGGCCTTTCCTTGAGTCTCTGCTCCACACATTGTCTCAATATATCCCCCTGTGAGTATTTTGTTCACCCTTCTAGGAAATACTGAGTCATCCACACTTTGGTCTTCCTTCTTCTTAGGCTTCATATGGTCTGTGAATTAAATCTTGGGTATTCTGAACTTTTAGGCTAATATCCACATATCATGTTTGTTCCTCTGTGACTGAGTTACCTCACTCACGATGATATTTTCAAGTTCCATCCATTTGCCTGTGAATTTCATGAAGTCATTGTTTTTAATAGCTGTTTAGTATTCCATTGTGCAAATGTACCACATTTTCTATATCCATTCCTTTCTTGACGGACATCTGGGAGAATTCTTAAGGAAGAAATCTCAAATGGACTTAAAGTAATTAATGATGTGTTCAAAGTCCTTATTCATCAGGGAAAATTAAATGCAAACAACTCAGAAGTTCAATCTTACACAAATCAAATAAAAAACTCAAGGAACAGCACATACTACCAAGGATATAGAGCAAGGATAACACTTCACCATTGCTGGTGAGAGTGCAAATGTGTACAACCACTTTGGTAAATAATTTGGTGATTTCTCAGAAAACTGGTTCTAGTTCTCCCTTAAGATCAAGTTAAACCACTTATGAGAATATACAAAAAAAAAAAAAAAGTTCCATCATCTCCCAAAGACACTTACTAAACTATGTTTATAGCAGCTTTATTCATAATAGCTAGGAACTGGAAACAGCATAGATACCCCTCAATTGAAGAATAGATAAAGAAAATGTGATAGATCTATGCAATGGGATACTATTCAGGTATTAAAAACAATGACATCATGATTTTTGCACACAAATGGATGGAAATTGAGAATATGATCCTAAGTGACATAAACAAGTCCACAAAGGATACATGCATGGTATATACTAACTTATAAATGAACATTAACTATAAAATAAAGTATACCAACCCTCCACTCCACAGACAGAAAGAAGTTAAACAAAAACAAGGCACAAGTGAGCATGCTTGAATCTCACATACAAGGGGGAATAAAATAGTCATAGGAGGCAGATGGAAGGAGGGAATTGAGTGGGAAAGTGGATGGAGAGGAGAATGAGGTAGGTTTATGGATCTAGAATGGAGAGAGACAAGGAAGATGGCCAGATGGCTTTGAGAATGAAAGGAAATCTGCAGCTGACAGGGATGGGGGGGGGGGGAGATGCTCCAGGATATTGCTTAGAACTGGGATAAGGGAGATGCTCAAGAATCAATGAGGATGACCTTAGCTCTGATTCACAGTATTGGGGATATGGAACCTGATGAGGCTACCTCCTGTAGCAAGTCAGGAACCCCAGTGGAGCAATAGGGACACCAACCCACCCACAAAACTTTCTACCGCAAATTTATTTTGTCTACAAGAAATGCAGGGACAGGGAATGAAGCAGAGACTGATGGAATGGAAAACTAAAAATTGGACTAGCTTGAGATCCATCCCATGAGAAAGCACAAATCCTTGACAATATCAGTGATATTCTGTTATGCTTGCAGACAGGAGCAGAGAGTAGCTATACCCTGAGTGACAAACACAGATAGAGATACCCACAGCCAATCACTGGATGGAGCTCAGAGACAATTATAGAAGAACACAGGGAGGAAGGAGGTCCCTAAGAGGAGAGAGACTCTATAAGAAGACCAACAGTGTCAACCAACCTAGATGCCTGGGGCTCTCAGAGATGGAACCACCAACCAAAGAACATATATGGCCTGGACTTAAGCCTCCCTGTCCATATATAGCAAATGTCTTCATGTAGTTCCTGAACAACTGAACCAAGCGTGGGGGAGAGGGTTGCCTAAAGCCATTGTCTCTATGTGGGATGTGTTCTTCTATCTAGGCTATCTGGCATTAGTGGGAGATGATATACCTAGCCTCAGAGAGACTTGATGTGCCAGGATGGGAGGATACCCAGGGACCCCCACCCACTTAGATGAGAAAGGAAGAGGGTATAGGAGAAAGACTGTAGGAGGGTGTGACCAGGAGCAGGGTATAAAGTGAATAAGTAAAAAGGGGGGTGGAATTGAGTGTGTGGAACGATCCATAGTACACATAACTAACAAAGACTACAAATCTGAATTACATCAAAATTCTGACTATTCATAGCTTGGAAGAAAAGCAGCACTTTTTATATATTGTTAGTTTGAGAGCATTTACTCATTTACTCCATTTACAGAACAAATCTTTGATTTATATTTACGTTTTTCTAATGATTAAGCAAGTAAAAGTGATTATTATTAATAGAGTTTTTTGAAGTCTTAATAAACTTTAATAGAAATATATTATGACAATCAAAACAACATTATTAGATTGACATGTCTTTTCCATTATTATAGAAGAAGAAAGCAAAACTTATGGGAAAACTTACTCAGTAACCTCCAGGTAATAAATGGTAGAGATGTATTTAACTTCTGAGGTGCCATGTAGAAGAATCAGCTCTCTGAGAAGTTCAGTAAGCATCAGGAAGTGGAACTTCTAAGAATATCAGGAGATGCCTGTCCCAGATCTCATTCTGGAGCCAGTGATTAAGGGAATGTTTGTATTGCCCTGAAATACACAACAGACTTGTGGAGCCCCACTTTTAATGCATTTCCTTTTTCCTCAGATGTTTCTGGTAGCTATCAAGAGGGAGTGAAAAGGCATGCTCAGTGATGCATGTTAAAATTATATTTGCTCTTATTGCTTTATTTACTCTGTCATGATAAATCATAGCATTTCCATCATCTGGTTTAGCACATATTAAAATGGCATGGGATGGCAACATGTTAGTGGGCAGAAAATTAAAAGAATTTTTCCCCCGAGGTGAAATGTTTAGCTTTCATTTCTATTCGTTCTGAATACATGTGAGTGGCATTTTAAACTAGGTAATTTTTTAGATTCAAAGTCAAGAGCCATTGTCAGGTAAAGAAATCAGTATGAGTGGCAATAACCCAGGAAAACAAAATGTCTGGCCATTCATGGGAAAACAAAAACAGAAATCTATTTTAAGCAGTATTTACTAGTGAGATGCTCTCCACAAGGAGAACTGCACCCTTCCAACGCTCTCAAGTTCAAGTTACAATGAGCCCTGATAAGCATCTTCATTGCATGTACTGCAGAAACCAAATGCCACCACCCCCCTCATCTTATCCAGGTCCTCATTAATAAGGCCACAGGGAAGACTATCAACTCCACTTCCTGGGTAATACCACCAGGTACCTGATTCCCCAATCTCCATGTCCACCTCAGTGATCTGGATGGTAAAGAATGGGACCCCGCTCTCTCTAGAATAACATTGTAAGAATACTCACCAGCCTATGGTTGCAACATATGCTTGGGTCAATGGGAGACTAAACACCAAGCTTTAATGTTTGTCCTGGACATTCCTGGAGTTGTAAAACCAACACAACAATGTGAAGGCCTTCTTCTGTGCAGCCCAGGGATGTGAATCCACTGAATGCATAGACTGGAAGCCCCCTTATAAAGACCTCATCACCATGAATAGGCTCCATACTTGGGGTTGTGGAGAGAAATGAAATCCTCATTATTTATGCCAAGAAGATTGAGACTTTATGTTGCTGGTAAAGATTCAGGCCCCATGGAGTTTAGAATGCTGGTGGGGTGGGAGGTGGGGACATCCTTGTGGAGACAGGGGTTGGGGAGGAGGTATGGGATGTGGAACAGTTGGAGGTAGATCGGGGGGAATAAAATGTGGGGTGTAAAAAAAAAGAAAACAGTAATTAGAAAGAAGGAAAGAAAGAAAGAAAGATAGATAGATCCTGGAATCCTGTTCACCATCCAACTCTATGTTCAGACACCCCCAACTGCTCTGGGCTCCAACCTCCTGCTGACTCAACTGTCACCTACACCACCTCTGCAGGTCTGGACACCAATACTACTCCATGGCCCATTCCCATCTTCTCCAAATAAGACTACAACCCAAGCCACAATGACAACACAAAGACTGAGTAATGAGCTTTCACCCTCTCTGAAACGTGATGGTCCAGTTTTTCTCACTGTTTTGTTTTGATTTTTATGTCAATGCCCCCAGGTCTGATTTCACTGAGTCATACTGGCTATGCTATGAAAGAAGACCACTCTACTTTGAAGTCATAGACCTGATTGGAACTTTTAAGGACATTGAGATCTCCAATGAGTGCAGAGTGCAACAAGGTGAGGCTAGGTTGACCATACGGGCCATAGGTCATGGAACCTATATAGGAAAAGTCTCTAGGGCCTAGACCCACTTTTGTAACAGGACACACAAGATAAATCCAGATAATGATAAATATCTTTTATCACCCACAAATGACTTGTGGGCATGCACTCCAGGGCTTACCCCTTGCAAACACAGGGCTGTACTATAACAGGACAAAGAATTCTGTATACTTGTTCAGTTGTCACCTAGTATCATCTACCACACATATGACCAAGTACAAGATTTCCGAGATGGAACCTCGGGTTTAGTTCCCAAAAGAGCCAAGTGAGAACTAATTTTGTCTGCAACTCTGGTGGTTGTCAGAGGATTGGGAGTGGCCAGCACAGGAACTGGAGTAGCTTCCTTGATGTTACAAAACCAACATTAGGATGGCCTAAGAGAGGTTATAGATATTGGTGTAGACAGATTAGGAAAGGGGATAACTCTCCTGCAAGATTCTCTGGGATCCATGGCAGGGGTAGTATTCCAAAATGGGAAGGAGGTCAATCTGCTGTTTATGCAACAGGGAGAGCTATGCACAGCTCTCAAAGAAGAATGCTGGTTTTTTGTTGATGACTCTGAAGTGGTCAAAGAGTAGATGGCCAAAGTTATATTTGTGTTGGACAAGAGAAAAAGAGAAAGAGAACAGATACAAAGCTGGTTCAAATTATATTTCAACAGCTCTCCATGGGTGACAACCCTGATATCCACCCTGCTGGGCCCTCTGCTCATTTAACTTCTGCTCATTACCTTTGTTCCTTGTATTCTAAACAAATTAGTCAAGTTTATGAAAGAAAGATTTGGGACTATTTAACTTATGGTGATGTAAAGGCACTACCAGTCCCTCCACAACGAAGCCTCTGCGCTTCAAGATGTTACAAGATTAGACCTTCTAGTTAACACAGAAAAGGTGGGGTGAATAAGAGACCAAGTTTTTGGGGTCCAAACTTCATCTTAGAGAACTTGGACTCAAGTAAACTGACAGGGCAGTACCTAGAACCCATTTCCATGTTATACCCTAAGATCACCTTTATTTCCAGGATAACCTCCAAAATAAATCCAATATCTAGCCTCAGCCTCCAGGTTATTTCCCAACAAATCTGCATTCCCAGGTTCCAGATCCATCCCTGATGCTTTACTTCCTGACAACTACCAATTAGGAGGAAAGCAGAAGTGAAGTTTATGGTTTATCTCCTAGCACCAGCCAATTATTTTAAAGACCAAAGTAGCCTCTCCGATTAGATGCTTGCCAGGCAAAGAACACTCACCCTTCACTTGCCCTTTTCTATAAAACCTTGTCTAGATGAGAGTTTGGGGCTTCTCCACCAAAGCTGTCCTATGAGTTGGCAATGAGTTAACCCCAAGCTCAAGCTTATGAATAAAGACCCTTGTTTGACTGCATTGGATTTACTACTAATTGAAATTTTGGGGTTCAGAAACACTTCATTTTACTACAGGTGACATGGATATCTCTGACTGTTTTGCCTGCTTTTGGTACCCTTTCCTCATACCAGATTGATGTGTCCAGCCTCAATAAGACTGGAGGTTCCTAGTACTGCTGCAACATAAGATGCCATGGTTGGTTGATATCCATGGGAGACCTGACCATTTCTGAAGAGAAATGAAAGAGGAGAGTTGATTGTATTGAGGCAGAAGGAAGGTTGGTGAAGGGACTTAATGAATAGGAAGAGGGGAAACTTCATTCTGGATGGGGAAAAAATGAAAGAAAATAAATATATTTATAAAAATGAAGCTATAAGAAAACAAATGAAGGATAAGCTGGAAACTTCTTGGATAATATTAGAAGACAGTAACTCACAAAATGCCTTCTTTGCTTTTCACACTTCAACAATTTTTTTTTATTTTTGTCATTAATATAATTACATTTCTCCCTTACCTTTCCTTCCTCTAGCCCCATCACCTCTCCCTGTTCTTTAAATTTATAGCCACATTTTTTAATAGTTGTTATTGTATACATGCATGTATATATCTATTATCTTAAATATAGCCTGCTTCCTCCACATGTTTTTACTTTTATGTGCTTTTTTCAGGACTGACCATTGCATTGGACAATGTATAGGATGGTGTTCCCTCTGAATAACCATCTCTTCTCCTCCCAGCCTCCACAATTACCAATAGTATTAAAAGTATCCAAAAGAAATAGTCACCAAAAGAGATGGCTAAAAAATTCCTAAGTTCATATTGAATTCTTAGACTGTTTTGCTAAAGTTATTTTTTAATATTTCAGAAACTGTGTGCAGTTGGTTACATTTGGAACAGTGAGAGCACTTATTTCTATTCTGTGAATGTCTCTAACTTAATCATTTCAGAAAACACAATTTTCTTTATTAACCTCTTCACATAAGGTCATCTGAAGCAATGACAACAGGGAGATAGGAAGAAATTAATTGTAAGTTTTATGGAAGGAAGAGAAGTTTGAATTCACATGTACTGTCAAGCAAGCTGAGTGACTGCACTCACTGTCCTCTCTTTTTGTCAGTCCCCAGAGGCCATTTCTCCTATTCTGAAAGGGTTAGCACAATGTAGGCTTCTTACCTTTGTCTGAGGAGGAAGACAGTTACTGAATGAGGTCCTCTTTGCTTCAAAAATATCTGTGAATACATGATTTTTATTTTAAATGGCATAAATTTATGTATGTGTTTGCATGTGTGTATAATGTATAAATATATATAACCTCAATGTTAATTACAAGTTACTTATAAAACATAATTAACATATTTTACAGATAATTATAGTACTTTAAACATTTTAAAATACCAATTATTCACATTTATCAACTTGACTACACCTTACTAATTCTCTAGTCCATGAGTATAGAATGCTAACAAACATCTGTGCTTCTGGCTCTAAGGAATCCAGTGACCTCTTTTGGCCTCCAGGGTTCCCAGGTATACTATAGTACACGACCATACATACAAACAAAATAGTCCCATACACAAACATCAGTCATTTAAGATCATTTAAATGCCTTTCTCCTAGAGAATTTTTAGTGCATCAAATTTATTGTCAGGCCTTAAGTTTTGAGATATTGTCCCCATTATGCCACAGAAAAGTCTAGCTATGGTGAGGTTTACCTATAATCCTAGAAATATAGAGTGAGAAATTGAGAGACCCTGTTAATTTCAGTCTTGTCAGCATAAAAATAGCAAAACAGATGTACCAGAAACAGATAGTGGTTTATGAATATGAAACCACATATCTATGAAATAAAAAATGTTATTTAAATGTATCATCCACTATGTAAAATACTGCCAAGAAGAGCAACTGTAGGCCTGCAGTGGTCTTTACTGGTTTCGGAAAACTGCAGTAAGAAATCGCCCATATTGTAATTTTCCATAGAAGCCCCTTCATTATCCTCCAAATGTCTTTTAACAACTGAATAAAATGAATACCACCATAATTCTGGATCTAGTGCTTATGGTTTTTTTGCAGCAATAGACATGATTCTCACTTTGTCTTACTCCCATTTTCCACTAAATAATGAGAAAACTAATTGTCCTGTTATCAGTTAATTACATCTAAAAAGATAGTTGAGTATGTATGAAGACTTGGAATTGTGACAGGTGAATTTCAATTACTATGGATCTTATTATTATATACATATATTTACCATTGAAATTCTTGTAATTGTCAAGGTAAATATTTCCCCATTTTGTTCTTAATTTTCTTAATGTTTTGCCAGTCACGCTCTGAAATATCTTCCGGTGTTTGTCAGTATTAAGTTTTATTCATTTGTGAAGAATTCTTGTGCCATTTCTAGTTTGTTTCTGAGACCCTTTTGCTCTCTGTACATATCAGCTAAAGAAGATTCAAAATATGAAAGAACTTTGGCAGATGTCCTTATTCCTAACTTTTCACCAGCTGATAAAGACGTTTAACTCGGAGGTTGTGATTTTTCCTTACCATGATATATAATTCTTTATCAAGTCACTGGCTTCAATCCCCAGACATTTTTTTTTTCTTCAATTTTTCACACTTTTAATCAAATCTTCAAAAATATCCATTATCATAGAAAGTCAGTAGTCCAAATCTGATCTGCCTTTCTTAACTTTATTTTGTCTTTTATTTCTCTAGGTAACACCAACCTCCCTTATCAAGTTCCCTAATTATTGTAGGAGTAGCTCCAGTCCTTATTTTCTTCAGTCATTGTGCCCTCCCAGTAACTGGAAATATTCCATACTTACATTAAAATATAATGTTTTTGCTCTGATAGCGCTCTTCCTATACAACAATGAAATGATTTTTGATGAGTACTTTAAAGAACTAAAGTATATTGTATTTTTAAATATTTTACATGCATTTTACAGGAAATATATTTTAAATGCTTTTACATTCTTGTCTATTCTTGAAAATGTAAATAAGTTATTCTGAAATATTGTTTTTGCTAAAATGTAATTTTTTTTGCATTCTGAGTTATATGCTACTTCTCCATATATAAGCTCAACTATGAGATCTATATTTTAGAACTGTTAAATATATACTTTAATTAAAATGGACAATACTCTTTTCATCCTAATGTATTATTTACATGAACATCTCTGCCTATTTTTACATAGAACTTCTTTTCTATTAGTTTTAGTTAAAATAGTCTCTTCTATCATACAATACATACAAAGCACCCTTTTCCCTTCGTCTACTCTTTCAAGCCTCTCCATACCATCAATTATTTCTAAGATAATTAAATTACAAATATTTCTATTAAGTTGTTTTCTGATGTGGTCATCATAAATGATATTTAAAAATTTGCTTCTTAACACTTTGGTATACTGCCCATAATTTTCTATAAATTTTAAACATAGAATCCAATTAAAAATTAAAGTAAGGCATACATATGAACTAATGCAATATGTAACAATCAAACAAACAACAACAACAACAACAAAAAGATAAACAACTGGAGCTTTGTCTTGGTGGTTCACAGGTTTTACCTACATATCAGTTGCTCTTCTACATTGTTAGTTTGCATAGCAACTTCACATACTATAGAAGCTGGTTTTCACAGAGGAAAATTCTTCGTAAGTACCAGCTTGATTTCTCTAAGCCTTGTATTCTAACTGTGTATTATCTTCATCAATAAGGTCATAAACTGAACTTTCAGGATGCAACAAGAGGCAATAAAAATAGGATATATCAGTTTTAAAACCTCTTCAGTTCTCTGAATAAGCAATTCAAGTGGAGGTTGCCATGGCTGGAACTGTTTTTTTGTTTTGTTTTTTAATTTATTTATTTTTGGTGGGAGGCTATGGTAGAGGCTATGTAGTCTATAACACCTAAGAAGAGCACAGTCATTTAAGTGTGCTGTGGTATAACTCCATGTTATTTTATGTTTTTACTTTTTCAGATTTGAGCATGGAGAGTATTACAGAGATTAACAATCAGAAAATTAGAGACACCAAGTAAACTGATGAAACTGAAATAACTAGACAGTATTTCCTACTAATAAGGTTCAGGAACCATTGTGGAAAACAATGGAATGTTGATAAGAGCCAGAAGACTAGGACACTCACTGAGATGTACTGTCTTCTAGACATGAAAGTGTTCCTGTAACTGTGGTATCTCAATAATATAGTTTCCTAAGTTAAATCACACTACATGTCAAAGTGAATGGGGAGGGAAATTTCACAAAGAAAAATAACATGAAACAGGGAAAAAATAGCTGTTAACAGAAAAAAGTACCCATGATAGGCTAACAAAGCTTAAATGGTTATTTATATAAATAACAATAAAGGAGCTTGTTATGTTTTGTGAATAGGTGGTAGATGATGTTGTTGTTCATGATGATAATGATAATGATGATGATAGAGAGAGATATGATAGATTATAGATGAATAGTTATATAGATGATAGATAGTGATAGATGATAGACAGATAATAGATAGATACTTATATTTTTGGTTGTGAGCCTAGCCTTTAACGGCTGAGCCATCTCTCCAGCCCAATAGATAGATACTTAAAGAAGGGTGGATGATAGATAAATAGATGATAGATAGCTATATAGATATTATAGATATTATAGATGATAAATAATTAATAGATGGATAGATGACAGTTAGATAGATGGTATATAGAAGACAATTAGATGATAGATAGATAGATAGATAGATAGATGATAGATAGATAGATAGATAGATAAAGATAGGTGATAGAAAAGTGATAACAAGTAGATGATAGATATATGGACACATAGATATATAAATGATAGATACATACATAGTAAGATATATAGACTGCTAGGCAGATAAAAGATATGTTATATATAGAAGATAGTTACATAGATATGTAGATGATAGATAGATTAGATAGATAGATGGATAGATATATAGATGGATAGATAGATAGATAGATGATAGATAAATAGAAGATAAGTTTCATAAATAATTTATGTGTTTTTATAACATAGAAATAATAACTAAGAATTTTCTTCTTCATGCATTTGAGAGTAAGTTGGTGGGATACAGGAGTTTGAAGTGTTATAGGTAAGGTGGAAGTGCTGTAACACCTCCTATGATATTCTAAAAATTTAGTGTACTTCTCTCACAGTTGAAGAGTACACTCAAGTTCATTTAACACATACTACTAAGATAGTTCACAAAAGTCCTTAGGATTTTCTAGATACCTGCTCTCATACATGCACCTCAGATACACACATATAAACAATTCCAATTAAAATAGATAATTACAATTATTTTAATTAAAAGGGGAGACCTGGAAATGTAAACAAAGTATAAAAAAATACAAATTAAGAAAAAATAGACATGGATATATACATATAACTCATATCACAGTTGAAATTATTTCACCATACATGACAGAGTTTAAAAAGTTGTATAGTATGTTCCTCAAAATGCATAATGTGTACTTTTCTAAATAAAACATATCCCCACATTATGCATGATTATGTAACTTTGCAAAGATTTAAACTGTCTGTCATTCTATCATATTAACGTAACTTATGCTATTATACACCACATTGTTCAAATACAGTTTCTGTTTATATGTTTTAATTCTATTTAAGATCACAAATTTATTAAAATTACTTACTATACAAATTGTCTGTAGCCTTCTTTGTTAATGGAAATGTTACAGAACATTCTCCAGTCATGTTTTGTACTTTCATTTATAAATTATACAGCATATGATCTTGTAAGATTCTGAGTTATTTTTTCAATAGTTCTCTATGATTCATTTGTCTTGCATAAACAAAACTGTATGACCACTGACTTGCATTTCTGTATATAACCCATTTACCAGCCATCAGACTCTTGACATTTACTTTAAAATAATATTTTCAGTGGTCTGGGACCTGAGCCTGTACCACAGGGCTCCAACCCTAATAGTACCAGGAGAGAGCAAGCCTCCCATGAGTGTGGACAAACCTGTGAGCAGCGGTAAGACCAAAACCTCTGTTCAGAGGGCCCTGACAAGAACTCTCAGGACAGAGACCAACGAACAGTTTGGGACAGGAGATACCTTGTTTCTATCTGTGGCTATGGAGCTGATCTTGTGCCACAGGGCTCCATACAAAAATAGTTCTGAGAGAGAGAGCTGGTGTCTCAGGAGTACCAACAAATATTTAAGCATAGGCAAGATAACCTGTTCTGTTCAAATTCCATGACTGAGAGGGACCCTCACAAAGCCATTTGGACACAGGAACCAAGAAACAGCTGGGGACAATATACTCCTGGTTTCTGGCTGCACCATAGAGCTGACTCTGTACCATAGCTTACCAAACCCAAGTTCCTATAAGAGAGACCTGGTCTCCCAGAAGTAATGACACAGAGGTTTGCAGGAGGGACAAGCCACTGTCAGAGACAGCAAGACCAGCTAACACAAGAGACAACCAGATAGTGAAAGGCAAGGGCAAGAACATAAGCAACAGAAGCCAAGGCTATTTGGCATCATCAGAAACCAGTTCTCCCACCACAGCAAGCCCTGAATTGCCCCAACATAACAAAAAAAGCAAGACTCAGATTAAAAATCACATATCATGAGGATGATAGAGGACTTTAAGAAGAACATATGACTCCATTAATGAAATACAAGTGAATACAAGAAAACAGGTAGAAGCCCTTAAAGAAGAAACACAAAAATCCCTTAAAGAATTACAGGAAAACACAAACAAACAGGTGAAGGAATTGAAAAAAATGCAGGTTTTAAAGATGGAAATAGAAATAATAGAGAAATCAGAAAGGAAGAGAACCATGGAGATAGAAAACTTAGGAAAGAGATCAGGAGTCATAGATGTAAGCATCACCAACAGAATACAAGAAATAGAAGAGAGAATCTCAGATGCAGAAGATACCAAAAAAAAAAAAAAAAAAAAAAGACATTGACACAACAGTCAAAGATAATGCAAAATGCACAAAGCTCCTAACTCAAAACATCCAAGATATCCAGGACACAATGAGAAAAGCAAACCTAAGGATAATAGGTATAAAAGAGAGTGAAAATTCCAACTTACAGGACCAGTAGATACCTTCTACAAAATTACAGAAGAAAACTACCCTAACCTAATGAAAGAGATGAAAGATGGTCACACACATACAAGAAGCCTAGTTTGGATAAGAAAAGAAATTCCTCCCATCACATAATAGTCAAAACACCAAATGCACAAAACAAAGAAAGAATATTAAAAGCAGTAGGAGAAAAGGTCAAGTAACATAGAAAGGCAGACCTAACAAAATGACACCAGACTTCTCAACAGAGACTATGAAAGCTAGAAGATCCTGGGCAGATGTTATCCAGACCCTAAGAGAACACAACTGGAGTCCAGGATACTATACTCAGCAAAAGTCTCAATTACTATAGATGGAGAAACCAAGATATTCCATGACAAAACCAAATTTACACAATATCTTTCCACAAATCCATCCCTACAAAGAATAATAGATGGAAAGCACCAACACAAGGAAGGAAACTATACCCTATAAAAAGCAAGATGTTAATCTTCTTTCAACAAACCCAAAAGATGATAGCTACATAAAAACAAAAACAAACAACCAAAAAAAAAAAATAACAGGACACAATGATCTCTATTCTTTAATATTTCTTAACATCAGTGGACTCAATTCACCCCCAAAAAACACATAGAATAAAAGAATGGATATATAAACAAGACTCAGCATTTTGCTGCACACAGGAAATTCACCTCAGTGTCAAAGACAAACACTACTCCAGAGTAAAGTGTGGGAAGACAATTTTCCAAGCAAATGGTCCCCAGTTTGGAAACAAACTGGAATAACCATTCAAATATTGGATAAAATCAACTTTCAACCAAAAGTCATTAAAAAAAAGTTAAGAACACTTCATATTCATCAAACAAAAAATCTACCAAGAACTCTCAATTCTGAAGATCTAAGCTTCAAATGCAAGGGCAACCACACTCATAAAAGAAACTTTATTAAAGTAAAATGCAAACATTGCATCACACACAATAATAGTGGAAGACTTCAACCACACTCTCATAACTGGACAGATCATGGAAACGCAAACTAAACAGAGACAAAATGAAACTAACAGAAGTTATGGACTAAATGGATTTAACAGATAGCTATAGAACATTCCATCCTAAATCAAAAGAATACATCTTCTTCTCAGCATCTCATGATACCTTCTTCAAAATTGACCATATAATTTTCACAAAACCGACCTCAACTGATATAGGAAGACTGAAATAATCCATGCCTCCTATAAGATCACTATGGATTATGGCTGGTCTTCAATAGCAACAAAAACAACAGAAATCCCACAAATGCGTGGAAGCTGTACAACGCTCTACTCAATGATAACTTGGTCAAGGAATAAATAAAAAAAGAAATTAAAGACTTTTTAGAATGTAATGAAAATGAAGTTACAACAAACCCAAATTTATGGACACAATGAAAGCAGTGCTAAGAGGAAAACTCATAACTCTGAATGCTTCCAAAAAGAAACTGGAGAGAGCATACACTAGCAGCATAACAGCACACCTGAAAGCTCTAGAAAATAAGAAGCTAATACACCCAAGAGGAGTAGAAGGCAGGAAATAATCAAACTCAGGGCTGAAATCAACCAAGTAGAAACAAAAAGAACTATGTTTTCCTCTGCCCAGTTATCAGTCTATTCTTCTTCTTTGTTGATCTGGCTATAGTTTTATAGAAAATAAACTGTCTCAGTTTAGAGTTGGTAATGGCCAACAGTAAAATTATTTGATCACCACATCTCTGTAAATAGAGGGATAAGCCAATTACCTTTATTTTATACACAATGTGGCAGATCAGTTGCATTTTTGATCTTTGTCTATTCGAGTTTCTTTATCTCTGCTTACACTATTTGTATTTTTTCTGATATAGAACACAACAATTTTTAAAAATTAGTAGTTTTAAGTGTGATGATTCTACAAAGGTAGACTTTTAATAAAACTTAGAAATAATATTCAGCTTACTAGGAAATATATTTTACAAATATATCATAGAAATAATATAGAAGAATATAAAACCATTTTATAATATAACAGTTATATATATATATATTCATATATATATAAATATATATATTCATATATGTGTGTGTGTAAAACATAGATTTTGCACTATTTATATTAAGTGTGGAGTACAAATGCATCATAAATATAAAATTAATTCAAAAGTTGTGCTTTTTTTTGTTTTTTTTTGCTGGTGTTTCGAGACAGGGTTTCTCTGTATATCCCTGGCTGTCCTGGAACTCACTCTGTAGACCAGGCTGGCCTCAAACTCAGAAATCCCCCTGTCTCTGCCTCCTAAGTGCTGGGATTAAAGGCATGCTCCATCACTGCTCAGCTTTATTGATTTCGTGGTTTTTTTTTTTTTTTTAAAGTTGTGCTTTTGATAACATTCAGTTCCTCAAGCCTTGCTGCAACTAGTAAGGCAGATTATAGAGCAACATACTTGAAAAATGAAAGAAAGAGAATTTATTTTAGCTATGAATTTTGTGCATATCTTTTAGGAATGGAGTTTGTTTGTTTATACACTTTGCATCCTGATCATTGTTCCCCCTCCTGGTATCCCCCAGAGTCCCTTCCTCAATTTCCCTCCCATTCTTCTCCAAGAGATTGGAATCCCTCCCCTCCATATCCCACCATGCTGGCACATCAACTTTGTGCAGGGTGAGTTGTTTTTTCCCCCACCCGTCTTGACAAGACAGCCAACTTAGACGAACAGATTCCATAGACAGGCAACAACTTTAGTGATAACCCTCAGTTTTCCAGGACCCACCTCAAGACCGAGTTGCCTATCTGCTACATATGCGAAGGATCTAGGTCTATGTTTGTGGTTGGCTGTGAAAGCCCCCAAAGTCCAGGTTAGTTAAATCTGTTTGTTTTCCTATGGAGCTCCTACTCCCTTAGGGGCCCTCAATCCTTCCATAAATTCTGCCATAAGAGTCCCCAAGCTCCGTCCAATGTTTATCTGTAGGTATTTGCCTCTGTCTGACTCAGCTGCTGGGTAGAATCTCTCAGAGGACTCCCTTGTTAAGCTTATGTCTAAAAGTATAACAGAGTATTATTAATAGTGTCAGGGACTGGTACTTGATTATTGGATATGTCTCTGGTTGGGCCAGGTATTACATTGTCATTCCTTCAGTCTCTGCTCCATTCCTGGTCAATTCATTTCTTATAGGCAGGATAAAATTTTGAGTCTCAACATGAGTTACTGTCGCTCCATTGTGTATGTGTACCACATTTTCTTAATGCATTCTTCAATTGAGGTACATGTATGCTGTTTCCAGTATCTGGCTATTATGAATAAGGTTCCTATGAACAGAGTTAAGAAAGTGTCTCTGTGGTATAAAGGGGCATCTTTTGGGTATATTGAGAGGAGTGTTATAGCTGTGTCTTGGGATAAAACTAGCCCCAGTTTTCTGAGAAACCATTAAATTGATTTGCAAAGAGTTTGTCCTCGAGAATACTCAAATGCTTTCACTTGAGAATTTGGTCTAAGCCATTCTGATGGGTGTGAGTTCCATTTTAAGAGTCATTTGATTTGCATTATCCCACTGACTTTGTCATTAAGTGCTTCTCAGCCATTCAAGTTTCCTCTGCTGAGAATTCTTTATCTCTGTACATCAATTTTTAATTGGGTTATTTGTGTTGTTGATGTCTAACTTCTTGAGTTCTTTATAAATGTTGGATATTAACCCGGTGTCAGATGTAGGACTGACAAAGATCCTTTCACAATCAATAGCCACCATTTTATTGTACTGAAAAAATGTCCTTTGCCTTTCAGATTTGTGAAGTCCCATTTATCAATTGTTAACGATGGAGCCTAAGCCATTTGTGTTATGTTTAGCAAGTTGTCCCCTGATCCAACGAGTTCAAGGGTATTCCTCAGATTTTGTTGAATTTGATTTAGTGTATCTAAATTTACCTTGCAGCCCTTAATCCACTTGAACTTTATTTTTGCACAGTATGGTATATGTAAAGATCTATTTGTATTCTTCTGCATGCAGACTTCCAGATAGCAAAGCAAAATTTCTTAAAAAAACTTTCTTTTTTTTTTTTTTTCCACTGTATGATTTTGCCTTCTTTGTCAAACATCAAGTGTCCATAGGTAGGGGGTTATTTCTGGGTCTTCAATTCAATTCTATTGATCAACCTGTATGCTTCTATAACAATATTATATAATTTTTATACCTATTGCTCTGAGGTCAGGGATGGTGATATCTTTAGAAGTCATTTTACTGTTCAGGATTATTTTAGCTATCCTGAGTTGTTTTTCTTTTTCTTTTTCTTTTCTTTTCTTTTTTTTCATTTGGTTCTTTGTTTTGTTTATCCATGTGAAGTTGAGAGCTGCTTGTCACTTTCTATAACATAGGGTATTAGACTTTTGTTGGTAATGGCATTGCATCTGTACATTGCTTAGTGTAAGATGGCCGTTTTCACTATGTTAATCCTGCCAATCCATGAGCATGGATGATCTTTCCATCTTCTGATATCTTCTTCAATGTTTTCCTCAGCAACTTGAAGTTCATGTCAAATAGGTCTCTTGTTTGATTAGAGATTTGAGTGGAGTTGTATTAGTTTTCTATCCATTTAATTTGATGTTGACTGTTGGCTTACTACATAATACTTTTACAATCCCCATGGGACCAGATGGAGCTCCCCTTCCCCTCCCAACCTCCTAATCCCAGGCTAGACACAACCTGAGAGCTCCCTACTCTGTTCTATGTCATTCTGCAACTCCCAGTGAAACCTGGGCATCCAACAGCCTGAGAACCTTATGGCCCAGCCTCATCACAGGCCCACAAACCAGCTAAGGTTTTTTCATAGCTCAGATTGTAACTTCCCATCCCTGGAACAGTATCTTGGTGCTTCACTACAGCCCAGCACCCACCTAGGTGGCAGCATGAAATAAGCACAGTCAAACTCCTCGAGTTTCACCTCCCCCAAGCAGCTATACCCAGTGATGGAGGGGACCCTACACCTAGGATGATATAGCTATCTATTGTTCAATTGCAAACACATAAACAATAAGCTTAGCTGAGTGGGTTCTTGAATCTATGTCATTACTTGTTTAATTTTATTTAATGTCCTTGAGCACAGAATTTACCTCCTTTCTATTTTCAAATGCCCCTTTCATAGTTAAACATATATGTTGTATTTTTTTTCTTTCTAAGACTGCTACACTTAATCAAAATTCTCTTCATAAGAGTAAACTACAGGACACAGTCTAAACTAGGTGTTTTTGAGACTTCCTTTGGCAATGCGATTAATCAAAATCCCTTCACTTAAGCCTCAGGCAGACTCTTAAGAGGCAAGAGACAGACATATTTTTCACCATAATATCATAAGAAGAGTCTCCAGGCCATATATTAACACTCTTCTCTGAAATCTCTTGAGACAGGCTCCCAAATTTCAAATCGCCCTCAACATCACTCTCTTCCATGCTTGTACATGTGTAGCCCATTAAGCAACCCATAAAGCGTTTCACTGCTTTCTCAATCTAAAATCCCAAAATCTACATTCTTCCAAACAAACACATGGTCAGGCCTATCACATCAATAACTGAGTCAGTGCATACCAACTTCAGTATGGGGTTTTTTTGCTATGAATAGACACCATGGCCAAGGTAACTCTTATAAATGCAAACATATAATTGGGCCTTGATTACTGTTTCAGAGATTTAATCCATAGTCATCATAACAGGAAGCATGACAGTAGGAAGACAGAGTTCTAACACATGATCAGAAGGTAGCCAGGAGAATACTGTTACACACTGTGTGGAGCTTGAGGACTAGCAGACCTCAAAGCTCACTCCCACGATGACATACTTTCTTTATCAAGGCCACATGTACTCCAACAAGGCCATATCTCTTACTATTGCAGCTCCCATGTGCCAAACTTTTAAACACATGAGTCTATGGGGACCAAACATTTAAATCACCAAAATTAGACTTGAATAGTTGATACTTCATTAAGATATGAATTTATAGTACCATCAAGGTATCTCCTTTCAAAGTCAACTCATAAAATAGTATTAAATTTCTGGGACATTTTCTTCTACAAACAGAATCCCCTAATGGATACCTGTCAAACATAGGTGGGTATCGGATGCCTTATATCTAATATGTTGGTGACTTTCTCAGGTCTCACTGACTTTGTTGTCAGTTAGAACTATCAATCACATATTTATTTTTCTATGATATATAGGTTATTTCTTTCTTCTCTTCTAGCCACTTCAATTTTATTGAATAAATCTGTACACAATTTCACAGTGCAAGCATTAGAAAATAGAAGAAAGTGGAGGCAGCATTTACTAAAACTGACATTATCTCCAAAGCAGAGGAAGTTGCAATACTGCCCAGTTTGTAATGCTTAAAGGATCTATAAGGCTACACTTGGTGAACTAGGAAGCTGCAACAAAGTACATTAAAATAATATTCTCTGTCAGGATATCTATTTTCCTACCACAGAGTGTAAATAATTTTGGCTATACATGTAAACCTCCACATTTCACCCTGTGATTCATAGTTTATTAATTGAATCAATTATTGATTTTAACCACCAAGTAAACATTGAAATTGTTTCCATAATCATTTTTATAAGAAAATTACTTGAGGTTATTCACAAACGGTGTGTTGTTTTCTGATCATATTTTGGAAAGGGCAACTCCCAAGTCTTAGCTTTCATGTCTCTTAGGAGAAGCCTGTGTTACCTTGACTTTCGTGGGGTCAGCAAATTCTGTATCAAAAACTGTTTTTAATAAGTTGTCCAGATCATAAATCTGTCTAATAATCTCTCAAAGCTGCTTGTGGTTAAACCTAATCACTTATATAATGGCATTCGTTACTTTCCTAAGCAGCCCTTGTGACTTTCAGTAAGGTCTCCTAACTGAGTTTATGTGAAACAGTTTTTATTCCTAATTTGTCAGAACCAGGCCATGTTTTGGTTTCTTTGGTGTGGCAGAAGGTTGATTGTGGGGGTAGAAAGGCTGCCTTAAGTAAATACTTTTCACTGTGAATTACTATAAATACCGAGAGTTGCATTCACTTGGTGTCATGCACATTAGTCCTCCACTACAAGGTTAATAAGCAGAAAGTAGACAAACATGAGAATAACAGTGGCTTTTCCTACAGAGGAATCATAGGCAGGGTGATTTTCCCTCTCTGATGATTGCAACGGTGTTCCATGGATGACACAGTAGTCACACATTTCAGGAATTAAGGTGTAATCCATATTTCAGGGACAATTTCATTCCAACATTAGCATTTTCCAGCATAGTTTTATATTAATATTTTCCTTGTTTTAAAATGTTAGGTCATCCCATATTTATGGACCGTTAAATCTTCCTTTACTGTTACTTTATCTAAGACTCAAATCACATGCTTCCTTTTGTATTAGTGTTATGAAAGTGAAAAGAGAACATTCTTTGGCTATAAATCAATAATACAGACTAACTCTAACCGACATTATTCTCCTTACTTGGGGCATGAAAACTTTGTTCTTTACTTATCACCAGAAATATAATTCGATTCATTTTGATTTATATTCATATAAGTTTTAATGCAGTTCCTTCCTTTATGCTTGCTTTGTATCAGTTAAGCCTAGCTCGCAGATTGTTTTTCAATTCTGTAGAGTTATGATGATCTTAAATATAAAACTAACCTTTAAGTAACTTTTCAACAACTGATATCTGCCTAATAATCATACCAATATTTTAGTTTTAACATAATTTTCTTTTAGAATATTGCTTTAAACAGGCACACTTTTTATCATTACATATAACTTAATGAGATCTTTAAAATATTCTGCCAGAGAAGGAAATTAACACATTTTTGGTATGGTATGTATGCATCTGCTAGATACATATAGAAGATATAACATGGCTTATATTACTATCTGTATCACATTTCATAGTATTATTTTTGTCTTAGAACCAAAATTGAATCTGTACCATTTTGAGTGAATTCCAATAATAAATATCTCAAGTAAACTTATTAGATATTTAAAAAGGAAAAAATGATTTTAAATATCATACTAATCTGCAAGATCACCAATTGTGCAAGAATTAAATTTTGTGAATTATAAAAGTATAGTAAAATTAAAGTCTGTTGCTGTTCTGAGAAAAGGAAATAGAAGGAAATGAAGAGAGAAAAAGATGGAAAAGGTAGAAAGGGATGGAAAGACAACCTATTGAACAATTAGAAAACAGTATAAGAGTACCTATTACATTTATCTGTGAGGGTTTCTTAGGATGTCTAGACAAAACTTGTAGTAATACTATCATGCCCAAAGCTGATGTGCACATTGAGTTTCCATGCATAATACTAATAGATAGTATTAAAATAAATAGAATGACAAAGTAAGAGAAGCAACATGGGAGCCAAAAATTTTTATCACACTCTCTGCTCCTGTAATGCCAATGCACCAATCTTATCCCCAAATATCTTTTATAGCACTTGCTGCAGACTTGCTTAAACCCTCTCACCATCTCGAGTTGGGCAAGAGGGTTTATTCCTCCAATTTTTCCTTCTCTTCTTCTGGCTTTATGTCAATCACTAACTCCAGGACCCATTCCTTGGGAACTGTCAGGCTAACCAGGCAGAAAGTCAGGTAGTTCCGATGTGGAGCTTCCCTGCTCCCTCTTCTCCTCCAAATCCAATCTTGAAGTTTCATGTCCATCATTGTAGCATACAACCTACTGTGGCCACCAAACTGACTTCTTCTGCCCATATATGAGAAGGATTATGCATCTTCTCATCTGACTTTTCTCCTTACTCATCTTGGTATTATAGACCCTGTCTCTTGCATTCCTTCTGTGAAAAACAGCAGCCAAGCCTGAAGAGAAGCAAGTAGACATGGAAAGCAGGTAGATTAGTTCTAGATCTTCACTCTCCCTCTTTCCTCCATATCCAGCCATCAGTCACATGTCCAAATATGTGGTAGACTACCTGTTGTGGCTTATCTTTACTCTCAGGCTTATTCCCAGGGAAATCCTCAGTCCAGGATAGAAACCACACTTTCCTCCACTGTATTTACCTTCTCCATCCCTGCAGTCTATCCCTATGCCTAAATATCAGCTCCCAATACTTAGGAATATATATTTTACCTAGACCCCCATGTGGCCAAATCTATCAGGATCAGAGGAAACTTCCTACCAAGCAACATAGAGAAACCACACTCTCCTAAGGACCAGAAAAGGCAAAAAAGACCATGGAACAAAATACCTATCCAACAATATAAGAACAGATGTCAACACCTAGAAATACAGTCTTCCTCAAACCATATACCTAGACAGCAGTGTAAAAATACTAACAATAAAAGCCACAACAACATGACTCTAATAGAACCAACTACCCCTGATACTACAAGCCCTATGTATTACAGCACATCTGAGGCACAAGGAAAATTTCTGAAATTATCTATGAATATGGTAGTGGTCCTTACAGAGAAAATTGATAAATTCTTTAAAGAAATCTTTAAAATCACAAAAATCACAAACAAATATGAAAGGAGATGTATCAACCATTTCATGACCTACAGGTAGAAAGAGACTCAAAAAAGAACATCTCAACTGAGAGAAACCTCAAAATAAAAAATTTAGGAACTTGAACTCAGAGGCAAAAAAAAAAAAAAATGAGCACAAAACATCCAGAATCTCTATAACATTTTAAAACACAAATCTAAGAATAAGAGAAAGAAAGGAAGGAGAAGACACCCAGGACAATGGAAAAAAATGTATTTCAGCAAAATTCCCTAAGCAAAAGCAGGAGAAGCCTGTCAAGTTACAGGAAGCACCTTCAATACTGGATTATAACAAAAAAGAAAGAAAGAAAGAAAGAAAGAAAGAAAGAAAGAAAGAAAGAAA